>OZ023173.1:16523421-17008421 GCA_963678695.2 Diplodus puntazzo | reverse complement strand
CCACTGGGGTTTATGCCACCCATCCCCCAGGCGATCTGCTTCTGTCTCTCATTCCTTTTTTCTTGTGTATTTCTATGATGCTTGGTTTGTTTGCCACCACCCTATAAGCAAACACAACACCCACCCACAAGCCTCCAGTTCTTCCAGGAGCCCTGCAGGTATATGGCAAAGAACAAAGAGAAACACTGTTAACTGGCCTCTGTGTGTGTGTGTCCATGTGTGTGTGCGTGCGCGTGTGTTCTTATTTTGGGAGGACCGGCAGTGGGGGTTGGTGCCGGTGCAGGGTCGCGGGGGGTTAAAGAAATCACATTTGACACATGTGAAGCTGCCGCTGACATGTCAGAGGCGGAGTGCAGCCGATTTGACCACGTTTGTCCTCGGCCGCTCGAATTTCACAGGAAGAAAAAAAAACAAAAAACGGGTTGAGTTTTTTTTTTTTTTTGTGCTCCATGTGCATGTACAAACCTGAGCACGCAAGCAATGTGTGTCCGCCTGCGCAGATACAGCCGCGCTCTCACTCTCACTCTCACTCTCCGCCTAACTGAGGCTGACAACTGCATGGGGTTTGACTGGGCTGTCGCTGCAGCCAACCTGACAGCTGTACAGCCAAGCACCCTCTGCACACACACACACACACACACATGTAAACAGATCTCCTGCGTAATTTCTGATATGATGTACAGGTTTTCTCGTCAGCACATGCAGCATGTTTTGACAGAGCGGGCCATGAACACATGTAGTTAAATGTGTTGTTTATTATCCTCAAGCTGGTGTGTGCAGATGTTTCGCTGTCGCTGAAAATGCCATCGCTATTTCTTTTTCCTATCTTTTTTTATCGCTGAGAGGTAATAAAATGTTGCGATGCGTCATCTGACGATTATTTTCCCTCTCTTTCAGTGGCAGAGGAGGGGCTGTGGGAGTGCGGGCTGTCCTACGAGTGCAGGACCCTCCTGTTCAAGGCCATACACAACCTGCTGGAAAGGTAAAACTATCATCACCAGCACCAACTACTTCGTTTGTTCCACCAGTAGAATCATACACACATAGTTACTTCATTATCTTAGTTATTGTAACGCATAATTTAGTGACATGAATAACTTTTGTGCTTTTTGCATGATTTGCGCTACTTCAAAGTCATTTTCAAATTTTTATCAGAGCCTGACTGATATGCATTGTTGGCAGATATAGCACAGATGCATTAGTATCAGCGCACTTTTTTTTATTTATTTTTTTTAAATTTAATAAAATCACAATAGCTGAAAGTATATTGTGTACTTTTGATGCATGTTTGATTTAGAGAGCCTAGATATTGTGTGTAGAGAGTGAGCTGTGATAAATGATTGAAGTTGATCTATAAGTTCTCCCACACGCATCAATAATAACAATAATAGATTACATTTGTTTAGCACTTTCTCAAAGAGGCGTTGGAGATTTATATGCACCACACAGGCTCTTAATTGACCAAGAATGTTTTGTTTTTTTTAAATCCCCAAATTCCACAAACAAACAACAAACTTTGTGTCGCCTCGATAGACGGCTTCGGATTTCTTGCGGCAGCTTCACCTTAATGAAATTATAATCTGAGCACTGAATCACTTGCTCAAGTACCCAAAGCTCTCCTTTCTGAGTCAGAGCCATCTGTTAAATGAAGCAGCACATATTTGCTCTCTATTAAGTTAAGCATCAGTGATCATCATAGGGGGCAGGCTGAATTAACCTTCCTATTACCTTGAAGCTAAATCCTTTTATAGCTCACTATTTCAACATGGGGGGGGGGGATCACTTCCACTCTCTCTTTCATATCAAACAGATGAAATTGACCTCTGTCACCGACTGTTATTATTGTTGTCATTTTTTACGATTCAATATGAATTAATCAAGCCTCCAACAAACAGTTACAAATAAAGCAGTTATGAGTATTTACATAAAACAAGCACAGAAATTAAAGAAAAACACGTATAAAAGACAAATGTTAAGAAGTACAAGTCCAAGGTCTAGAGTCAAGATTTTTCTTATGATATCAATTAAGGCTTGTAAGCGAGGAGAGCTCTGTCATGTGGGTAATTATTTTAAAAACATTTTCAGAATAAAAGTAGAATAACAGCACAGAGACGAGGAGTTTTGTGGTTGGTTGAAGTCTCGAGGTGGCCAGACTGTGCACCCTCAAAGCCTTAGTCAGTGGAAACCATATAATATGTAAATGTTTGTGTTTGCAGCTTGTGTTGATACGCTATGTGGCTAAAAAAGAAAAAGAAAACTCACTTTATGTAGAGAGTGCGCTCATGTTGTATTGTCCAGAAACACATCTAGTAGAAGGAGCCCAGAAGAGCCAGAGTTGTGGTAGAAGAATATTGCATTATAACAATAGAAAAGTTGGTCGTATCAGTCAATCGACAATTTGGTAACTGTTGAAGGATCTGCAGGTTTTTTTCAGCTTCTGCCCGCAGTTGTTGCTCCACTGTTGACCCCCTCACAATATGATCTTTGATGGGGCTCCCATGTAGTGACCGCGCTTAAGGACACACTGATCTAATTCGCTGAACTCGTACCGGGGCCATTACTGACCTTTTTAAGCAGCTTGTGTATCGGCCACAATATGGCTTATCCACATCAAATACAATTTGTCCGTTGATGTTTTTGTAAAAGTTCTCGTTTCCAAGAAATCGGGCGCTCTTATGTTCAATAAGCAGCCCCGGTCAGATAAACTAAACATTATAATAAGACTGCACCAAAGATGGTAGAGCTGGAGGCTGAGAGCCTTGGAAGGCTCAGCCTGGCTGCGTTGAGAGCGGGCCATAAAATAATTTCGTAATTCCTCGACCCGGGTCAGAGGGTCCAGCAGGGAATTCACTGGCACCTGCTCACAGAGACGAGTCAAAGTCGCCAGAGCGCTGAGTTTTGTCTGTGAAAGGAGGCCGAAAAACGAGGCGAAGACGTGCGTGCAGATGGCGGGATAGCCAAATAGGGAGCAATGACGACCAAACTGTTTGATGTGATCAGATTCTGATGCGATGAAAGGAAAAGGTTTTTTGGAGAGCTGTGTGTAACAGAGGGCACACCACTTAGAGGAAAGCAGATTAGCGAGAAGATTACCTTTCCTTTTCCTGTGCACCTGTCATAAACTCCACATGTCTGCTGGAGCGGAGGGACGGCCCCTGCTGAAGCTGCAATAAGTCAAATGTTTGCAGCGCAAGTGACTGAACTTCTACAACTTATGATGCATATTATAAAAAAAAACAAACATGAAACAGTTTCTGCCCATAAACATTTCATAACTTAGGCCTTTAGGCAGCTGTGTGATATAATCCTACACAACACCACCAAAAGATATGGCCTCTAAAATCATCATTTCACGTATATCATATGCTTTTATTTTCATTTTCCTTTTAGCATTTATTTTTTGCTTTCCGTTTGTATTGTCTCTTCAATGCAATTTTATCCGTTTCCTGATGTTTTTAATGTCTCATTTTTTTTTATTGCATTTCTTTGTCTTTGTAAAGCTCTTTGAATCACATTTTGTCTGAATGCCTTGCAATAAAATACAGCCTGCAGTGCAGCTGGATTTCACAGATTTTTTTTTGCCATCTGACCGTTGCACTCAGCTATAGTGATTCAAAGCTTCCCAGATGTGCCGATATGTGTTGAATTTTATGCTTTTAACAGGATTAGGTTCGTGGAAATTGGTTATTTTTTGACTAAATTTCGATTTTATTTGTTAAAGGACTCTCTAAATCCAAAATTCAACAACATGATAAATGGTGCTTTTTTTGTTGTTTTTCAAAAAAGACAACATGAGGTAACAAACAGGTTGGCAGCTTCATTCGCTGTCTTCTATACAATGAGAGGGAAGATGTTGATAAAGACGCGTAACGAATTACTTTCTTTCTCTCCTCTGTTGGCGTCTCCTTCTCCATCTTCTTCTTCTTCCCCGCGCTGCTGCAGATGTTTGATGGATAAAGGGTTTGTGAGGATCGGGAAGTGGTTCTTCAAGCCACACGAACTGGAAGAGAAGTCTTTGGCCAACAGGTAAGCGGAACTTTCATCACACACACACACACACACACACACACACACACACACACACACACACACACACACACACACACACACACACACGCCTCACTGAGCCACTGTCACTGGGATTTCTCAGCAGGTTCCACATATGTTAGGCAGTGAGAAACACACACCACAGTAGTCCGTGTGTGTGATCATGTGCCTGCGAGTGTGACACAGCCTGGCCAGTGTGAATGGCTTTTATGTGATTCAGTATTTGCCGAGTCTCCCTCTCCTTGATGTTCCAGCGGCTGGCTCGTGGTGTGAGACTATTAAAAAACCGGGCCTGTGAATGGCGCCAAGAGGTGAGAGCCGAGCTGAGTCGAGCTCTTGCTGGGCAAGGGGAGGCTGGTATTGTGTGTGTGTGTGTGTGTGTGTGTCAGTGTCACGCTGTGTGAGTGTGCAGGCAATGTGGGAGACAGACTGAAACAGAGTAAAAAGAGGGGTGGGTGTGATGACAGTAGCTCAACTTGTTGCTTCAGCCATTGTAGTTCCGTTCTCGCAGCTCTCAGCCGGCCCACTCCAGCCTCTCCTGCTGGTGACGATGCAACATTCCTCACATCTCGAACACAGCCACGCTCAAATGCTAAGTATCCGAGTAAATGGCTCCTCGGAAACCACTTAGCTGTCAAACGGCTCAGTTTTTTTTTAAAAGAAATCTTTGCTTTGAGGCGGCAAGCACAGAAAAAAAATCACCCCTCGCTTCATATTTACTTTGTAGTTCTTGAACTGGAAAGCTGTAAATTGCGTTGTCATTCAAACGCTGGTGCAAAATTAAACAGGCGCACAGGAAACTCTTTGCATTGGAAATGTGCTGACACAAGCGCATCGTGCTGTAGCAAAAAGCAGGTGGAAGTCCTTCCGTGAGGCGCGCAGTGTGACAGTTAAGTGTGTTTGACGCCGGTGTTGCGTATATGATGCTTTGAGGAACTTTGTGTACCTAGAAGCACCCATCGAGGTAAAGTTCAGCGCCCACGGGTGATAGATTGAAGTAAATACACCTGGAAAAAAAATAAAGAGTGTAGCGACATAATGAATTCAGATGCTTCCATAAAAGGTGGTCACGGAATGGTTTGATGTGAGATGGAAGGATGTGAATCACCTTCAGATCTCAACCCAGATGAACCCGTTTGGGGAGATTTGGTAGGTTTAAGTTGTTCATTTCCTCCAATAGTTACACACAGTTCTGATGGCCCGACACTAAACAAGTGTTTTCTTTAGCAGCTTGCCAATTAGCTTAGTTAAACTGGAGTGTACACATGTCCTGTGAACTAGGGTTGTTCCAAACATCCCTTATGTTTAAACACAAGTATAAAGGAGCTCCTTTATAACAATTTGTAGCAATTTACATGTATTAATCACTTTTTTTAATTGGCCATGTGTGAGCGGGATGTAACAATAGCGGATGGCTTTGTTACATATTGGACACAGCAGTTGTTAACATTAGTAATGGATGCTTGTTTTTTGCTACACAATATACTGTATATATCCTGATATTATACAATATCCTCAAAAGCGCTCCAAAAATGCTAGGACTGGGCAACAGAATTGAATATTACAATAATGTTTTTGATATCGATCTTGCTACAGGGATGACTGTTGGTACTTTGACTAATATTGACACAAAGAGATTAATATAGATATGACGACGAAGTGAGTAAAGACAGGTATTATAACAGGTAGAACAGTCTTGTAGGTTAAAATTAGAATAAAAAAATACATCACTTTACTATAATGCAGCCTTTAAAACCAAGAAAAGACAACACTTAGGACTATCACCATATAGCCATATCCAAAATCTAAGATGATATACTGTATAGTCTTATAGTACAATCGTGATATAAAATTGATATATAATGCCTGGCCCAACTAGGAAAACATGACATTTCAGTGCCAATCATTGGAATATGCAATTTAGCAAGTTTTAATGTCAAGTGTTTCTGGTGTGTTTATTGTCTTGTCAATTTGCGAGCACTATATCCTCTCCGTGTTCACTCATTTTCTCACAGCTTTTAGCCCACATCCCCCCTGAACCCAGTTATGTATAATTACCATGGATGTCTTTTACTCGTCTGAGGTCGCGACATTTTTTCACAGATTCTCTGTGTGTCTTTGGCACATTCTCCTGTTTGACAGGTGACTATTGTTGTATAATTATCCAATTAAAATTGGGCTAAGACTTTGCTTTAAGGAGAAAAAAAAAATAGAAGGATCAGTTAAAAACAATTGTGTGGGAGGTAGGAAGGTGTGAAGACAATGGGTGCTGATGATGTGTTCGGGTGTGCGTACGCACTGTACAGTGTGTATACAAATATATGTTGAGTTTCCCTGAAATGACACTCTGTGTTTTGAGGTGAGTGCAGAGATTTACAGGATCTACATTCCTCTTCATTTTGACAGATCTGTATGAATACATTGTCAGCTGGTACGCCCCCTGCTGAGCCAATCCCGACTCGCACTGTCTGTGAATTATTGAACATCCTGGAAGGAGAGACGGAGAGAAAGAAGAAGAGACATTCTTAAACACGTTGACGCAAAACAAATATGAATCTCGTGTAGATGTCTGCGCTGGATTTCATGCGGCTGTTGCATGTATCGCATGGTGCTAATGAGCCGTGACGTTTTCTCTCTCTTCCCACATGTCTCCACTGCTTGCTCCCAGCACACACACTGTCCTAAATGCCCACACACACACACACACACATACACACACACACTTTCCCTTGTTCCCAGAATAGCAGTGTTGCCCCACACTTGACAGTGCGAGCTGTAAGAACCCCTGCAGATCCCTTTCCGTCAGTGTTTTCGTGCCATGAGGGAACATTGCTCAGTTAGGCATACACTGACCTCCTGCCTCAGCTGTAACCAGGCTCCTTTGTCTCTTCTTCACTCCCACACTGCGCCATTTATCCCCAACAGGGGGCGCTTCGGAGCTAATACCAATGCCATGCCCCCTTACCCGTGCCAACTCCTGTGCCTTGGCGCTGCCGCCTTTGTCAGGCTTAGCTGGTGTTTATCCCGTATGTGTCCCCGGGGGCACGGCGAGGATTGGCACATCCAGGACACCCTCCTCTGCCACCATCAACCCACACCCCCCCACACCACAACTCCTCTCTCAGCACAACACTCATGCTCTCTTTGTGTCTGAATGGGAGGAAAAAGCACTCTCGGTTGGTAACGGATTGCATCAGACGCTGAGGGGAGCGTGCGAGAGCCAGAGAGAGAGGGTGAGTGTGTGTGTGTGAGAGGAGAGGAAGAGCATGGAGGAGGCTCGGTGTGTGTGTGGTGGTGTGGTGGGGAGGTGGGGATCCGGGAAGGTGGGGGGTCGTAAATTAATCATCACTATAGACGGCTCAATGGATGTATTAGAGTCTGTCTCCCTCATTAGATCAGTCAATTCTGTGCATGCCAAGTACGGCAGCACACAGTATATTTGCTAATCTAGGTGCTCTCACTCGCATTAATGGCCATAATACTCATGCATAACTAATGTCCTTATTTTACAGTGTAACAGAGCTGTCCTCTGGTACTTCCCCATGAAACACAAACAAGTTGCACTGTCTGTTTAAGCTGCTGTTTTAAAAATGGCAGAAATCCTCTCCTCTCCTCTCCTCTCCTCTCCTCTCCTCTCCTCTCCTCTCCTCTCCTCTCCTCTCCTCGGGGACCAATGACATTGAGATATTAGCCATCTCCTAGGCAACAAACATTTGGTGGTAGGCCACATCACAAGGTCACAGAATCTCCAGAAATAAAACAAAAACAATACGCAAATTTACTGCATTGTGCGGTTAAATCTACTGATGCCAGGATAGTTTGTTAATTTGTGTTTGTTTTCATTATTACAATAACGTAACAAATGGATATGTGCAGGGGAGGAAGGAAGTGCTCCCCAATATGAAAGAAATCTTACTTTCATGCAAGTTTAATCATAAGAATCAGAATGAAATGATTAAAAATTGACCTAACTGACCTAATTTTGGCTCACATTGGTATGTTTGGTTAAATTTGCTTTCAGGGGCTTAAAGAAAAAAAAAAAGTTGAACTCCCAGTCGCAATTAGCGAGAGACAGAAAGTCACATGCTTGTAATTCATGTAGCCTTTGTTCTTCGTCTTTATTTAAACGCTAATGCATTAACAGTTAGGTAGAATCAAAATGATAACAAAGACCTTTAACCTTTAAATAAATCAGGGAGTACAGTTGTTGCTGATTATTGATGTAAATATGTAAAATAGATCATTAATAGCTGAAGTTTTCCTGTGGTTAACTTTAAGGCCATCTGATTATTTAACCAGTAAGTGACTGGCAAGTAAAATATTGATTGATCGGGAGACAGATGGATAAGATTAAGATTAAGATAGATTGAGTTACTGGCTGAATGAAAGGTGCACTGACCAGTTGTGAAAAAGGCTTGAATAAAAGTTAAAAGTTTGGCATTTAGAGGTTTTGCAGTACATACTTGTTATTGGAAGAAGGAGAAGACGTCCTATTCATTGCAGCCGACTACTTCTGCAAACTTGAATGAAGCTCAATTGGGCATCCTTAATGAAAAAGATTCAGCCATGCCAGAAATTGGTAATTGTTTGTAATAACCATCCCTAAGAAATGGTAAATGTATTGATGTATTGAAGCCACTGTATCATACAGTTTCTGTCCATGTGAGACATAACAATATGACGAGCTACATGAAACAGCATCTGAAGTGTTGTCATGATTTTTTTTCCCGCTATTGACGAAGTTATTAAAGTCATTTATTTCACTTTCAAGATAATAAGTGCCTCCCTTTCATCCATAAGCATCCTTGGCGATTATTTGTATTGCTGAAATACTTACTGCATTTAGTCCTTTGAAACACGTTGTTCTTCGTGTGGCTCCCTCGAGACAAAAATACGTGATGCACTATTCCCCTTGATTTCTAATATTACCAGGTAAACTAACTGAGAGAAAGAAGAAAACAACCCCGCATAGATCAATAGCAAGGACGGTGATACATTACAGCTACAGCCTGCCGACAGATCCTTTTCCTCTTTTTCTAATTAAGACCACAGATATGAGCTTAAAAGCCCGTGGAAGCTCGCACTGATTTTCTTACCGAAGTTAGTTTCCACTTGGCAACATTCATGTGGGGATACCCTGCTGACAGAGCACACTCGAAACGAGAATTATAACTATGAAGCCGACTTTAAAGGTGCTCTTGTAGTTTTTTTTTTAAGTCATGATCGCCTTCAGCGTTACTCGCAATTAAAACACATTTTGTGGTCCTCTAGACTTGAAAAACCAACATCGATTTGTGCTAGCTAGAAATCTACTTTGCTGCTTTTTCGGCCTGTTGTTACTTTAACATGTGAACGCGTCTTTCATCATCCACGTCGTCACCAACATGCACAAAAAAAGGGACTCAATCAGAAAAACATTGCTCTAAGAGGGCTGCTACTGGCTAAAAACTCCTTACATCACCTTTAAGTATTGTAATTATATGTGTTCTTTTTCATCTAATGTCATTTAATGAGTTCAATTCAAAGTGTCACATTTAAAGCAAGGTTCATGTTGAGTGAATGTGAGTTATTTAGATAACTCAGCCTGATTGAATGAAATGAAATTAATGCAGACATAAACCTAATGTGTTTATTCAGCTAATTCATCTTAAGTTAAAGGGAACTTCGACATGAACATAATGCGTGTGTCAAGTGTTAATTATTGACGCATTGTGCATAAAAGCGATGCATTGCAACTTGATTAATCTGTCTCTGGATATTGACTCAACATGACAGAAAAGCTTTGCATTAAATGTGACACTTCACACTGAACTTATTTATCTATTCACTTCCTGAGTGTGTTCACAGTCACTCTCAGAACTTCCAGTTGTAATAGCCTGATGTATTTTCCGAGCTTGTCGTGCTCATAGAAAGTGCAGCGACCGATGTCCTTTGGCACGACACCTTTTTCATCGCGAGGCCGTGTTAATAGTTGGAACAGTGTTTGAGCACAAACATTGTGATAGCAACACTGGCTAAAGCCTCCCACTTGGGGCCACTGAATAATACATCAAGCCAACTGCATCCCCCCCCCTTATGCCCACGTTAATACTTGTGTGTGCATGCAGGAACATATGCACACACCTGCGTAAGCCTGGGACCATTATGCATGTTTGGTGGTTTGGTTAGATTTGTTTGTGGGGCATAAACTCTCTATGCCAGTGCAGTGGAAGGACTTATAGAGCGTGTGTGTACATGCTGCTCATAAGAGCTTACAAGAGGGTAAACATCCTCCTTGACGTTGGTCCACATGCACCAGAGCAGAAGAGCAGTGTGCACTGTTTCCAAGGGATGTGTCGAGATCGCGTAGGAAGGGTTAGGCGGCCAGAAGGACGGAGATAAATCATAATAGTGCCGCTGTGGTGGCAGAGAGAGAATTTAAGGTACAGATTAACAAGATTAATCCCTCAGATTTGAAAGAATCTGAGAGAGTGTCATCACGCCTGCTTGGTGTATATGATCGCAGCTAATGATATCAAAACACAGTCATCACTTTGATGCTTCTAACAGAGGAAACAGACGCTTTGTGTTTCGCTTTTCTTTCTCCTCTCATCTAATCTTGTTTTATTTTTTTTCCCCCCACTGGGTTAGACGTGAGAGCGCGCCGACAATCAAGATAACCGTTGTTATTTTGTGTGCATGCGATCGCACACACAGATGCTTATGTGTCAAGTCCATGATGCATGTCGGACATTAACCAGCTCCCCTGCTGGCTGCCTGGCTGCCTGGCTGCCTGGTGGCGTCGCGATGGGGTGAAAAGACACATGTTGTCACAGAAATCTCTTCTACTCAGTGGCACTCAAACATGCACATATACAGCCTACCTTGTACACATGTGCTGGCGTGAATTTGCATTGTTAGTGCTGTCGTTTAAGCTTTAGCACAAACTGTACGTATAAGCCAAATTAAATGGACACACACACACGCACACACACGTACAGTGACGTCTCTGTGTGTTCTCCGGCTCTACCATCCCTGATTGATTTCGCCATAAAATTGTGCTCAGTAGCCACCCATTAAAACTCTGATCTCATCGATATGTGTGCAGCAATTGCAGTGCGTGGCACTGAATTATTCACCTCCTCCTCTTCCTCTCTCACTCGCCTTGCTCTCACTCCTCATTTTACACTGTATCCTTTCTTTCCACGTCCTCCTGATCTCCTCTCCACCCCCCCGTTCTCCCTTCCCGTCTCATGCGTCTCCTTCATTTTTCCACCTCTCAGTGCTCACTCTGTCTCCATCTTCTTCTCCTCCCGCTCTTCCTCCTTCCGTCCTTCCTCCTCTCACTCTTCTTTCTCTCAACCACCTCACCCCCACTCCCTCGGTCTCCTCTCTCTCTCTCTCTCTCTCTCTGTCTCTCTCTCTCTCTCCTTCTCCCTCTCTCCAGTACTGTCAGCCCTGAGGCGAGTCTCAGCCATCACTCCTCTTCATTTATTAATACCTGTACTCATACAGCCCAGCACACACAGCTGCCTCACATCTCTGTCCACTGCTCTCTCCCTCTCTCTCTCACACACACACACACACACACGTGCTTGCCGACTGCACAACTGTCCCCGAGGATGCGATGAGCCCAGTGTGTCCACATACTCGCACCCGCTTACTGTGCAGAAAAATGCCCTTTGTAAAAGGACAGGGAGCATCAATCTCCCAGCTGCGTCAGCCTACAGTTTGATGCTCTTTTTGTAGTTCTCCTTTTCCCTCGCTTGCATTTAATTGCACTTTATTGCAGTTATAATGGCTCTCAGGTCATAATTGTTGCAAATTACTCACTGGTTAGACTGATTGCTTGTATGTTTATCATTTATTCTTGTTTACCCAGCTGAATTTTCCCTCTCTCTACACATTATTAAATGGCTTAGATCGATCAGTAGCGTTTTTTTGAAGGGGGGGGGGGTTTGCTTTGTAATCACAGTATAATAATTATACAGGAATAATTGGGAGCACAAAGGTGAGCCATTTTTTTTTATTTATTTTTTTATCAGCACACAGTGATTTCGCCTTGAATCTCAAAAGTATCCTGACACTAATCCTGTTGGATAGAAAAAGAGGGACAATGATGTGAGAAAATAAAATAAAAAGTGATGATTCCCAGCAGCCGTTCTCTCCTGTTCAGCCAGAGCTGCCGTTTTTTACGAGGGGTCTGAAGGGAGCCATGTTTTTTGTACACACATCAGCTCCGATCAGTATACACACATCTCATAAAACTATACAATAACAATATAAACAGAATTATTATCACAAGAGGGAAATGAATTCTGATGGCTGCTTCACTTCACAGCCGTGCAGGGCTCATCAGTCAGTCAAACAATTAGCCAGCCTCTCAGTCGTGTCTATATATGAGAGTAAATTAAAGGGTGACTTAACGTAAATCAAAGTGTGCTTACAGGTCTTGGATAGTTCTACTGCATATGTGAAAAAAGTAGTATAAAGCCGTTAATGGCTGCAGAGGAAGCTGGATGTAATCTGAGAAAATTGTCTCCAGTGATGTCACTCAGTGACTGAGTCACATTGTGGGTAATGTAGGCGCCGGGTTTTGAAAAGCAGTCCACTGGTCTTGCATTGCTCTCCTGTTACACTGTTGGACTCATTATGGACAGTTTCAAGTGATCAGAATTGATACAGCAGGACCAGCAATGCCACCTTTTTAATCCATGCGTTATTTTCCCCACCATAGCTTGTGCTTACATTACCAACAAGGCAACTCAGATATGATGTGCACTGAAAAAAATCCTGTTCTGACTTCCTTAATTCTTTTTTTTTTATGTAAAGTGGTTGCACAAAATATATTTATCTAACACTAGATATATTTGTTAAGTTGAATGATGTTATATTCTTTAAGTTGAGTGCACGAGTAATTGCAGGGTAATTTTTTTGTGTAGAAAGTACTCTACTTGCATTTAATGTTCATTGTACTAAAATAAATTGTGTATATTCTCAACAATTTAATGGTTTAATTCAACGCTATAAATAAAGCTAGCTGTCCTCCAAAGAAGAGTTTGATGACAGTTTAACTGTTGAACAATGCATGCTGGGAAGCCTGTTGTATTTAATTGTAGCCGATGACAGAGACTATTATCGGTACATATTTCCTGCAAATGACTTTTATATGAGTGAAAAAACTTGTTTTAAATAAGAGCAGCTCCTTTTTCAAATACAAAAGTAAAACAAAAGCAGAAGTTAATTATTCACATTAAGATCTCTTAAAAAGAAAATAGATGTGTACATGTAACATTTACAAGTGGTCAGGATCAGCTTTTTCAGTGTGACGTCACTAGAGGCAATTCATCAGGTTACATTCGGCTTCCTCTGCAGCCACAGAATGATTAATCCTGCCCTGTCACATATGCAGCAGTACTCGCTAAGACCTGCAAACATATTTAATGTGTAAAATTGGTGGAGTTACCCTCGACTTAGTTCGGTCGACTCAGTGCCAGCATAGAGGATAATTTGATCTTTTATGCTTGTCAATAGACTGACTGAATATCCTGAATGTCAATTATGACGGTTGGTGCATATGTGCGTGGCAGTTAGCTGCGTTGCTCCTCTTGACTTGCAGCTGTTCTGCCGAGCTTCCCCATGCAGCTATATATAGCTCTTCATATGGTGTAATGAAGCACTGAGGACGAGGTTGGAGGGCAGTGACATTGAAACACATGCCTGTGGTGTGAACGCGCTGCTTTAGCTCTTCTCTTTCCTCCTGTGACTGTGCGGACCTGTGTCCAAACCACCTGTTTTGAGAGAATCTGCATTTTTTATTTTTTTTTAAATGGAGCAGAGAATTTGGCCCCCTCTCTCTGTGGGTGTCACTCGGCGCCATCTGGAGGCCGTCACGGTCAACGCCACGACACATTTGCCTCCCTCAAGACTGTGTTTAGCTCTGCTCATGAGTGACTGTGGAACTGGCCATTTTATTGAATTTGATGATCCATTACAGCTCAAATGGAGGTCCGGCTCCCTCAGGGCAAAGGAGATATTGCATAGGCAGCAGGGTAATCACAAGGAGATTACAGTACCTGCTGACTTTATTGTCAGTCTGAAATATACAAACCAAGGTAGTAAGGAGCTTTATAGATTAAAAATATACATCAGTGAAGCCGTCGCGGTAGTTAATGATGTCCAGCCCGCCCACTGGTATATAGATCGCAATAAGGCCCCCACAATTACTCCTCTGTGATTAAAAAAAAAGAGCAATGTGTGATGAACTACAGCCGGGGCTGTGTAATAAAGCGAGCGCTGCATATGTAAACATGTAGTCACCACAATCAGTCATAAGCAAATGAGGATTTATACCTGCAATAAGGAGCCGATGTGGGAGGCGATGAAGATGATCAATGAAGGAAGGGCTGAGCGAGGCTTTCACGCAGACACGTTCTGAGCGCGAGCGCTAAATTGCAGTTTGGAGGAAGGCTGTCATCATCTGTCACGAGCGGCACATTCGCGCTGCACATTTGTTTTTTCCAGCGGCTGTGATTTATGGGTTTATTTGATCCCAGGTTTAACATTATTAAATCTGATTTTATTTCATTCTAATCTCAGTTTAATTACGTTAACACTTGTGGAAGGTACGTGTGATTAAATCGGACAGGGGGAGCCGTTCCTGTAGCTGAAACACAAAAGACTAAAACACAACAGCGTGTTCCTGTGCTGTGCTGCTTCTCACTGCTTCTTTCTTTCTGTCCTCTGCCCCCCCCCCCCCACACACAGCGAACACCTATCATGCTCCTTCACCTTCTTCCTCCACGGGGAGAGCAACGTGTGCACAAGCGTGGAGATCGCCCAACACCAACCTGCGTACCACATCACAGAACACCACATCCGCCTCGCGCAGACCTCCGTCACACCAGTGCAAGGTAAGACCACAAAGCCAGTGGTGTTTGTATACGGCCCATGTACACAGAAGAAAACAAATGTTTGTTCAGGAAGCATGTACTGAGGAAGTACTCAGATGCATTGCGTAAAGTAGCAATACCACACAGAGATTATACTTTATGAGTGGGTAAAAGTCCTGGATTCAAAAGTATTATTAGAAAAATGTGCTTAAAGTGTCAAAAGTAAAAGTACTCACTGTATCTGCATCAGTGCATCATATCTTTCAAGCTTTGTGGCTTTGCTTTGTTTTTTTTACACTCCCATTTTATTGGATCCTTTTGGCGCAGAAAGAAAAAAAAAAAAACAATACAAAGCAGCACAGTACAACGACATCATTGCCAGCCACTGCGACAGCCACGACTTCCAGACGGCACACATTTCATATAATAGTCTATGGACAGGGAGTCTTTATACAGCTCTTCATAAGTTTCCACAATCAGCAGAGATTGCAGCAGGAAGGATGTAAATTATATTTTAAGCAGTGAGGCTGAAGGGGGATAAGCCACCAGCCATGTTTTTCATTTCAACAAATAATGTATCCATTTTTTCCATCTCACAATGGAAAGGTAGTTTTTCTTTCTTAGTAGAAAAATTGGTCTTTTCGACAATTTCAAGCCAATTATCCACTTTAGGCAGGTCGCTGTGTCACCGTCTACGAGTGATTGCTTTGTTGCTACAGTCAATAGTTTCAGGAGGCATCTATCATTTCCTGCTATACCTTCTGGTGAATCACCCAAATAAAAAAGATACGCATGTGACTGAGATCTGCTGTCAAAAGATACGCTGCATGATCAAAACCGAAATGTGTGTTTTTGTCTACTGCAGTGGTCCTGAGTCCGTACGGCCTGAGCGGCACTCTGACAGGTCAGACCTACAAGATGAGTGACCCGGCGGCACGGAAACTGATGGAGGAGTGGAGCTACTTCTACCCCGTGGTACTCCAGCAGAAAGAGGGAGGCGGAGAAAAGGAAAAAGAAGAGGCGAGCCAGGGCTACGATCGCGCCGGTCACGTGGCGGTGGAGGTCATCGTAGGTATGGAAAGAGTCGGCGCGTCTGTTGGATTTAAGTGAACTGCGTCTCCAGTGGCAGTATTTACAGCTTTATGGAAACAAATGTAGCTTATCTAGTATGAAGCCTTTCAGCGTCTTTTCAGGATGAGAACAGCAATTAAAACGCATTAGGCTGCCGAGACGTTGCTTAGTATTCCTCTTGAGATCTCATTTTCACACAGGGATAGATAAGAAAAATGATCATCCTACAGTCCTGGACAGCATTACTAAAAACATGTGCAAGTAAAAAAAAAGTTTTTAGATAAGTGAGAACTGATGAAACACGCTGTATGCAGCCACATCAGCGCTTTTAGTGCTATTGAATGGTACTTTGTCTCATCTAGCACATCTCACATTAGAAAAGGGGAACTGGCTGGAAGGGAGGAGAGGGAGCAGCAAAAAGAGAGAAAGAAAGGATAGGGAAGTGGAGGTAAAAAAAAAATAAAATAACATAACCCCGGGGAGTTATTCTAATAGCTTTGTCTAATCAGTCTGATCCCACAGCGTTGGTTTGACCTGATTATAATCAAAACTCACACGGTTACCGGTGGCTTCTTACATCTAGAAAAGGAACTGTCTGTCTCGTCTTTGCTGCCTAAAATGATAGTGAAAAAAGCGAACGGGAAAGGGATTGGCGATATGCTTTGTATGAGCTGTGAGCAAAAAACCCTTGATAACACGGATAGGGAGAGTTGCACATACTACACGTAAGTGCCTACTGTGGTTGTTGCCAGTTGTCACAAATGTCCGCAACACGAAATCTCCAAACGGTGCTTGTTTTGACCGTTACAATGAACCTTGCAGTTAGAAGTAAGCAGCTGTCCCTCCTGCTGTTTCATAACATTTATGAATGCCCTTTATTTTCTCTTCGTAGGTGGGGTAAGGATGACCTACCCAGCTGCTTTGGTGCTGATTGCCCAGGGGGACCTACCAGCGGAGCAGCCTCCACCTGTTCCTGCTGCTCAGGGCCTCAGCAGGGAGCAGAACCACTGCAGCGTGCCGCTCACGCCGCCCACGTCGCCGCAGCAGCCCTGCTCAGGTAACAAATACATACAGTACATACTCGCTTATCCCATCTGATGTAAACAGAAGGCGATGAAACAAATGTGTACATTTAATTTAAACTATAATCTCTAATTATAACTTCCTCATCTTTTCAGCGGACAGCGGCTTTGTGACCTCCGCCTCCAGCGTCCCCACGCCGGACAGCAGCATGGGCGTCACCAGCATCAGCCCGAAGCATTCTGGGAAGAAGCTAACCTGTCAGGTGGTCCATCAGGCCTGGAGGGAGTGCTATCTCAACCAGCCTCAGTACGCGTAAGCTGAACCGTCGCTTTTGAGGTCGCCTGGCCGTGATTAGTATTGAAGAGCAGTGGCGCAGTTGAGCCCGTGCCCTCATGGATCTGTTTGCTCCCCGCAGATCAAATCAGCCGGCTGACGCGACGCCCAAGAAGGAAGTGCCAAATGGAGGAACCACATGGGACTTCAGCGATCTGGGAGCGAGACTGTCCTGCAGCTGCTCCAGGTACCACCGGGCTGCACGCAAGCTGTTCAATATCAGCAATAATGATTTTTTTTTTCTTCCTACGTATATTCCCAAGGTCTTTACAGAGGTGTTTGTTCAAATATCATCCATAGATCTGCTTTATATAAAATGTTATTTATAAACATGCGGCAAAATGTATTTTTGGAAATGAAGGAGAAGATCTGTATCTGAAGATTTTGTATCTGCTTCAGCCAATGTTCAGGTTTCTGTTCTGGACATATATGCCAAGAAGTGCATTTTTAATTACAATATGCATCATTTGCACATGTAAACATGCAATTTTATAACAGTTGTAATGCAACTAATCTTAATGTCAGTAATCAACTGGGGAAGATTAATTAGTTAAATAATAACGATTTAGAATAATAAAAGAAATATAAAAGAAATAAATGAATTAAAACAATAATTTAAAATAATAATGATCATTTACCATTTTCACCTGTATTGTCTACCTTTAAAAAGCCTTTTTCACACTCCAGTTGAGACTTTGTTCAGAGAGTTTTCATCGTATGAATAATACATTACAGCTTTATAAAAGGGCTTTGTTGACTTGACTTACGATGAGAACAAAGAACAGGACCTGAGTTTTAGAAATTCTCAAAAAGAAAGGAAATCCAAAAATAAGTGGGAAGGTTCTTATTATTGTTTCATTAAATGAACTCTCTGTATTGTTGGGTTGTGTTTGCTTTCTAAACATACTTGACTGTATTGCAGATTGAAGCAGCAGAAGCTGAATCTGACCGCTGCGTCCACTGCCAACCCTCAGGCCAGTGCCAACCCCACTCAGTCCTCTGGCCCGTCATTATACCCTCCCTCCCTGCCCAAACACAAGACCAGTGACAAGACGGAAAAGGCTGACAAACAGTCCAAGAGGCCGGCCACCATCCCCTTCCACCACCGCCTGTCTGTCACACAGGAGACCCCTCTGGAGCAGGACTCACCGGGAGGGCCTCAGCTTGGGGGTCTCGTGGCGCTGGAGCCACCCTTGGAGCCTCTGGCTGCTCTGCCAAGCTGCAAGTATCCCAAACCGCTCTCCAATGGCAGGAAAGCCCCCGAGTCCCTCCTCCACTCACCAATGTCTCCGCTCCCGCCCACACTCAGCCCGCACCCCGTGGACATGCCTGTCTGTCCAGATGGGGCTTCGGGGATGGGGATGATTGCCAGCGAGACGGCTGTGTATACAGCTCTCCTGAGGCAGAGGGAGAACGGAGCCGGCTGGTGGAGAGGCTTCAGGACTCCCAGGACTGATAAGACTGACTTCAGACCCCCTGATCTCCCCTCTGATAAATTAGAGGAAGTGAAGACAGAGACAGCCGCTGAGGGAGCTCCACTAAAGAGGTCTCTTTTACTTTTACTGTATGTTTTTACTACTATGTTCCTAGATATGTGTCGTGTTCCCTGTGCTGTAGCTGTCCTCCCCTGTCTTTTACGTACAACTTTAAGTATCCAAAATGTTTTTTCATGCATGCTGCAAGGCGGAAGGCCGGTCTGAATATCCTACAGTGTGGGACAATAAAGTGAATCTTGAATCTTGAGTAGCAAATATACTAGATATGAAAAATCAACAATAAAAACTGGGGTAGCACTGGAGCCGAAAGCATCTGTGTTAGTTTGAGATTTGAGATTAGATACGAGGACACAAGAAAGCTAGCAAAACATGAAAAGGCAAACTCGTGCTGTTCTTTTTTTCATTGCCTTCATCTCTTTTTCCCCTCCAGACTCTACACGCAGACTCTCAAGAGATTTAAAATCTCAGAGGAGAGGGTGAGGGACCACATCCACACCTTGGGCCTGTTCCAGCAGCCAGGGGTGGAGGCACTGCGGGAGCCCGGGGACGATCCCTACGACTTTAAGGAGGGAGACATCGAGTACACTTTCTCCAGCTCCAAGAGGTTAAAGGGTCAAGGGCGAGAGCCCACCAAGAAGGTCAAGGTAGGACAACAAACACAGCACGACAACACTCTTATCAAGTCAAATGGTGAAAACGTGGCATGCTGTGCTCACAGGATCACCAAATCCGCATGCGTATTTGGTGATCCAATAGCAACGGGACAGCTCGTCATCTGGCATTAGTCTTGACTTCCATCACAAGTGACCGCTGTATATGCAAATAAAACACGAACATCACTGGTACAGATGGACTGAAACTACTGAATGTGCAGAATTGTGAATTTGTCAGCATTTCACAAAGTTTATAAAGTTTCTTCGAACTCAGTAACAGTCTTACAAAATGGAGTGATTTTATAAGGAAGTCTGGAGCAATTCACTCCCTCCTCATCTCCTTGCTGTTGGTGACTGAAGTTGATGTGGCTACTTTGACCTGTAGTATATTGGGGTTCAAGATTGCCATCTGCTGTAGTGCAAAACATTGTCAAATTGTTGAAAATTGTTGTTGGTTAGGGAAATAAATGTAGACACCTTTTCATTTAATCTTTGTTTCAGTGGGGGGCTCATTATGTTTTATCCTGTCAATGTCAGACTGGAATTATAGAGAATATTCTCATTTTCTTCTAATTCATCCAGCAGGGAGAGGAAATCACCAGCAACGGAGCGCTGCCTGATGGGAAGGATGCCATGTCCATTTTTAACTCGGCGCCGAAATCAGGTGGGACATCATCGCCGCCGCCTACATCGAATGCACGTCTTACATTGAACTGGGTGCAGTCTTTCATGGGTCATTTTGGAGCCGCAGTTCTAAAGTTGTCTGTGTGTGATGCTTTAGATGAATCAGGTCAGGACGACGGAGCTGCCAAAGCCAATCCTTCTCTGACCCGAGAAAAAGATCTAGTGGTCAACATCTCTGATCTGGACAACATATTCGATGAAGATGAGGAAGAGCTGGGGGTGAGGCGTTGCGGTTTACGTACTATATTCTCCTTCTCGTGTTTGCGAGATGCACTGTCCGAGTTTTTTGTAATCAGCAGAAGAGAAAATTAACATTTTTTAATTTTAAAGATTTAGTGGAAACAAAGACACTGCTATTTTAGGTATTAGTAACTGTAATTGTCCAATATGTTTGAGACATTTTTGTTATAAACAAAACTGATCTGCTAATCTTATGTGTAATAATTTGTAGACTGTTTACCCCAACCAGCACTCCACCAAGCTTGCAGTATCAACAGAAGATCGCCCTCCGGGGAAAGAAGGGAGAGTTGCAGTACCTTATCCATCAAGTGAGTATTTAGCTCTTTAATCTTTCTATGTAGCATCATTTTTTAAGTCGTTGCACCGATTTGTGTCATCCCCTTACACCTGTGTGAACTACATTTTTCCCTCTCTCCATCTCCTCCCTCCACCCCTGTCTCCTTTCAGCAGTAGCAGACCTCCAGCGCATGTTTCCCACGCCGCCTTCTTTAGAGCAGCACCCGGCCTTCTCTCCCATCATGACGTATCGCGACACTCCGAGCCAAGAGCCCCCCGCGCCCAGCGGAGCGGTCGACCACCTGCCGCCGTTAGCCTCCGCCCACCACACTGAGTACAGGATGGAGATCGAGGAGGGCATGATCAGTCCCCGGCAAGAGGATATCAAGGTGAGCTGAGGTGGTCTGCAGCACATGTCGCAGCAGATTTAGCATTGTGCTTTGAGAAAATTACACTTAAATACAGTAATCAGGACTGGTTAATTACTTTAATAAATGACGTCAATCCCTTATAAAACTCTCATCAAGGGGAAGTCAATACTTGTTGACTGGCTCCTGAGCAGCTGGTCCGACTCGCATATCACATTGGAATTGTTTCACTCTTTACCTGTAGCTTGATAATTAGCTATCTCTGTGCTTTGAGTCAGACATCTGTCCTGACTGCAGGCTCTGTGAGCTGGGAAGTGCTAATTAAAGTAGAATGTGCTTAGTGGCCACCGTTAGATACATCTGCTTGTTGACACGAGCAACAAGCTCCACCGAAAAAAAAACAAGTGTAGTTAGTGCAGCTCAATACGCTAAACACGCATACAGGATTACAAAGTTCGATTTAGCTTCAGAGTTGATTGGATCTAAACAAATTAATGACAACTGAGTGTTAGCTGCAAATGGAACTGTTTTTCATTGCATCATACCACAGGCTCTTATTATTTACTGTGTGTGACGTGGTGTATAATCAACATGTATTCAGTGGGAGCTGATGTGGTTTTTACACGAGTATGCAGATGAGGTTTTCCAGAGAGATTCCATCGATATTCCAAGAGCTGCAGCTATTATTCAATCAATCACTTGGTATTCAATCCCCAACTATTCTGATAATTAGTACATCAGTTTGAAATCCAAATTCTCTTATTTCAGATTCTAAAACGTGAACATTTTATTGTGTCTTTACACTCCAGTGACTGGATATCTATGGGGTTGCTGACTAAAGCAAGTTGGGAAACACTGATTGGAATTTTCCACCATTTTCTGACATTTTAAGGACCTCACAACTAATCAATAATGAAATAATACAAATAATAAAGAAATATGGAAATAATTGACCAAATATTCAACAATGACGTTCACTCTTAGTTGCAGCCCCCATGATGACCTGACAATAGGAAGTAGAGAGTCTAGAATTGACACATCATCACCACAGATGGAAATTAAAAATGTTGTTAGTGATCATGTGTGTTGAATGTCTCTTTGGAACTTAATTCGAGCAGAGAACACAAGGACTTTTTACTGCTGCCAAGTACTCGGGTTGTGTAGCCAAGGCCTGATTTGCTTATTTCTCCGTGCCATAGGCCTCCATTGTTGTCCAAAAACTGCTAAAAATACTTCAGTGAGCCACATTGTTGCAATGGGTGTAGTATTCATTACAAAGAACGTGGGCTCTCTTGTTTATTTTGTGTCAATCCCACACATACCGCCCTGCTGCTGTTTGAGAAATATTTACTAAAATATATTCCCGAACTGGCTGACTTTTCCAAGACATTTTATTTAGCATTTTGGAAAAATTCAAGCATATTTTTTGCGTTGTATTGTTGATTTTGGTCTTTTCTGATCTGTTAACAGTAAGAACTAGAATGGCGCTCAGTGGAGCACATACCTCCACCAAGGCCCAACAGTCCCCTTTAACTCAATCAAGCCTAATCTAGTATCAAATATAACAAATTTAAATCCGCTAGATCCAGATTTGTGTTATGATCCACATCAAATTGCACTCTCTCATAATTGCCAGCCACCTAACATACATCATTTCATCGAGAACCATGCATTACTCCCTGAGAAATTAACGGAAATGTAGAAAAACGCCCGATCTTAAATTCCTGGATCTGTCCCTTTATGCCGATCTGCACCAAAAGTTAATGGGGTCTATTCTAGGCTGCGGTCTATCCTCCATCTAAATTTCAGTAAAATCTGTTTAGTAGTTTTTGTGAAATCCTGCTCACAAACCAACCAACAAAAGAACACGGGTGAAAACATGGAATATAGTCAACCTTATGATGAACCCAACAGAGTGCTTACAATTTTAGAAACGAGTGGCTGTTAGATGGTACTCTGAGGTGCACCTAATATTATGGCTGATACATACAGTATATATAAAATACAGTGAAAGTGCATCTCTCTAGGTTATCCCAAAGTTCCTTGTTAAATTGTGCATGGTTTGCTTGAGTACAATATATAACCAGCTAACTTAAGCACCTCAATTCTTGTCAATCACTTACTACAAAGAAAATGATCATTATATAATAGACTGGCTCCAATACACTTTCACCACCCAGAGCAATAAAAGGTGTGTCAGTGCTACTAAATGATAAACTTTTCACTTTTTACATGATGTCTTCTCTATCCAGCCACAAATTGGCTCCTCCATGTTTGCTCCGCTGTCCTGCCTGCCCAGCCAGACTCTGCCACCACTCAAGATTCCTGAGCAGTGCTACTATCGTCCATCCTGGGCCCTCATGCCCAAAATGGAGCATTTCTCAGCGGTCATGCATGCCCAGAATAACGCTTTCATCAGGGACGGATACACGTAAGTAGGCAGTGACGATGAGCTTCTGTGACGTCCGTAAAACTTTATCGTGCTGTTATTTTTAAAGCTTTTATTTGAGCTTCGAAAATGTTGAGTTGGAGTATGTGGTTGTTGAAAGATGAAAATTTGAGGATGACTTCTTAGCCTAGAAATGGTGCAGTATGGCAGGATGGTGATGTCTGGTTTGAAAGGTTTATGCTCTGTTTTGGTTTTGAGGAGCAGCCTGGCCTTTAAGAGCTTCTACCCAAACAGTGAGAGCGATCCTACTTATCTATGTTTGACTGTACGTTCTTGTTTTCCAGAAACGTCCCCAGTGTCAACGCACTCACGGACCAGGAGTATGGTCAGATGAGCGCCACCACTGCCTCAGTGAGCACCACTGTTGGCATCCTCCCCTCTCCTGCCACTCCCCGCTTCTCTGTGCCCACTCCACGAACCCCTCGAACACCACGGGGTATCAATGCTGCGGGCTCAGGGCAGGGTTCGGTGAAGCAGGATGGTACCGAGTTCAGCTCGCCTGTCTCCACGCCCTCCACCAGCCTGCCTCTAAGCTCTGTAGACCCCTTAGCTCGGCCAGGCCCCTCCCTGCCTGAGGCCCACAGCCTGTACGCTATTCTCCTGCTCTCAGACTCCGTCCTCAACGTCTTCAAAGATCGCAACTTTGACAGCTGCTGTATCTGTGCCTGTAATATGAATGTCAAAGGAGCTGATGTCGGGGTATATATCCCTGATTCCACTTGTGAAGATCAGTACCGCTGTATGTGTGGCTTCAGTGCCATTGTCAACCGGCTGCTGGCCCACGGCACAGGTCTCTTCTTGGAGGATGAGCTGGATATTTTCGGTCGGACATCCGAGGTAGGCCGGGCGGCCGAGAGGAGGCTGGCTCTTTGCCGGCGGGACCCAGCTATGGGGGACCCCAGGGCCAAACGACCGCAGGACGCGGCCCCTGCCTCTCCCGCGGCCATGATCCTCCTGCAGGAGCAGTGTTCACAGCCCATTTCTTCCCTGGCGTCACTGCATCTCCCTCTCAGCTGTTCCTGTCACGGCCGCAAGGGGGCGCTGCTCCAAAGCTGGATGTCTGAAAAGCAGTGGGCGGACGGGAGCGATGCCTGTGTGGAGTGTTATAATGCGTTGGAGCAGGGGCTGCAGTATGTGGATAACCCCACAGGAGGGAAAGTAGATCCAGCTGTTGTCAGAAGTACAGCTCTTCACTCCTGGCCTCACACGAATGGTAAGAAGTATGATTTGATTTAGTATTGTCATTTTCTGAGTAATAGTGGAAAACAAGGGTGTAAACTCTTTTAAAAAAAATCCTAATTTACAGTTCAGAAAGATTTTTGTTGAGAATTGTAATTTTTGGTGTTACCTTAACTATACATGGATGTCTCTTATGTGTGTTTATTTGTTTCTTTTGTGTATAGAATCACGTTAACATGTGTGCAACTGTTCATGTATCCTTTTTGTGTGTGTGTGTTTTTTGTGTGTGTGTGTGTGTCAGTGGTGGACATGAGCATGTTGTCGTCCCAGGACATGGTTCGCATGCTGCTGTCTCTGCAGCCTTTCCTGCAGGATGCCATCCAGAAGAAGAGAACAGGACGGACGTGGGAGAACATCCAGCATGTTCAGGGTCCGCTCACCTGGCAGCAGTTCCATAAGATGGCTGGAAGAGGCTCCTACGGTGAGACTCTACTAATTACTTAAGTGAAAATGTAGAATGCACTAAGAAATCGGTAGTCGTAAAACTGTCTCTGTTCCATTTTGTCAAAGGTTCGGAGGAGTCACCAGAGCCGTTACCCATCCCTACAGTGTTGCTGGGCTATGACCGTGAGAGGGACTTTTTAGCGTTGTCCCCGTTGGCGTTACCTTTCTGGGAGAAGTTGCTGCTGGAGCCTTATGGTGGACAGCGGGATGTGGCGTACTTGGTGCTGTGTCCTAATAGCCCCTCTCTGCTGGCTGCAGCCCGGGCCTTCTTCCAGGAGCTCAGCGCCGTTTACGAGGTAGGAGATTGAAGTTATTATCCAACGTGTGGGATAAGCAATGTAGGTGTTTCTGAAGAGAGAGTGAACAGTAGCCCTGACTATGCTTCCAGACATGCCGCCTTGGTAAGCACCGTCCGCTGGCGAAGGTGTCAAGGGATGGACTCGTACGAGTGGGGGAGGATGTGGAGCCGGAAAAGCTGGAGGAGCTGGACGTTGACCAGTGGTTGACTGGACCCTGGGCTGGACAGCAGCACACCGACAACCTCAGCAAACTTAAACTTTACGCTTATACCTGCAAACAGCAAGTCGGTAAGAGCATTTGAACAATCTAATCAAATCTAATGACAAAAATATCATCCAGGCACTTCTATTGCAGTGTGATAATTGCTTCTATACCATTCTATGGTTGTTAAAAGTAACGTCTTTAAATGACATATTTTGTCCAATTAACAGTCCCAAAACCCAAAGACTCTTCATTTACTGTCATAAATGACAAAGGAAAGCAGCAAATCCCTAATTAAAGAAGTTGGAACCAGCAAAGTTTGACAGTTTTTCATGAAATACGACTGAAACGGTTAATTTATTATCAAAATAGTTGGCAGTTACAGTGGAAACAGACAACTTGCAACGTGCACTCAACATTTACTTCCTAATTACAAGTTTGCTATTGCTGGTTAAATCCACTAAATGATTAATCCAACTAATCACTGCAGCTCTAATTTTTTTGTGTAAATTCTTTTAAACTGCAGGTCCCCAGCTGTCAGACCTGCCTCTGGACAGCAGTCTTCTGGTGCCTCCCAAAGTCCAGCCTCCCATAAACCCCACATCCTCAGCCCAACCTGCCCCCTCTGGGCAGCCTCAAGCTTGGGTCCCTGAGGGTGAACAAGCTCCAGGGGCGGCCGGTTCAGGCAACGCTCCCACACCGAGTGGAGCAGCCTCAAACCAGACGGGCGAGACAACCCAAGGGGCAACCAGCGATTCTAAAGGGGCCTCCGGTGCCGCACCATCAGCCAACACACCAGCAGAAAACTCTGAACTGTAAGACCCAAATTATTCATGAAGTCATCTCAAATTTTGTTCCACGCATAAATAGAATTAGAGTACAGCTTCTTAACTCTCTCGCTCTCTTTCAGCTCGTCTGAGCAGTCTAGAATCGGTATCCCCACTGTGGCGGACTCAATGGACAGCCACGCCAACCCACCGGCTATTGTTATTTACATCGTGGATGCTTTTCTGAGCTCAAGTGGAGCAAGAAATGACGGGGGAGAGGAAGACGAGACTGATGAGGTGGAGGCAGGTAGCATTTGGCTACTAGGGCTTCTGCGTTGCTACACAGAGATGCTGCAGACTTTGCCTGAGACGATGAGACCTGCGCTGGTGCTACAGGTAGGAAGATAACTCATATGTACATCAGACTGAATTAAACAGAATTCCCTCTTGTGATCATGATTTCTTTCTGTCTCACTCAGGTGGTGCCGTGCCAGTCGCTTCTCCAGCCAGCCAGTGGAGAGAGTCATCTGTACCTGCAACACCTGCGCTCCCTGGCCTTTTCCTGTTACTCCCAGTGCAGACGTCTGCTGCCCCAGCAAACGCACATCAAGTCCCTGACAGGCTTTGGACCAGTGTCCACTGTCAATTCTGTACTGAAGAGTCCAGATGTAAGCATGAAAGTTCAAAGGCCGAACTGACTGATATATACTCGCTCATGCCTGTATTCATTTACATTTCTTTCCTCATTCAGCATCCAAGCCCCCTGCAGCTGTACTGTCCCCCCTTCATCCTCGGTCCAACCCGTCCCAAGCAGCCAGAACAAGGGGAGATATGGGCTGAGATCCCTCCCAAATACAATGTGCTCTTTGTTGGATACTGTCTATCACATGACCAGCGCTGGATCCTGGTGTCCTGCACCGACCAGCAGGGGGAGCTCCTGGAGACCTGCATCATCAACATTGATGTACCCAGCAGGTGAGGAAAACGTTGCTTTTTTTGTATTTCTATCTATCGTTCCACTTGGAAAAAATGCAGGCTGCATGAGGCGACGATCACTACGTGTTTCATCAATTTCCTTTTCCCTTCAGAGCACGGAGGCCCAAGGTTTCAGCCAGGAAAATGGGACTGCAGAAGCTATGGGAATGGTGTATTGGCCTCATCCAGATGACCTCACTGCCATGGAGGATTGTGATCGGTCGATTGGGGCGACTTGGGCATGGGGAGCTAAAAGGTGAGTGACGACAGTTCAGAAGAAACCTGGCTTATCTTGAAAAATAAAAAAAAAACAAAATGAGGAAATCGACGGTGCCTGTTTGCCCCAAATATCAATTTGTTTGTTTCACTCTAATGTGGATAAAACATTACATTTCCTCCGGTGCAAACACTGACAAATATAGATTAGTGAATGTTCATCAGGAGACATCTGTCGTCGTAGTATGTGTTCTTCTTGTCTTATACTTCTTATACGTCTAGCGTTTCAAGGATGCTTTGATTTCCATAGTTCAAAAATAAAGTTGCCAGAGACTTGGTGCTCTTTTGTATCTTTGTTTACTCAGACACTATTTGTAGCTTATAGAAAATACAAAGAGGAAGAAGCATGAAATACCTCTTTGACTTGACAGAGACCAGATATTTTCTATCACTCACGTTCTATCTGTATTTTAGATTCCTTATCTTATTTGTATAGATCTTGTTTATTGTCCCTGAAGGACTGAGATATGTGACTGAACTGGACAACGACTCACTTGAAGATTTTTCACATTTCTCTCCCTCTCTGCTTTTATCTTTCTCTCTTTCAACTAGACTGGAGCTCACTCCTCGGGGAGCATTCCCTCCATTCAATAGGGCGCCAGCTGAAGGAGGCCTGTCGCATCTGTGGCATCTCTGCTGCTGACTCCCCCTCTATCCTCAGCGCCTGCCTGGTGGCCATGGAGCCTCAGGGCTCCCTGGTGGTCATGCCTGGTTAGTAGCCAGTCCACTTCGTATGTGGCTTTGACAAAATTTATAGATCTGGTGATAATCATTGATGGAAGGTAACTAAGTACATGTACTCGCGTGCTGTACATAATACAATTTTAAGGTTTGTGTACTTGACTTAGGTATTTCCATTTTCTGCTTCTTTTCACTCCACTATATTTATTTGATTACTTTAGTTACTAATTACTTGCAGATTTGCATTTTGCATCAGACTCAAAGTAGTACATGTTTAAATTAATTTATTTTATCGGCAGTCAGATAAAAAACACAACAAATCTGATAATCGTCGAGGCTGAAGTCAACCCACAGTTCGCGAAAAATATAAGTATGATTTACATTACTTACATTTTTGATACTTTTGTGTACATACTTTACCTTTGAGTGCATTTATTGCCAGAAAGTGTATTTTGATACTTAGGTCTATTTAATATCCGATGCTTTATAACTTGTACTCAGGCACTATTTGTAACGGTGACTTTCACTTTTACCAAAGTAATATTTTAACACAACATGTTCACTTTTACTTAATGTGACTTTTAGGTACTTTTCACAACACTATTGATAATACCGTACATCATATATTGTAGTACACTGGAGCTGTATTGTTCAGTAGTTTCTCCTTGACAAAAATGTCGAAGAGTGACAAAATGTTAAAATAAAAACACAGATTAGGAGAAAAAAACATGCTGCGTAATTGTGCTGATAAAAAAACAAGCAGCTTAAAACAAAAGTACAGTGATGTGACATTATGTTGTTACACATATGTGGACAATTTCTATTTAACAGCTTATTTAAATACTCCTTTTTTTGCACGACTTGGTATAAATTCGTATTTGCTGTGCTTCTCTGTGCGTTTGCAGATGCAGTGACCATGGGCTCGGTGTTCGGCCGCAGCACTGCTCTGAACTTGCAGACCTCCCAGCTGAACACACCTCAGGATGCCTCCTGCACACACATCCTAGTCTTCCCAACTTCTGCCACCACCCAGCTGGCACCCAGCTCCTACCCCACTGAGGACAATAATGGCAAGGATCTGCACCATAACTGTAGTTCTATAGTTACAATATTACTCACTATGTGTTGAGACGCAGACAGCACTAGGAATTTGCGTGGATGTATTATTTTGTACCAACAGGTGGTGTCTGTGTGCTTAAGCATCTCTCACCATGTCACAGTCACAAATGGCTTGTACCAAAAAATGATGAATTTCCAGATGTGGATGCTTTTGTAGGAATCTTAATTAGCAAAGTTTAAATGTTTGCGTGGGCTGTGCTGACATTGTTCTCATCTCTGTCTCTACCTTCAGATGACATGTTCGATCTGCCCTTTCCTGATGAACTGGAGAACGACATTGGCCATGACATGATGCTGATCACAGGGAACCTCCACCCTTCCCCTAACACCTCTCCAGTGCCCTCGCCTGGCTCTCCGTCCGGGATGGGAATGGGATCACATTTCCAGCACACCAAGGTGAGTCAAAGATTAATGGAAAGAAAAACAATGAAACAAAAACACTATTTTATAACTATTTTATATGGACATAACAGACATGTTTTGCTGGAACTAAAGTGCATGCCTCTTCAGGTTCGGATATGATTTTGTCATCATCGAGTGAGGTTGCTGGAACTATATTTAGCTATACTACAGTATTCTATGTTCCTTTTGATGGATCACCCAAACATATTTGACTTGACATACAGTATATCTTGATGCACACACTCAAGAACATGGGAAACCAAATCATAAACGTATGTTTTTTTGAAGGAGAATACTTTCAATATTTCATACACATAGTATATAAAGTATTTACTTTTGAACCATTTTGAGAGTACTGTTTTCATTCATTCCTGCCTTACTGTTAAAAATACATGTATACATACTCTTTTTAATGGACGACAAGCAACACATGCCAGTGCAAAGGTTCTGAATTGTAATCTGGACTGATGCATAAGTGGTATCAGAAGAAAGCATTGTATTTAATTGCTGGCCTTGTCTTGTGTCTATAGAGCCAGGGAGAGCGCTTGCTGTCCAGGGACAGCCCACCAGAGGAGCTGAAGCAGCAGCCGCTGGCTCTGGGCTACTACGTCTCCACTGCAAAGGCAAATGGACTTCCTCACTGGTTCTGGGCTTCCTGCCCGCAGGCTGAGAGCCAGTGTCCACTCTTCCTCAAGGTATTACAAAAAACAATTTGTGTGTTTGTGTGTGTGGGTGGGTGGGAGAGACAAACAGAATGCCAGAAAATCTAATTTTATTTGAGAATGATGAAAAGTGATACTGATCAACTGATTTCGGCTGAGACATTTTTAATGATGTGATTGAACATAAAGTGAGCATGCTTTAACATTTGACTTGAGCTCTTTTTCTGTCTTTACTCCAGGCCTCCCTCCACCACCATATCTCCATAGCCCAGTCAGATGAGCTAGTGTCAGACAAGACTAAGAGGACCCCTCACCCCTTAGACTCAAAGACCACCTCTGATGTGCTCAGGTAAATAAAAAACACATGTTGCCCCCTTCAGATTTCTTTATCATCTGCTCTTTAGAACTGCTACTGAAAGCAGATACTGGAGGGTGAGTACAAAAGCAGGCTGAAGCCTTTAAAGTCTGTCAACGCTAGAAGCTGATACAGATCTATATTTAAAATATATAGGCTTTATAAGTAATTGATGAATTTTCATCAAGTTAAATTCATTACCTCATTGTTACAAAGAACAATTTTTCTTGTGTTTGCACTGTTTTCAGAAGACCAATTTATTTGTAACAAGCACTGAAGTCTACTGATAAACAAATGTTGAAAGCTTTTATTTATTTGTCATTGTCTTCTGTTAAGGTAACTATCTTTTTAAGAACAGAAGACATTTACATTTTACTAAATAGTGATCAGTTGTTTTACAATAATTATCGAATATTCAATAACAGTATTGAGAGTGAACTGATTTTAAAGGAAATAAACCTGGATTAATTGAATAAACATTTAAAATATACTTATTTAAATGTTGTCTAAAAAGTCAGAATTTCCAACATATTGTTATGACTAAAATTGTCCATTTTTCAAATACAGGTTTGTATTGGAGCAGTACAACGCCCTCTCCTGGCTGACGTGCACCCCTGCCACCCAAGACCGCCAGTCCTGCCTGCCTGTCCACTTGGCCATACTGATCCAAATGTACAATGCCATCCTGAACATGCTTTAGCTGTGTGAGACTAAAAGGACAACTCTAAAGGGACTGATGGTTATCTTCATTTCCTCCGTGCCTACGCTTCCTCCTTCTGGGCACCAGAGAGCACCAGAGCTCTTCTGAATCTGGTAGACATGGATTTGATGGCCAAATAAAGGATGCAGCAAGTCAGACTCTCCCATGCCTGGAATGTAATGATCAAGAAGAGTGAATCGCTCTGAACATTTTCACTTGTGAAGTGTGACACCCTGCGAATCCAGTACAGTTTGTACCTTTAGAACTTGCTCTGTGCCAGGTGTGGTGCTGTCTGAGGGGGGAAAACGATGGATCTGCCCATTTTACTGACATATCACACTTTCTCCTGACTTAAATAGCAATGTGTCCCACTTGGACTAGTGGCATTTGAAGCATCCTTGGATGACATTTACAGAGAAGCTCTGTATGAATCTTCACCTGTGAAAAAGGGACTTCTGTGCAGGGCCTCAGAACTCCATATTGTACAACCAGCAAAATGGCATGACAACACAAACACATGGCTTTGTTACATCGATGATGCTTTTACATTTTTGTACAGAACTGCACTGTTGAGCTTCTTGGGACTTGCAGTCGGGTTGATGAAACTTGTAACTTTACTCTGAAAGGGGCAAACGTCCTCACATACTCGAAAGGGGGAGCATTTGATAAAGGCACTTTTTCCTCACCTTCCAAAGTGTTGTAGATATGAACACAATGGAAAATATTTGACCAGTTAAGACAGAATTGTTGTTTATAATGTAAGACATACATTTGCAAAGAATTGAGACTTATTTTTAATATTTAAAAAGGAAAATGAAAAACTTAAACAAGGCCTTTTTACCCAATCGACTGTTAATCGTCTTGGGATCCGATATGAAAATTGTCATTTTAATGCAATTGTTAAGATGCCATATTTATACAAATTATATCATGTCATAGAATTTGATATATATATGTATATACATAAATATATATTACCTCTTCCAAGCAGGCACTTAATGATAAGGGTGATGGACACAGCCATCTCTTTACAAGTGGACACAGTATGAACATTTATCAAAGAAAATGGATTTTGTTTGTCTTTTATTTTCTACAGATACTGAACATTTTACCTTTTTATTTAATGAGTTTAAATTAAACTAATTGATGCAGGAGATACAGTATACTCTATATTTATAAAGTGTTCCTCTTCTGCTCAAAAAAACTTGAAATAGGCAATAGAAGATGATGGTATTTGAACATTGCAAGGTTATTAAATATTTAAGAATAATGCTTTATTTCATTGGCTCTCCTAAATGATGTCAAGCAAACCATCAGAAAGGCCTGTCTCTTCAGCTTCACTCAGTCTGCTCTTTGTTAGATTCCTAGCATGTTTGTATATACACTTTTCAGCCGTGTTTTTTGGAATTTCTTAAAGCTGTACATTTCATGCTGGTTGGTTTACTTTCAAGTGATTCATATCAAAGTATTTTTTTGCTGTGAGCTTTTTTGATATACAGTATACAGTGCAAAACTCATTTAATTACAGCCAAGAGGTTAATTTGCCAAGTTAAGTGTACACAGATGTACAGACAAGGGCAAGTTTGCAACGATTTGTTACATCTATCATCACTTTGAATATCAAACAGATCCACTTTAGTGGGAGGGATCTGTTACTTTTACACTCTTTTTTAGTAAATTATTAAAACTCTTGAAAACGATCTTGTGTTCAGTGTTCTCTTTAACCCAGTCTCAGTCACACTAAGACTTACATTTAAAAAAACAACAACTATTCGCTAGAATTGTGTTTCTCGATCCACATTTAGCAGCTCAGTATTTATTGTTGTTTTTATCGTGTTTTCATGTGAGGCGATGAATGCGCAAGTCTACCAGCTGGTTTAGCTTGCCTCATTAGGGTAATTCTAGGCATAAACTCAAGTTCACTGAAACAAGTATTAAGCATCAATACAATCTTTTCCTTTGTGCAACTAAAGTATATATTTTTTCATAAAAACATTCCTGATGGTAGATAGGTATGTTAATAGACTTATCAGGTTATTATATATACATATATATATATATATATATATATATATATATATATATATATATATATATATATATATATGTATATAAAATTATAATAAATATATATATGTATATATATATATTTCTTATTATAACATTCAAAATAAATACATTAAGTCAGTACTATATAATATAATAGAATGTGTAAAAGACGATTGTAACAAACAAATATAAGACAAAATAATAAATAATACATCTAGTCTCAATATCTGCATTAAATAAATTTACAATTTAATACAATTTAGGTGAATTTTTTGTGTTATACAGATAAAAAAAAACATAGTACAAGATAGGAACAGGAATGTGCTATAGAATAAATATAAGTTTTACTTTGTGATAATGGTTTTGTTAAATTATTCTAATGTTGAGCCAGTAGCTAGCTAAGGACTAAATGATACAGCCTTAGAGGATGCTCCTGGCAGTGTATACGTCAACAAACACTGTAACATAAGCCTCAGAATAAATATACCTGAGTCTTGGTGTCTTCCAACAGATGGTTGCCATAGCAACAAAGCCCAGCCAGGGGCAGGGGTGGCTAACTTTTGTACCTCAAATTAAGTGAGTCTTAATATTCATGCAACAGAAAGGCTTCATTATCCCTCTGAATCAGTGGTATGTAAAATGATTTTCTCATATATTTTCTCATATATTCTGATATATTTTTTATTAGTTAAAGTTCAGGTCCAAACATAATTCAAAACAAATTATTATCTTATGAAATATGATACATTTCTAAACATTAAACTACTTATAAATATATCAAGTTGTTGAAAGTTGTAACACTTTTATTTGGTGTTAGGTAATTTTACAGGTTTTCCTACTTATACTTAAGCAAAGAATGGAAATACTTCCACTTCTACAGTACATGGAGCTAAAAAGTCGCAATGCTAAGGATTGAGTTCAGACCAAGATCTGCTTCCGTTTAAATGTTCAAAACGCATGTAAATGCAGATGACAGACGAATATCTGTCATCTGAGTTTTGAGCCACTATTTTCTACTTTTTAGTAATTGGATATACAGTCATGTATTTATATACTTGTTGTAACAGTAAATGCCGGAGTACGACACGTTCAAACATTAAAGGGTGTGAATGCAGCATGCAGTAGGAGCCATCGTAATTGGAACAGTACCATATAACAAGGTGTGTGAGGAGGAGGACTTTATGACGATGAGCTGTCGAGAGGTGTGAATCATTGTTTTGCAACATCTGCCCTCCACATTACAGCATTAAAAACAGATTACATCTAACAATAAGCATTATTTCTTTCATTGTGAACACGACTGCATATGGAGATGAGACGATATCCTGACCTTTGAAGAGGAGCAATATTTACTGATGAGTTCATTGAAGTGAATGAAAATAATGAATGATACTGTCGAGTGACTATCACCCAGCTGTCGTCCTTCCTGTTCAACAAGACAGTCTAGTTTTATAACCTCTGTTCTGCTCACTCATGCAAACATACAGTAAGAGCTGATTAAATTCTCTTAAAGAGGCGAAAAGGCACAAAGTAAATAAACTTTTATCACATTAGACAAGTGCTTCCCCTGCACTTACCTTTGTAAACAGACACAAAAACATGAACTGGGTAAGGAAATTGCACTAATCTACCAAACAAGGAGTGCCACATCAGTCAAGTGCTGATAAACACCAACAGTGAAGGCTGCTGAATGCTCCAGGTCACAGGGGTATGTCTGATGTTCTGTAAACTCTAGCAAGCTTTCTGTCCCAGCTGTTGCATAATAATGATATTAATCCAAAATGAGGGGCAGTGCCAAACACAGTAGGGTGTGTGTACACGTTTTTGTTACATATTGGGGACCATTTCCGGCATAACCATGACCATGTCAGCACCGATAGTCTTCATAGGGACCAAAGACTGGTTGTAATGAGGTAAAACATGATTTCTGAGGTCCTGGGTAAATTTGGGGTAAGTTATGATTTGGAGGATAAAATCCTAAGAAAGATAGCTGTGCAAATGTGTGTGTGTCTGTGTGTGTGTGTGTGTGTGTGTGTGTGTGTGTGTGTGTGTGTGTGTGTGTAGCAGTAAATAAACTCTCATCAGGTGAAAGATGCAGTCTGTGCAATTCCCTTCTCTGATAGGTAGAAATCGCTCAAGAATGCAAGTCCTCTCTTGGCAATTTGTTTAAAAAATAAAAATTGCATTGCATTAATATCATGGAAAAAGACCTTAAAAGTAAATGTTTCAATTCTTCTTTAGTCAAAATTACTAGAAACAGAAGTACACACTTGGTTGCTGCAGAGCAACAGTCCCCTGTTGGCAATGTAGGTTTGTGTGTGTGTGTGTGTGTGTGTGTGTGTGTGTGTGTGTGTGTGTGTGTGTGTGTGTGTGTTTATGTCACTGTGAAGGACTAGATATGGAAAATTGTAAATGCATTTGTCAAACAAATGTTATGGACTTTTAAGTTAGCTCATTGTGTGTATGTAATGGTTCTAAAGGCCGTCCTCTTGAAGGGAGGTAAGAGCTTTGCTGCTTTTGTGTGATGTAGTAGGGAGAGAATATTTGAGGACAAGGGAGAAAAAGGAGGTAGTGAATGAGGTTCTTTTTGACCATCAGGGTCAGATAAAATCCTTGAGTGGAAAACTGCATTTTAATAGAAACCTAGAAAAGCTGAGTGGACAACCGAAACTAGGCACAAAGTCAGTCTTTGAGGGACTGGGCAGCTCGAGGACATGATGAATGAAAAGGAGCGAGTAGCTGAAGAGTAAAAGCCACTGAAGAGTCACTTGTCGTGGTGGGGTTGTCTAATGGCCGTCACAACTGGAGGGAGTGGACTCTTAATTGACTGCAATGTGTTTTCCACAGATGGCCTATTAGACCATGGCCATTCACCTGTTATCTTGCTTTCCAAGTGCGTTGCTGCAACCAAATGGCCTACAGACTGGACAAAGAAGGCCAGGCCCTGGCTTGACATAGCATTAGCGGAAACACAATTAGAAGTCAATGACATCTTACGTCGCTTTTTTGCCAACAGTGCAGCACATGCGACGGCAAGGTTGTTCATAAAAGCCCTCTTATGAGAGAGAAAAGGTCCACTTGACACTAAAAATCTGCCTTATTATTGAAAATGCCATCCTTTAACTGAATATTGACATGGAAATGTATTTATATTGCATTTTATTATACTTATATTTTAAACATGATGCCAGCAGCATTCATTTACAGTAATCAAGTTACAGTATATCACAGTAGTTAATATAATACTATAATATAATACTCAATACTACATGTTTTATGTACCTTTGTTTGTGTGCTTAAGTCTGTGTGTGTTCTATGATAAGGGCTGCAGGAACAATTGCCACTCTAGGACAATACATTTAAGGTACAACATGTCAGAATTGGCCAATTTACTCAATCCAAATGGGGGGGAAGTATATCACTAAAGTTACTGCTAAGAGCTGTCACTTAGCTTTTTAGCTCAATTTGCCATGCAACCGCTGGTTTTGGACTGGGAGTCCGAAGAATCAGGGAAGTGCTGGTGTTTACACTGCAAGCTGAGGAGCTTTGGACCAGGATTGGCCGGAGATAACTGGTTAGCATGCTAACTTCAGTGCAAAGGCATCAAAACATCAGAAGTGTTATTCAAATACTGTTGGTAATTTGTATTCATTTTTTGGATGTTTTCAAGTATAATTCTTAGATATTGCACCTTTAAAAGTCTTATTTGTAAGAAAAGTTAATTTCCTAGTCTCACTCCCAACTCGTCAAGTACTGACGCCTTGGGATCCTCACAGAATTCACCATCCCGTCTCCTGGGACACAGAAAGCCGCCTAAACCGAGCAGAAGTGTTTGAAGGATCAGGGTCGCAGCCATTCTGTCACTCTAGATGACCTGTGAGAGTGCTCCACTCACAGACGTGACTGTGGCAGGGCAGAGCCATGTGCTGTTTTGACATGCCCTCTCCCTCTGAAGTGGAGGCAGCTGGGGGCTGTAGCTTCACACTGCTTTGTAGATGGTGCTAACGCTGCTGATTTTTCTGAACTTTAAAGAGAGAGGCAGACACACAGCACACACACACTCTTTGGAAACCTTGCTGTCTGTTGTCTGTCATGTCAGCCTCTAGGGAGTGGTCATACGAGGGGGGTGTGGACAACGTGGTAGGTCCTATGTCTGTCTGACCCCTGATATGCCAGCCAGGTCAGCAAGGGTTCAGGGTTCTGTTAGAGTTGTGGGTGGTACACGTCGGGGTCATCACCAACCAATATGAGAGCCATGAGTTTGGGTGTTTGGAGCATTGATAGCTCCTGCTTAGAACGCAAATTATCTACCACAAGGGGTCTCTCTATCGAAAGAAAACAAAAGATGTTTACAGTGTTGTGCGGGGAAGGCCGGTTGGCGTGATGGGCATAGCTGCCATAGCTGCTCAGAGCTGGCTAGTGTGGAAGGAGTGAGTGGGGTGCAAACCAGACATTCTAGAGGAATAAACACCCAGAGTCTCATCGGTAATCCAGAGCCATTTACTGATAGGAGAGCTCAGAGATTACTTTTTAACTTTCTACGAAGAGGACCCTCTTAACTTCACCACAAGGTGCTACAGGGGCCTTTAGAGATCATCTTCACACTGTGTGCCATTGCTTGTTAGTTTACGCCTAATGCACAGTCAAGAAATCTGGCTGTTTGGGCGGGAGTAACACATGCAGCTGTTCACTGGTTGTGAATATAACATCAACAACCACCATTGCCATAGTTTTAAGTTCAATTCACACAAACTTTCGTCTCCCTCACTGCATTAGCACTGCTAGCGCGGGGCGACCTTATGACATGCACCATTGCTTTGAGTAAACTTGTGGATTTCTCTTGGTTTCAACATTGTAGGAAACATAAGGGGTTAATGTAAGTACACATCTTAACCAAATATATAGCAAAGTTCTAGTAGGTTTTTTCGTACATTTAAAAGCAGAATTGTCACATATTATATCTTTAATTTGACGCAACGTCTTTCATAACTTATTCTCAAATGATAAATGGGTCACTGGGGCAGATTCACAGATAAACACTTTCAGGTGAGGTTTGACACTGAGAACAATAAGGAAACTGACTTCAGAGGTGAGTCACACATTTGATTGCTCAACCTGGCAACATTAAAATTATAATTAACATATTTTATGATGAGTCACTTCCATCCCAGTCTGTATCTAATTTCAGTTTTCCAAAACCATTTCCCCACTTACACGTGTGAATCTACAAAATATACTTTTTTTATTTTACTTGGTGAGGATTTCAGAGTTCTCATTTTTAAACCACAACACATTGGTTCTTTCTGAGTAAATCTCCCAGTGACTGTGTATAATGCAATAATTAGATGATCTAGCCCTTCATAAACTTAGCAATCTCCTCATCTTGAAAGTGGTCGAACAGTGCCAATATCTGTCTACATTTTAATAATAAGAGGAAATGTGCAAACATCAACATTTCTTCCCCTCATGTCAATAGAGGAGGTGAGTTGCTATTATTAGGCCATTAGCATTCGTTTCAATTAGTGCCCTCACTGTCCCAGCGCTCCTGGCCAGCTCCAGCCAAGCAAATCTTTAGCCATCTTCCAGATGGCTCCAAGGAAATGCAGCTCTTGGCGCAGAGAGCCATCAGCAGCTTTTGTTTAAAGGGTCCCTGCTGAAGCGACAGAACATCTGCCAACTCAGCACGGCAGCCCCGTTTGAAAACATCTGATTTTGTCTGGAAGTGCTTTCCATCCACAGCCTCTGCATTTGCATAAATAGTTTTTGTTAGAAGGGGCCCCCCGAAAGGAGCACACAGAGTTTTTGCAATTCCCCCTTCCTGTAAATCTCTCATTGCAGGGTATTACATCCTTCAAGCCAAACGAGAAGTCCACTTAACACTTTAACCAACGTAAATAGAGGAAGATAAAAGCTCGGCCGACTTCAAAGCGGTCCCCGCTTGCCCCTCTCTCGCGCACATCAAAACGCGAGAGGGAAAACAATCTGCCGTTTATGTCGGATATTAAAGTTTGAAGGAGATTAATCCTCCTGATGACTGTTTGCCACAAGCAATCCCTGAAGTGACCTCATGGATCCTCGAGGAAAAAACGAGGACGAGGACTGGAATTCCGCATTCATTTTGTGAATGACGTTCCTCAGTGCGCTTTGTTATGTATCAGCTGGAGTAATGGAATTGTCATCAGTGACACAGACATGCATTAGGGAGCCCGCCGCGCCGGATTCAGTGTACAAAGCTATTCGCGTCACGTATCACTGGGACAAATTGGAATGTTTAATTAATTTGATTAGTTTTGTTTAATTTGCTTTTGCTGCATGTTTCCTTTCATCTGCTACCTCCAGTAATTACAGCTGCAATGAGAGCTTTAATTAGTTAAGTTGAAAGATCAAATGGGACTTAAAGTGAGTCCTGGTAACAGCTGCTACCGGGAAATTATATATTGCTTGAAGTTATTATGAGTAATAAAAATCAACAACAACAGCAAAAAAAAGAAAATATTTACATCATTACATAAAACTCAATAACGAAGGACCCATGAAATGTAGTTATACTTTCCACAGCATATAGAAGAGGTTTTGTTTTGTACTTCTCTCTGCTGCGGAGGCTTATAGTCAGAATTTAAAGATGTTGTGATGATTACGAATTCCTCTAATTCTAGGGCGTTCATTTCAACACTGGGGGGGGGGACATACAGCTGGGGGTCTGGAGGTCCACCCCCAAGACATTCACACATTTTGAGCATCAAACACTTAAGTGACTGCTTTGTGGTAAATGTTTATGCACCAATTTGTGCCTTTTCTACATTCACGTATTGTGGAAAAGTCTTTTTAAGGGCGTCATTAGGAAAGTTGTGAAGGAGGCATGTGGTTTAGGCCACTGTGTGTGAACAGCTGCTCTTTTGTTTAATTCTGAGTTTTGTGTGTCATGTTTTATATGTTGTGTATGTGTTTTACACAGATTTGATTCTGTAAAGCTACTACATTGGCCAGGTTTCTCTTGTGAAAGAGATCTTCATCTGAAGGGCTTAAATAGAGGTGCAATACATGCAAAATCGAATGTGTATTTGTATAAATAGAAAAATAATTTTTGACTTCAAATGTCCAAACACCTCCTGGTTCCTTATCTGCATATAGTCGCTTCTTTTTTACATTCCCTTTTATTGCAGACTGCAACGATTCATTTCAAAGGTTACATACAGTATGCTGTCACATGTTGCATGGTGCCTGAAGCAAAATCATGTCATTTTCTGTAGGGAACAAATTCATCAGGGGTGTGTCCCATGCATCCTCCGTGAAATCTACACCTGCGTTTATAGGGCACAGAAACCTCACACAACTGCACTGTAACGTCACTCTTGTGGGGGAAAACGATGCAGGAGTTTCTGTTGTGTGTTGATAATTAGATCGAAGCTGATCGAGCAGTAGGCTGTTTTTTAGTTGATAGGATGGGAAACAATTACCAAACACGTGTGGGGGTGGCTTTTCCACATAAGTCTGTTTGAACATCAGCTGTCGACGTTTCATGTAAACTTGTAACAGATGTTAATCAGTCACCATCACTGACTTATCAAAGCACTGCTGTTACTGATAAGACATGCGTATTGATATGCTCCAACAGAATCACCACATACAGGCGCACTATTCAAGAAATATGGCATATTGATATGAAAATGCTTTTTGTGTTTTGGGAATAAAAGCATTTTTCCAAACTAAAGCACAAAGAGTGTTTTTGGCTGATTCTTAAAACCAATAAGCCATCGAACACTCGAGCCCCCGCTTGGCATCACGATGAGGCCTATCAACGCCTCTGAGATGTAAAACACGGCCTCTCGAGGCTCATTGTTTCATTATTTCATTAATTATTTGACCTGATTATTATTAAGAGGAGGTTCCGGGCTGCGGGCGTGATTGGCTGGGACATATTTGGAGCATGCTGTGAAACACCCAACAACGGCACACCTGCGACTGAATCCCAGTGAATTTAAATGTTGCTCACGCTGATGGAAAAATGCCTCTTACACTGGTAATTACACACTCGTGTGCGTGTCGCCAGGAGACTGTGGTGTTTGGTTAAGCAACAGCCTGATGTTCATCTTGTAGTCATAGCTTTTTCAATCTTCAACTGATGAAAAATACGAAAGTGCACTGCTGCGAATGTTTCACAGCTCTTCACACTAGTTTTTAACTTTGTACTAAATATAAATTCCAAAATAAGGAATGTTGTTTGTTTTTTTTTTTTTGTTTTTTTTAAATTTCATTCCGTTTATATTTCTCTGTGACAGGATACTTCTGATGCACTATAGGACTCACTTTGCAAGATGTAGGAGTAATGAGAATTGAGACAACAGTTTTGTGACGCAGCAACAAAAAGTGAAAAAAGTGAGAAATATGAAAAACTGCAACACAAAAAAAAGAGAAAAAGCTGCAATGGAACTTCTGTAGAAAAGAGACCCGGCGTTCTTTGAGGCAGAGACAAAAGGTGAAGGTGATTATTCACTCCCTCTCCTCACTTGTGCAATGTCCTCCATGCCCACAAGGGAGAGTTGTTAGTCAACAGATGAATAAGCATCTGCATTTTAAAATAGTTTTAATCATATGCTACACTATGACCGTAACGTTCAATAAAAACAGTCGTCTTACAGCTTTCCCCTTTCACTATTTTTGAACAATCAAATGATGAACAGGCTCTGAATGCACTCTGTCATAAGGGCACGCTGACATAAACAAGAGAGCACGCAGGCACATGTGGACCGGCAAATAAAAAGCTGAAGGGGTTTATGCGAGCGATATTTATAAGAAATTAGAAAGGAGACAATACAACGTGATTAAAAATGAAATGTTTGTTGGAAATGTCCTCGGCCTATTTTGGACAAACACACACAAACAAATTAGCGGTGCCATTAAAGGCAGGCCAGTGTCCTCGTGAAGTGACAGTGAAAACAAGTTCCCCTCAAATATCTCAGAGCGATTCAGAGAGAAGGTTGCTCCAGACACGTTTTTCCCCTTGATTTTTTTTTCTTCATTTCATTTGCATGAATGATTTCTTGGAAAAACTGGAATAAATATAAATCTCCATGTGCTGTAAGCATTGTCCTTCTGTTATGGATAAAATCATACTTCAACCAAGCGAGCGTCATTAAAAACAGCGGTCGGTCGTTGTGTCTTTGTGAGAGCATTTAGGGTAAAGAAACATATTCAGAAGTCCCCACGTTGAATCTAAATCTTCTCCTTTGTGAGGATTCGTAAAGAAATGATTGCAAACTGCTTTTACTATCAATATTTGTTTTGGCCTGCTTCTCCAAGAGATATTCATCCTTTAGAAAAACAAATCAATAACAGCTTGAAAATCTCTCTTTTTTTTCTCTTCCCTTCTTACTCTCTGTCTCCCAAACAGGAAAGAGAGAGAGAGATAGAGAAAGTCAAGTGCCATATAAATAAAAAGGTCTTGCCAGAGGCACTTACTCCGCAATCTCCTGAAAATTGTGTCTTAGCTCAGCTAGTCCACTCTAGTCACATTGGAGAATGGGCTCCAAATCAAAGCAGGAATGGCGAAGCCCCCTGCGGTCATTAGAAAAGATAGTGGAGTGAGGAACACATAATAATGATCCATTAGCTTCCTCTCTTTGCATATTTTCAAGATTTGCCCCTTACGCAAAGATAAATCAGCTTACTGGCATGACTGAAACCGAGAACATGAGGCGCACGTCCGCCCTTCACCCGCTCCCCGGCTCTCTATTGTTGCTCACATGCAGGAGTCACAATTGCATGTAAATCAACACTATTATGGTGGAGAAATTTGATGAAACGCTCTCAGAGCCGATGTTGTGCCTGTCCGCCTTGATGCTCACAACAACTGACGTGCTATCAAGGAACAGTGCGCTCGCTCGTGCCATGAGCCCTGTACACAGGGATTTTCATTACAATAACAATGACAACATTCATCTTTTTGAAACAAGGCTTTATTGGCTCTGTGTATCAATAGTAGAAAAAGGTAGCAGGCAGGAGTGATCATCGCTTGGCTGCTCCCTCTTCCTCTCTGTCTGTCTTTTTCTACCGCTTCGCTCTCTCTGGTTCTAATTTAGTCGACCTAATCATAAAAGCATCAGCGGGCTGCTGTTGCAGAGTAAACCAGGAGGTGAAACGTGCCCCTAAAAATTCCATTTTCACTCAAGTGGACCAACACAACAAGGAACATGCAGCAGACACAGACAGACTTCTCAGCTGCCAGATCAAATGGCACACAGACTGATTATTAGAGACAGACAACAAACAAACCCTGCTGATATGTGTTCTGTTGTGGTCGACCCAGCGAGCACGCAAGGTGAGGTAGGCGCACACATTAAGTCGGGGTGAACACATAGCCGCTTATCTTCCCCCGATGTGCCACATTTTCACCGAACGTACGACCGAGGGGAAGGTAACATTAGGTGTGTTCCTGAGCGCATACCTTTTTTTTTTTTTTAAAGCCGTCTATCCATATTCTCTGCCATCACATCTAAACTGGCAGACCCTCTGACGGCACATAATTTGAGTCATCAGTCTCTATTTCTATGCAGCAGATGTTTCCCCATGTCAGCAGGCCCCCTGACAAAGCAAGATGGAGAACCCTCCTCTTTTAAAAGTGTTGCACATGAGTCTCTCCTTTCCTTCCCCTCTGGCCACACCAACCGTCGGGATCCCCCCATGGGACACCGTCCCCGCGTCCCGTCCCGATGGTGGGAAAAAAAACACATTTTAATCGATGTCCGTGTTGTGAAACCCAAATGAGAAAGTAAGGCTGCATGGAGTGACACACGGGAACAAAGGGCAGTAAGTTATTTTTTTTTTTAACTGCGGTTGGCTTGATGACTCATTTATCCTCAGACATGGACTGGGATCCTGGAACCCCCCTCTGAAAGGCCGGTAAAAGACACTAATGGAAAGTGATTAATAGGCAACTGGGGTAAATGATTGCAATGATACTGGTATCATCACTGGTGTAATATGATTGAAATGGCCATGACGCATAATCCTGTTCCGTCTATTTATATCAGTTTGCGCGAGGGTGAGCGAGAGGTGCAAAATAGAGGCGAAATTATCATCTTATTTATTATTTTTATTATTATTTAGCATTTAAAATATTTTATTGATTTACTTTTTATTTCGCTGGAGGATGAATTTAACTCCATATTAATCAGAAGACCGTAAGAAAGGTTTTGTGTTATCAGACCTAACTTTTAAAAAGATCTTTAACCAAAAATAACTTTTATTAATGTGAATATTCAGAAAGATTTGATTATGTTGTTGAAAGAAAGAAAGAAAGAAAGAAAGAAAGAAAGAAAGAAAGAAAGAAAGAAAGAAAAAATAAATAAAAATAGAAAGAAAGAAAAGGAAAGAAAGAATGGAAAAACATCTTCAAACAAGGCAAAGACAAAGAGCAAAGACTCTCTTCTGTCAGATGATTAACTCATCGTCATTTTTGCCCTTCTGTCGCAACATATATGCTTTTATTTTGGGGGGGCGGTGTTGCGTTCACGTTCACTGCGTCAAATAGCCGAACAAGTTTTCAGAAGATTAAAACAAAATAAATTCAAATAATGTTCAGCAGCAGAACTTTAGGTGGGATAATTTGACGTTTTAATACACTAGAAAAACATGTATTTGTGCAACAAACAAAACATGTAGAAATAAATATAATACGACATAAAGGAGGAGGGAAAAAGTTATAATCGTGAACGGATAACATTCCCTCTCGACGGCTTTGTTTTGCGTTAAATCTGATATTTGTGTGTCTGCTGTCAGACTCTCGAACAGTGACAGACTCCCGGGCTCGCGCGTGATGTCTGAGGCGCTAATTAGGGCCGACATGTTTTCAAACTCCCCTCAGGAGCGACCTGCACACACCGTTTCAAACAATCCTCAAATGGACCCATGTAATATTTCCTCCCCTCAGCCGGTCCGGGTGGAGGGGAAATTGCAGGGGTCATTAGAGAAAAAAAAAGTGTCACAGTTTTCCTTTTTTTTTTTTTTTTAGGCATTCTTTGAACCGAGCGAGGGGATGTTATTGTATCAATTTTACTTGATAGACCCAATTAGGCTATTAGGGCTTTTCCCTTTCTCAAAACGGATTTTGAGCTCAAACGCTTTTGATTGTTGACATCAAAGTTGATTTAGAGAAAAGTTTATTTTGACTGTGACAAGATATTCCTCCTTTATGGCCCGATAATAGCTCACATTTGCGCAGGCAATATTTTTATAATCATCCAAACAGTTAGGAAATAAAAATAATAATAATAATAAAATGGAAGATGTATGTATGTATGAATGGCATAGAATTAGATGGAATCTTTTTTTTTTTTTACTTAAAATGATCAGTGGGCCTTAAGTGGAGGATGTGAAGAGTAAAACCTCGGCTGGCAAAAGAAGGACGCCACAAAGTGACACACACGGGGAGAATAAATCACTCAGCCGAGAGAAACCACATTGAACGTGTCTTCCCGCCACTGTATGGCGCTAGGGACCTGCAGGATGGACGGCACCTCAACCGGATTTGGACAGGATACTGTAAATAATACTACTAATAATACATATACTAATACTAATACTAATAATAATAATAACCGTTTCGTTTTCAAAAATATAAATTTCGACATTTGTGCATAATTAAGAAAAAACGTCTTTTGTTCATCTTAATTTGAAAGGATGCTGATTTTCTTTGTGAAGTGCAACATTTCTGCCCTGTCAAAATAAAATAATTAGAAAAGCGTCGGAGAGACTTTTTATATTAAGTTATGTTTGTTTTCCAACTCCTTAAATTAATTTACATCAGCAAAAAAATATGTTTGTTTCCCAACACGTGTTTTTCCAAAACCGAGCTAAATATAACAGATACATTTAGTGCAATTAAGAATGCGTTTAAAGTTGAAGTATTAGGGAATGACGATGCAAAAACAGGGGGGCCTGTTTGCAGACTCATGAATGCAGAACATCTCTTAAATGTTTTTTATTTTTTTATTTATTTATTTTTTCATTTTTAACTCTTTAAAAGCCTGAAAATCAAACAAATTAAATACCCTGCGTTAAACTTTAGCCGGTGAAGAGTTAGTTGAAAATGATCTTACTCTAACGGATTCAGGCCTGCGGTCTCTGCTCCACGTGTGTGTATGTGTGTGCATGCGTGCGTGCCTGCCTGTGTGTGTTTGTGTGTGTGTGTGTGTGTGTGTGTGTGTGTATGTGTGCTGCCTACCTGCCGTTGCTGCTGCATGATACTGTATATATTGTATGGCTGGCGTACTCACACACACACACACGCACACACGCACGGTCACGCTACACGTTGCAGAGAATATTCAACTACATCACAGAAAATCATCCCTGCAAATTGAGCTCCCTTATTGCAAACACACCGGTGTTTTCCACGTTACAGTAGCCTGCTGTCCCCCGCCCTCTCTCTCTCTCTCTCTCTGTCTGTCTCTCTCTCTGTCTCTCCCTCGGTCTCTCCCTCTCTCTCTCCCTGCTGTTGGTGCTGCTCTCTCTGTCACAGAGCTGAACAGTATGGATCAACAACAGTCTCTCTCTCTCTCTCTCTCTCTCTCTCTCTCTCTCTCTCACACACACACACACACACACACACACACACAGCTGACTGGAAACCTCACCTCGAATTGACACTGGCACTGTGTGGACAGTGTGTTTGCATTATCACAGGTTTTTTCTTTTCCTTTCTTTTTTTCCTTTTCTTTCTGGCCTCACCACGCTGGAAATAACAGAGGGCCAAATCACAAAATCACAGAATAACAAGAGTGCTGTCCTTACAGAGCTATCAGAAGATAACATGAGGTACAGCAGCTTTCATTTAACTTCAGCAAGCATAATTAAGGAAACACAGGAGAAAAATATGTGAGAGGCGATGATTATTGCTATGCTTTTCATATGGGAAGGAGTATGTGGAGACATGATGTGACGTTCAATGTTCAGATGTGAAACTTGTCAAAAATGGTCTTTAAAACACATATACACTGTAAAACCTGACGGAACGACTTTGCTTAAGACAATCGAGGAAACTGATTAACCTCAGAATTAACAAGTGAATCAGACTAATCATTTTAAAGTAGTTCAACCTTTTTTAGCTTTTAGCAATTTTCTGCTTTACTTAGTAATTCGGAGGTAATTGATTTCCTGACTTTTTTTTTTTTTACATTAAGCTCAACATATAAACAGTGTGGAAAAAAAGCAGAATTGTTCAGATTAAGTGAGGTTAAATGATTATTTTTATGAAAAGTGGAAAAAAAAAATACTATTTTGGCAGTTTATCAAAAACTCCTAGATGGCAGCTGTTCTATTCACTCAGGGACAAAGGGTTTGCAGAGTCCGCTCAATGCAGCTTATATGTTTAGAAATCCTTAATTAAAAAAAAAAAATCAACAACTAATAATCATATATTCTGTCAATGTATTTTAATGATGTGCGTGTTTTCTGGGAGCTCTATTTATTTCCACTGTAGATAACACAGTCAGTTGGTATGCTGTTGAAAATTGACAAAGATCAGAAACCTTCTTATTTCAGCAGATACTAACGTGTTCGGTACAAGAGAACAATCCTATGGACACTTTTGCACATGGTGAGAATACATGCAGCAGTACAACATACATGTGATGGACATAATCCTGCATGTAGGTTTCTGTGTGAGCTTACTTTTTCCCCCGCATGATAATTTGCACAATTTTGTCGGTTTATTCTGATCCAGTCACAGAATTCTGACTGTATTGAATTCAAAGAACATTATGACTGCTGTGACAAACCCTCCTGTCCAAACATGCTCCGCCTGTGATGGATGAATCACGTCCCTAACTATTATACACCGCCCTTTCGGGGGGAATCTCACGTTTCATTAAGTCTTTACAGATAAATGCATGTCATTGTAAAACGTGTGCAGCTGACCGAGTGATGCCAAGTGTGTGATAAGAGCGCGAGACGCCGAGCGTGCACATGTCACGGCAGCTGAGGTGTCTCATGTTCGGTTTGACAGAGAAAATATGCCGCTCCTGTTTTCAGTTTTTTTTTTCTGTGACATAACTGCGATGAACAAGGAGGTGAAATACCTGCAACAGGGAATGTAGTAGATAAACATTTGTCACCATCGCACACAGAGAACTACTGCAGTCAGGGCCTATAAGGTTGCAGGCACACACACACACACACACACACAAATAAATAAAAGATGTTCGGCATGAGCAAAAAAAACAAACACAGAAGCACGCGAAAACACGATACAACAAAAAATTGCCAGGACTAATTCATCCGTCAACCTCTCCATTTCTCTCTCCCCTTATCTGACCCACAAATCAACCAATGCATCCTCAGTCCTCCACAAAGAAAGTTTCTCCTCCACGGTGCCCCCCTTACACCCCCTCCGATCCCCCCAGAGAGCCGCCTTGTTTGGGACTGTCAGTCAGTCAAGGAAAAAGCGCTCCTTGTTCTGTCCGTTCTGCTCATATCATCACCCAACACTCCCACTCCCCTCGAACTTCCATTCCCCAAAAAGCGTCTCCAAATCTGATTATTCTTGTGTTTCATCAGGTTGAGAGATTTGGCCGATGGCGTATTGGCATTTGACTTCTGATTTATCCTCCCCCCCCCCCCCCCCCACACACACACACAACCCCACCCCTCAGCTGCAAATGGAGCCCTGCAGCTGGCAGCAATTGCATGAGTAGTATCCGTTTCATTATACCTTATGCAGTGTATATTGAAGTTTTTCCATCTTGCCAATTTGTTTAGGCGCCACCGATAAATTTCACCACTCTTCCGTATCAGAAACATGTTTGTCGAGTTTATTTGTTTCCCAATGCTTCCTCGCCGAGAAAACACTGGCGATAAATGCATCAAACCCTCCCGTAGCCCGCTGTCGTTTGGCAATCAAATCTCATTGTTTGTGTATTCAAAGTCTTCAGTAACTTTGCTCCACAGAGCAATGGCAGAAGTGACCCTCTACTTACAAATCCTTTTTAAAAATTTTATCTTTATTCATCCCACTCACCCCTCCATTACCTGTGATACCGAGAGCCATCACAGAAAAGGTATTCTTCCGTGCTGACACCATATGGCCACCCTGCATATATCTTTAGTGCCACCCCTCCACACCACTTCCATTAGCTGCCAAAGGGAGTAGATGAGTTCTTAGAAAATAAGAAGCAGATCTAAAGTGACAGCCAAATGGAAAGTCTTAGACACACTGAAAGACACGAAACCACGGCAGAAGAAGACAAAAGAAAAACAGTGAGGTAGTAAAATAAAAAGTTATTCTTTCCACCTTCTTCCTCTTTTAGTGGGCTTTAGTGAGTTTTTAAAAAAAATTATTTCTTTCATAGTCCGTCTTCTCTTTGTCATCAGTGGTTGGAATTGCAAAGTTTATTTCTGGCTGGAAAAACCTTCATTTGTATACAAATAATTCACATTCACGTGTTTCTTGTTTTATAAGAAGAAGCTGCCGCAAACCTTTCGGCAATATTCAATGCAAAATGGTCAACGTCAGTGTATTGTATTTCTCCCCTACAATAAACTAAAGCATGATTTATGAAATATTGTTAGGTCTTGATAACTCATAGCATTTCGCCAATATTGGGAAAAGATTGGTTGAATATTGGAAAAAGGTTCAACCTGATTGGGTGTGTGGATGTCCTCAAATATGTATTGCAAATCTATGATGTCTATGTGGGCCAAAACACAACAACATTTACATAATCAAGAATGCCGTTGTGGTTTATAAAATATTGCGTTTTCTAATGTTATTGTCCCTTCTTAAATGTTGTTGTGCTTTATAAAAAGTTGTTTTATTTTGTGAAATGCTCGTTTTTTCTGAAATGACCTGTTTTCTAAAACGTTATTGTGTTTTGACTGTCAGAGCCGCTGTACAAATCCCATTCTTTCCCAAACCCTTAAAGGAGCACATTCACTCTATGGCTAAGAGTTAGATGATAGTACTCTTGTATTTATATGTTAAATCAAGAGCCTACGCTAGGTGGCTAAGCTAACTAAAAAGCTAAGATGCGAAAAAAGGTAGCCTCTCAAGTATCCATGTAGAAATTTGTATAATGTGTTAAATAGTGAGAATGAACACATGATGCAATTTGTTTTACATGGAATAAACAAACCATTCTTGACATAAGGTGTGATCAAGTGGATTTTGTTACAGAGGTGGACTGGCTGATTCTAAGCCTTTTGTCGAACTAAGCTGACTAGCTTCAGTCTGTAGCCATACATTTTACAAGTAGCTTTGAAAGTCGATTCAGCCTTAAAATCTAAATCTCACCAGAAACTGGTTGAGTGTGTTTCCCCCAAAATGTTACTCTAACTGTTTTAATCTTTGGACACCACATCCACGCTGACCTTCTTGCTATGTCCTCTCAGAGGTATACAGCTTTTTGACATCCTTGATTGGAAAAAAATAAGAATTTACACAAAGCAACAATTATGTTTCCTATACATACATACATACATATAGCATATTTGGCAAAGTAAATTAGAGCTGATTCAACACATGTCAGATAAAGATTAGACTGCTCATTCTGTGGATCACCTATATTTTCCTCTGCAATCCACCCACTGTCGGTTCCTGTCCGTGCTCTTAATGGAGAAGGTGACATTGTGTGCGAGTGTCTATGCGGTTTCTCATTTGCTTATGTTTTGCCTGAGAAGATCCCACAGCCCCCTCATTACTTCACACTTCAACATTTGCTCCGTCCTATTTGCTCTCCCAACAAAGCAGCAAGCCAGCTTTTATGTGAAACGCTGTCTGACTTCTCCCCTGATATCTTATGAAAAACACACTCTGACCTTCGGCGGTCTCCATCAGCGGCCCCACTGATCAAAGACATTGACATTACGATGAAATTCAGAATGAGCACCTGCCACCACTGTGACCAAAGTATATGCATTATGTTTGTTTCTTGATTTGTGTCTGCGAAAGTACACGAGTGTGTGCGCTATTAGTTTGTGTGCATGTGTGTTTGGACTTATTACTATGCACAGTACACACAAGCACAAACTGCATCTTCTCATCGCTGCAGTGGCTGGAGCCAGGGGCACACGCCATCAAGGAAGAGCTGCAAGATTTCAACTGGTTTAAAGACACGTTACATACGACTTTGTATTTCCTCAGCCGGGTTTATTTAGGAGTATGTAAAACAGAGCAGTGGATTAGACAATAATTTGGCAGAGCTGACACCAGTGTTGGTTTTTTGCCTGTGCTTTTCATGACAGGAGCCTTACACTTGGCCTCCATTGCCAAATAAATGCTCCTGCTCGCTCCTTGGGTTGCCAGGGCAGCCAACCTAAACCAATTCATAGCTACCCCATATTTTCCCCAGAACGGTCAATGGGCAATCACAAAGCATGCTTAAAATTGAACGTCCTTTCCCTTTGTGACCACATTTAAAGACGAATTACTCCCGTACTACTCATGTATGTGGGTTTTATTTGGCTGCACCAATCCAGTGGATGGAGTCCTCCTTTAGGGCTGTTTCGCTGTTCAACTGTTTTGCTCTTTTGTGATGATTTCTCTGGAGAACCTCAAAACATCTGAGTCCAAGATGGAATGAGGGAAAATTGAGGACAGCTGGCAGGCAGGTAGGTTGTTTTGTATTACGGGCTGAAATGCACTTTTTTAGTCATTTCTTAATAATTCTGAAACATCTGATGCAAAATGTTCTTCTTTTGTGAGTTCATTTCTATATTATTCTAGAGCTACTGTTTTACAAACATGACGTTGTCAGATTTTGATTAATAAAAATCTAATTGCCTGATTCTGCCTCTTGCCCTATGCTAGTTAGTTCCAGCCAACTGTGACACATATACAAAGAATACGCAGGGGTGGAAACGGATGGATGGTTAGTGCACGTAGTGGAAGCACGATGGTTCAGTGGTCAGTGCTGTGTGGTTGCATGTTCTCCCCATATTTTCATCCTATCAAAGACATTTAGCTGTTACAAAACTGAGTCTCCATATTCAATCCAAACTCTAGACAATGTTTATCAATATTGGACAATTTTGGCCCGGTGCAAAGCCAGATCTGCCAGTCTAAATCACATCTGGATCAAACATCCTCTGCTTTGATCCAGAAGCGTTTACCAATGAGTGGGAGAACTCAGAGATGTCTTTGTCACTTCTGAGATTCAAAAGTGGTTTATCTTCACTCCTATTTATCGATCTGACTGCAGCAGCGATCCTCTGAGGTGACATCCTTTGTCGTGTGTTTACGAAGGAGGGAAAACATACTTACCGCACAAAAGACATAACCGAGATGAGAAGGGGAAAAGAAGAGAGGGAACTGGAGTCTCTGGTGAGTGCTGAGTTCAGTGAGAGTTGACCTTCAAACACACAGACGCACACACCCTTGTACGCAAGCACAGTCCTTATATGCGAATAAACACAAGTAGGAGTAACGCAAATAAAACCCACAAATGATCCTGTTGTGTGCTTCACACTTTTCACAGGCGAGTAATGTTGTCAAGTTTTATTCATGTTAGGTTTAGTCTTGTTTGCCGACTTCCCTATCCAGGAACAGGCACCCAAATGAAACGCATAGTTACCTTGAGAGAACTCAACAAAATATGTATCACAGGTCTAGTCATTTTTAGACTGGATTTTAATGCTGAATTCTTACATAATAAATCTTTCAGGTTAGGAAAGGATTGTGGCTATATGGCAAATAAAATATGGTAATGTACTGTATACTCAGAATTAGTGAAATTAGTTGGTTACAGGTTGGTCAAAATGAACAAAATCGCAATTAATTCCAGGTCTGTCAAAAGATACAATCTCCAATGATCTAATATCTATGTAATTCTAAGGCTACTGACCATATGTGGCCATGTGTGGTGAACGTCGATGTATGTGTTGGCCCTTTGATAGTCTTACAACCTGTATACTATACTTCCCTGTCCCAATGCTCCCTGGGGAACACCAATTTTTCACCGTGAATTAGAATAATTTGGTAGGGTTCATCCGTCCAGGCCATTGGACACTGAACAACGTGAGCCATCATTGCATAAAAATATCTTTACTTTTAAGCTTTGTGTTTTTTCACTCTGGACAGGAACTACTGGAGTTAATTTCTTTTGTCAGTGTTACCATTAGGTGGGCATTGGCATGGCTATGCCAGGCTCCGTCTTGCTCTTCACACTGAGGAAATGAGAGTGAAGAAGAGCAAAACTAAAATGAGCATAAAGGAGGTCAAAAGCATTTCTCTGTTTTCTCTCCCACTCCTTGTCTTCCTACTTTAGGCCTTGGGGAGATAATGAGGGCCTTGGCTTTGTAAACATTATTTCTGGCATATTGCAGCTGCCATCAGCTTATTTATGGCCTGGATTTTAATAATCTAGGGGCTAATAGGAAAACACACAGTGAAGCCCGAGCACGGCCAAACATCGCTCTCCTACCCTCAGCAAGGAGGCCACTCAACAGGAACATCAAACGCTCGCTCTCCCGTGCCTGGCCCACGTTAATTGTACATCTATTGTTCCCGCATAGGTCCCTGGGAACCAAAGAAGGAGAAAATTGGCAAAGAAAGAGAGAGAGAGGGAGAGAGAGAGAGAGAGAGAAAGAGAGAGAGAGAGAGAGAGAGAGAGAGAGAGAGAGAGAGAGAGAGAGAGAGAGAGAGAGAGAGTGTAATGAGGCTGAAGCTGAATAAATATGTTCTAAAACAATGTCAGACTGACAAAGGTTTTGATGCCTTCCCTTGGGCTCTCTATTGCCTGTATCCCCATTACTCACCTTAATGACAAAAGAGGCCTTATTAAAACAGTCATGTTCTACACATGTACACATACAGTGGTACGCCCCATGCAATACAGTAAGATGCCTAGCTAGACCTGCCTCGACAGACCAGACCACACCAGACCAGAAAATGTTTATGTGAAGGTGCCCTGTGCTCTGCAAATGAGACTATAATGAACCCTGCAGTCTTTTAATACACTGGAAAGGAAAATATGAGGGAGATGTAGTGATTTGTCATGTTTGATTTTACACCGGTGTGTTCCACTCGTGAGGAGTGTATTATTTTTTTTTCTGTGAAATTGCGGATTTATATTTCATCATTCAAATAATTTAATCCCACTCAAGAAACCGTCATTCATGAAATCATGAAAAATGACTGCATGAGTTACAAGAGACCAACCACGACTGTTTGGTAGGAAACAGGAAACAAAATGATGTCTTCTCTGACAAAATATCTCCACCCCAACGTCCTCCTTTGCTCCCACTGGAGAAGATAAGAGCCGTGATTACTCCGGTCTCTGTAATGGACAAAAATGTTGTTTTGGGGCATTTGCTGAAACAACTGATGCTGTCCTGTTGTTTTTCTTTGGAGAACATTTATTTATTGCCTCTGGAGATACTGAATCGCAAGGAGATTATTGAATTAGTTTATAATCGCCGGCAACTCAAAGATTAAATGCGTCTCTGTGCTTGGATAACATCGCCACTGGAATAAATTCACCGACATTAGAGGCAGACAAAAGCAGTAGTATCGGGGCCGTAGTGCTGCGACGGTGGACGCGGCGCTATTTTCGCACACATCAAAGCGAGAACAAGAAGCAGATATGTTTCTTTTGAAGACGTGAGCTGTTAAACTAAAGAGCGACATGAGGTGCCAAAACAAGAAAAATGACAAGCCACTAAGCACACCGCTGCCTGGCTCCATCTCCGCCACGAGGGCTGTGAGGGAACAAGCTATCAGGCAGTCAGCAGCAGGGACAAGGTGACTGCGAGTTTAAAGGGCAGGGTTCAGAAAAGTAACTGACCCCGTCCTGCCTCACACACTCCCTAGCTGTACATATTTACGAGGTGTAATTTTTATGTGAGCGCCAGGCAACAACAGGTTTAAGAGGGCCAGTGTAACCTTCCTGGGGCCCGGGGTGACCTGCACCCTGGCTACAATAGTTTCCCTGGGCCACAATTAGGGCCAGGGCTTCGCTGAGTCACCCCAGCGTCATGCTTCTGTGGAGCCTCACGCTGGCCCCAACGCTCCCCCTCTCCCACTTACTAGCTGGCTTTGAAACAAGTCACAGCTCTCCCTTCTCATCAGGCAAGTGAACAGTCCACAGTCGTGACTAACCAAGTGCCAGCGTTGGACACCACGGTAAGAAGAAATACTGGTAAAGGGAGATTGAGGTAGATCTTTTGAGCTGAAAAAAGTAAGCTGAGAATAAAGAAACCGATATCTTTCTCTCTCCTCCCCTCAGTGCCCCTCTTTCTGCTTTCTATCTCTCTGGCTTGGTGAGCTGTGACAGTTGCCGCGATGCCCTGCGACACAGTGAATATGCAGCCGGGGCTCACTGGGTCTGGCCACACAGACTTGTCATCACCGTTCAGCATCAAACCCCAAACTACCAATTAACTCCTGAGCCCACCCCCACCTGCCTGAAGGCACAATGACCTGCCCCCCTTCAGTCTGCGCCGTTCCACACAGCACGAACCCCCCCCACCCCACCACCACCCCTCAACCCCGCTCTGTACTCTCTAAACATGCCCCATGAGATGCCTCATGACTCCGTGACATACAGATGCTCAGAGATATTCTTCCCCATCTGTGTGTCTGTCAGACCTCTGAACTTCACAAAAGAGGATAAAGTCAATTTGTCTGTGTTTGTTCCAGGCGGAGCCCAGTGTGGCAGGAACGACTTATGGTTGGGGGGTAACACAGAAAGACAAGCTGGCTTTGGCACTGATGAAGCAGGGAGTGTCCAGCACAGAGACAACTAAAGCATATGTATGGGTCAAGGAAATTCAGGTCTAGGTGTCCACATTGTTTATTTAAAGCAAGGGTTGGTTGATTCATTTTATATAAATTTGTTGCTATATTTGTAGAAAATGTATTAATGTCCTGACAGCAATCAATAATTCAAGTGCTTTGACAAAAAAAAAAAAAAGATCCAGTGTCTCAGGCTGTTGCAGGCCAGTAAAAAGGACAACAAATCATTTAATTTGGGCCTACCCTTGTACCTGACTTCTGGCGCACTCTGCCTGTGCACTCATTGGAAATGACTGGACTCTTGATTGGATAAATTTGCTAAAGCTATCAGCGAGCTAGTGGCACAAGAATCGCAGATAAAGTGCAGCCAAGATTTCCCAATGCTAACATGCTGGCTTGACAATGCCGAGTTCTAACTATAGTCATTTTTATTGTTTACATGCATTATGATGATGTTACAGTGATACAGTCAGAGTTGCTGCATTAGCGACACACTCATTCAGCGGCTAACTCAGTAGCATTAGCACAAAGCACACCCCCACAGCATAAGGAGTAACTTTTTGGGCCGGGTAGTCTTTTCAGACTGAGTTCGATTCGTGTCGGCTATTTTGTTGGTATTTATACGAGAGTGGCATTTAACCAAGTTGTTTATTTATTTATCAGACTAAAAAAGCTAAAAGGGCTAGTTTCTCTTACCACCCCAGTTTTATGTATGTAGCCTATTAACTTATTCAAGGACTTCAATTTCAGTTTGTAAGCAAAAATCAAGCTAATTATTAGTCAAAATTTGTCTTTCTGTAGATTATTATACTGTGAATAGCAAAGATGAATCAAGGTTATGGGAAAACAAACAAGCTGTCATGTTTAGCATAATCTATATTAAACTACCATTTCATAGTTCTCTTATTTTGCTGCAGGAATACAACACACATTTAAATATTACTTGATTTTTTTTTTTGTCTAGTTCTCTCTCTGCTATCCGGTACTTATGAAAAAGCAAGTAGCAGCTAACAAAAAAAAAGATGACAAAATGGAAATAAAATGATGGGAAAAAGGCACTATTGGTAGTGGCAGGAAAACAGAAATGCAAACTGATTCTGATTAACAGTTATTTATATGCCACACGAACAACATGAATCAATATTTTGTCCTGTCTGTAATATACTTCACATTCCCACTAGCCGAGAGTTAGCTGTGGCTCCCTTCACAGTTTCTGTGAAATCATCAGCCTCGCCTGCTCGGAGGGGAATGTTTGACCTCAAGTATCAACAGCAAACCGCTCATTCTGTAAGTCTGCAGGGCTCAGCCCCTTTGACATCCCACAGGGGACATTCTGCATTAACATGGACACGTCACATGGTGGACGATGACACTGTCCTATAGCCGCAGTACTCGCTGCAGCTCCTGTATCCCTCCATCCCCCATTGCCCAAGAGGCCTTCCCCTCAGCAATCAGCAATCCCTTTTACCTTCTGTGTGTGGCCCTCATTACAGGATCACTGGGCTTAGAGAAATGCTTGCTCACTGAGCAGCGACTCCTCAGTCCTTATCTGATATTTGTTTATCACAATGATACAGATGGCTACATGTGAAACATGTCTCACTCACGCTTCCATTTGTTTGAGGGCATCTTTTGGACGATAAAACCTATGAAACTGATGTAGAGTGGCACTGATTAGTCCATGGAAGAGCTTACAGTATCGTTAATCATATACACTCATTCATCCAGGCCGCCTTCACCAGAAATATTTCTGTTTTCATCGTCTGTGCAGACATTTCAATACGACCCACATTTACATTTATTGTGAGGAGACAAAGAAGTATGAGGAAGTGACAGAAGTGAGGTGCATGGATGGCTTAAACCAACATGATCTCTCTCCAAACTCATCAAATACCGCAGCTTGGTCTGTGGCTTTAGCTTAAAACTATGACGTGTCAGGTTAGCAATAGTATGCAATGTCCAGTTAGACTTTTAAAATAAAGTTTGCTGGCAAACCCCTTCACATATTATGACATATTATGACTTTTTGACTGACATAATGAAACTACATACTTCATTCATTTCCGTTACATGTACGTCAAGATAGCAGGCAAAATACATCTTGACTCTTGGCCATACACAGGATGTGAACCATCGTCTGCGTATGACCCATCCAACCACCACTATTGCACTAGAGGGGCATTTCAATAAGTGACACTTACATGCATAGCAGCTCTGACCAGGCTGCTGCATATAGTGTGTTGAGACCAATGACGGGCTGTTCAAACACGCCAAGTCTTACTCAGCTGCTGTTCGTGTCCCATGTGAGAACATAGGTCAATCCTGACTAATTAGAAATCAGGCAATGTACTTAAGTCATGTCAAGTACGGAACGTGATTGAAGTTTGCATACTTAACCCAAACCTTTGCCAAGTAGTTTTGGTGCCTGGACCTTATTAAGAAATTTTAATGCCTAAACCCAACCAGACTGCAGCTGTTTCACAATGTTAACTATGTGACGACAAAGGTCGGGTAAGCCTGCCCCTGGCACTCTTCAAGCATGATACATATTATTTTGGGAAAATGTAATATTTAAGGGTTCATGTTTACAACAGGATACTTTAACACTGAAACAAATGATCCATGACTTGATAACTTGATAAGTTTGGCGATCCCTGTGTCTGTCTAAAACCTGCGTGACCTCCTGACTGCTTCTGTTTCTCGCCCTGTCCTGTTATTATTAGACTAAATCTATATTAACACACTCAAAGATGACTTTAACCTTTACTGTACATCTAAGTGTTTTTCTTTCTCTGACCCTGGCACTAATGGTGACTCCCCTGCCGGATTATTTATTGCCTTTTATCCTCTCTTCAAACGCGTCCGTGTGATTCATAGGAGGCATGTGTTGGGTCAGTTGTTCATAGTACAATGGCGAGATGAGATTTGTTTAGCTTTGAGACATGAGGTACTTCCCAGTCTGCTACACTGTACAGCTTCCTTTGACACATAGTTACATCGGTCATCCGAAGCAGCAACTCAGTAACTCACATTCTGAGGGCAAAATTAAGTTCGGCCAGCATTACCTTCCCAATGCCCTTTCTACTCTGAAAAGACTTATTTTGGGAAGGTCACAGTAAACTCAGCTGCTGAGCGTCTACCATTCACCATCTGTGGGAGTTGAACCGGAGAAAGGTGACGAGGCATTTTATCAAATCTGGACACCTCTGCTGACAGTACAACAATAGAATCCAGATTTCTCTCGGACACATGATATCAAGAGCGTGAGCTTTCACTTTACGCATTTCGCCTCATCTCCTCCCGGCTCCACAAATCACCTGTTGGCTCTCCCGCAGTCGCCGGGAGGGTCAAAGGGCATCTCCTCATGCTTGTCACTCACAGCAGTGTCCAATTTTGAAGCCCTCTACTGCCCGTGTAGTTCGGCCCAGGTTGAGAGAGTGAGAAAAAACAACACACAGTGGCTAAAAGGGGAAACAGGAAGTTAGATACAATAGAGGAGACCTTTGATCCATGATGAGGGGGAAGACTTCCCCTCTGGGTGCAAACTATTAATGTGAAAGTGACTCTGCCCATTGCACATTTGTTACAGCGAATAATGGGCCTAAAATTAGCACACAATGGCAGGCAGACGGGCGACACTTGCACCCAGCCATGCGCAGGAAGGGAGCGGGAGGTAATTGTATAAAAATGAGTGATTTGTTGGGGTCGGCCCTGGTTAGGAGCGCCGGCCGGTCGGCATCTAAGGGCAAGGTAAGAGAGGGAAGATAGAAGCTGAGACGAAAGTCTTGTGCGATTTATCCCGTGTTACTGTAGCTGTGTAAAACCAGTAGGTGTGCAAAGCTGTTGCTGCTTAACGTGCATGCTCATGAATCCCTGGAGGAATTCAGCTATTTTGCTTAGTCCGTTGAAGGTTCACAAGTCAAACCAGTGATAAAGTGACATTAGTACCTTTTACATTTGTGCATCTTTGTCCCGGTGTTTTGATGCAACAGTTACAGTTGTTTTGGTGGACTTTCCATTACCCTCTTGTCAGGTTTAGATACAAAAAACACTTGGTTAGGGTTAAGAAAACATCATGGTTTTGCCTAAATTACCTCTTTTAGTCGCCATGATCATGCGTGGAGACTGTCTACTGTCGGAGCTTTGCTGGCTGTGAGAACGCCACCACTGTCCCCCTCCACGTCCTGATGTGAAAGTCAGCTGATAAGCAAAATGTTCACGTGAAATGCCACGTTTGCTACAAATGTCAACCTTGGATATATATGTGGTCTGCAGAAACGTTAACTGCTAGCATTATGTTATTGTGAAGGGGCTGCATGACCTTAGGTAGAGGAGTGCAGTTAATTCTCAAGCCACTTGCTGATTATGCTCCACTGTTTTCTAGGAAGATGTCAGAACATCCAGGCGACAACAAGTTCCAGTATGACAAAAAGCCTAAGCCTCGAACCGTCAGAGGAACTTGGCACTGTAATCTCTTAGGTCACCCATTCTTCAAGTACAGTCAGGAGACCTGTAAACCTCCTTTAGTTCCAGCAGGGAGTCTTGACACAGTCTACTCACCGTCAAAACACAGCAGCGGATAACAAGAACCAAGCAGCAGCAAGGATTCTGTCTAGTTGAAAGACAAGCTCCGAAAGGCCTCTGAACCACCGTTCCTTGTAACAAAAACACCAATTACAAAAAGCCTGATGGAAAGCGGATTTGATTTGCGAAGGTTTTACAAGGCCAAATGGAGAAAGAGAGGGTGAGAGAGAGAGAGAGAGAGAAAGCGGTCTGTTGTGCATTAACTTTTTTGGACAGCAAAGAGTTTTTCCCAGGTGCTGAGGGATTCCAGAGATGCTGAGGGAAAAGTGTGCTATTTTGTGCTTGTGTTTGTGTGCCGGTACACATGTGTTATTTAATCATTTATCACTGAGACCCACTGCTTTTAAGCTAAGGAGGGTTGTTGAAAGAGAGGTCATCTGTGTGTGCATAGACATATAATACAAGTACCCGCCTTTACTACCACTTGTTCCTCCTTTTAGTTTTTAAGAGACCAGCCAGCAGCAGGGATTATAAGATCTAATTTCCAGTGAGCGCTGCTTACTGAAAATGTCTATATATGGATGCACGCAAATGTGCATGCATACACAAACACGCCGGGTGAATTACCAGCACAAAGATAGGCCCAGATAAAACTTTTAAATGTTGCCATTGCAGTGTACAAAGCCAAGAAGCTGCAGCGCCATGTACGCCCCTGCTGAGAGCAGGCCCTGAGGTAGACGGGCCCCTACTGAGGACACTTTCCATGACCTCCTGTAATGAGAATGGCAAAGTATGTGATGCAGTTGGGTTGTGGAAGCAGACAATAGGGTCTGCTGGGGATCATAAAATACCTGTGCCAGACTGATTAGGAAGAAAGCAAATATTCATTGTTACGCGCTCATGGGTGTATCTCGATTAACAGGCTACTATTTACCGGCAACAGTATAAAAAGGGGTGTTTGTATTCCGATCATTGCAGCTTCAGCTGACCTTTTTCCTTTTGTGCATCAGCATTGTATAGTAAAATCTGAGTGAGTATCAGGAATGGGGCACAGATGTTCCTCCAACAATGATCTGACGATGAAGAGTTCCAACCCAATCGCGTGGTAATGTACACTTCTGCAAACCAAGGGTATGCCAAAGCTTTACATTTCTTTAGGTTCAATTTTCAATTGTATGTTGTGTGACAACACTATGCTTATGGCCTGGAAAGATTATGGATATTTTGGTTTTCATCAGTGTTGCTATAGCATGTATTATGTTACATGGGTTGTGGTTGCTTATTGCAAGGCCAACTCGCCACCATTTCTGGTTTCAAGTGTGTTTTGGAGTTGGTTTGATAGTCCTCACCACCCAATACAATCTCCAGAATAAATGTTAGTTAAGTACGTGTTGATGAATGTTCTCAGTCATCCAGGTCATGGTAAATCTAGGTGCTGTATCGTGGGCAACTGGACTTGTTTAAATATTTGAAGACTGTAAGCTAAGTACCTTTCTGCAAAACCATAGATTAGGTCATGTTGTATGTTTCTTTATGTTTTAGCTTTACGTTTGTTTAGGTTCCTTGATTTTGTTTGGGAGAACATCGTGGTTTGGTTGCCACAAACAAGGCTGGAAATGTTGCAAGGTCTCCTTAATAACACCCAGTGCTGTTGCTTCACACATGGCTGGAGATGTCCTGACTTCCTGTGAAAAATGTCTGGTTTTGGTCGCCACAAACAAGGATGGAAATTTCCCCCCGTTCGCCCTTAAAAACAGCATTGGTGTCACACCAAAAAGCAGACTCAAACTACAGATTTTGAAGCCTTTTGAAGTGGTTAGGTTCGGGCAAAAAACAATTGTTATGGTTAGGAAAATATCATGTATCGCTACCTGATTTGGCTAACAGTTGTCCTTATGTATCATCAAAAATATCTGGTTTTGCAGTCACATAGATGGAAAATTTCCTGATGTCTTGTAAAAAAACAATCTTGTGGTTTCACGCTTAAATATGTTGAAACACAGTCTTGAACAGTGGTCACTGGCTTGGTAGTCATCTTGCCTAACTGTAAGGCCACTGCCATCCCATCCACCAACTGACATGGAAGCACACTAATACGCATGTAATGTCTAAGATAGATAGATAGATAGATAGATAGACAGATAGATAGATAGATAGATAGATAGATAGATAGATAGATAGATAGATAGATAGATAGATAGTTCATAAGAGTCTCTTGGAGTGCAGATTAATGCAGCTGGGACAGAACGTTTCAATGCAAGGACATGGAGAGAGGGAGAAAGAGAGGTGGAGGAAAACAGTGTCCCCAGCTGGTTTTGGCTATCTAATAAACATGTAAACACTCTGCGTTCTCTCCCTCATTAGGTGATTGCAGAGGCCGCTCGCTCTCCATAAATCAGGGCCCAGGTTATCAAGGCCTCTGATCTTAACTGTAGTGGGCGCCCAGCTGTCTACAGCCGCACTGACTAGGAACAGCAGGGTTGGAGGAATCCAATTCCCCACCTCTCCCACCTTTCTCATTTTGCAAATAAAAGAGGAGATACGCTCGTAAGTGCGTGGGTACACATGCTAACCGGTCATCAAACTGGAGGTATGTTGTTTGCTTGACTGGAACGCTTTCAGAGAGCTGACAGTATAATGTCTTTTTTTTTTTTTTTACAAATGTCAGGTGACCTTATTTATCAGCGCTGCTGCATTTTTCCAATTTAGATTCCCAGAGGTGTTAGTTCATCGCAGTGGTGAGAAAATAAGCAGAATCTCCAGAGAGCGAGCTTGACTGAAAGATGAAAAAGTTAAAAGAATGAAAAACGGCTGTGTGAGTTTGACTTCAACCGCCTCTGTACCACCATAAAGGTTACTACTTGCCAGGTTCAAGCACAGTATCACTCTCTTATTCCCTAATGTAAAACACACTCTGGCCGTGTGCTAGCCAGCCAACTAAATTTAATGCTACAGTGCTAACTTTCCATGCATTCTCAAGGCCTCTACCAGTACGTCTCTCCTAACTGACTGATTATTCCCTGTTGTAAATCTAAAGGGTGTTAATCTAAAACAATATTGACAATCAAAGGTTAAAGAATTAAATCACACGTCGAGTGCGGCACTCACACAGTGGTCACCACTGAAGCTAAACTAATTAGATTTCAATTATGGATAATGGTCTGGAAATAATTCCAAGATTGTTTGCAAATTGCCAGTAATTAAGAGCAGTAAAGTCTTTATTGCCACTACACAAGTAAAAGAGTGTCACATTGTCACAGCTGAAGCTCTTTTTCGAGAGCCTTGGCTAAAAATCTGATGTCAGAATCACCACAGACGATTGGAAATAGTGAATTATATCAAGTGAAAATCAAAACACAATGTGCAGAACACTGAATTACCAAATTAAAAATTTAACAGTGATAATAGAAACTAAATATTAATTTAAAGCACTGACAAAGAAGTCATTATATGAAATTTGAGAACGGTGAATTAAGCACAAGTGTGATATTCTCTTTCTATTTTGGCATGGATGCCGAGCATGTTAACAGCAAGAGAAACCAGTCAGAAGTGGAAGTGTAAAGGGTAGGCAAAAGATCTCGCGGCCTCCTCAGAGCTTGAAATCTGTTTAAGATCTGTAGATCCTTTTTGACCCGCTTTGGGGAGAAAGCCTCCCTCTGTGGACTTGAAATCCAGGGCTCGGGTTTCTAGGCAAGGGGTGCCGAATGAACCTTTCCTTAAGTTGAGCCCATGAGAGCTTGTCATTAGCCGACGCAGTAACAGGTGGATGGGAATGTAACTTGCCTGTAATGGTGGAGCCATTCCACTGGATGGTTGGTTACAGGTTACAGGAAGCCAGCAAGGTTGCAGTGGCCAAGGTTTATCCTCTTTAATTTGATATGGAATTGAAATGTGACCCCAAATCCAATCCCACCAATATTTTGATTCATACCAAAAGGCAAGCAGAGGGAGACTGCTGGGTGAGCATGATCCAGGAGCTCCCAATGCATTTCATTAAAATCTGGGTGTGACTTTGTTGTGAAAAGCATCTGATAATGCATCAGTCAGCAGATATTTCTTTATACTTGTTGATTTAGGAGACCAAGTCTCTCTAACTCCTACTTAGAAAAATCATTGTGACAGAACTGTCAGAAAGAATACATCACAGCTATCCACATGGGGGAAACAAAAGAAAAATCAATGAATGGACGTCATTCCCATGTGACACTGTACAATTCTTGTCTCCAAATATCTATTCATATGTGAAAAAAAGTCAATCACTTGGGAAAATGTCCAGCTCACCTGTAGCATTAGTATCCTTACACATGTCAAAATCTTACTTAATGTGTAAAATAATAGCCAATCATGTATAAAAAATATTCAATTCATGTGTGAAATTGTGATTTTAAAGGATAGCTATTGTGCCTCTTTTATGTTCTTGTGCACGTGCAAGATCTTGAAAGTTTGAAAGGTCAAACAACATCAACAACTCCTCCCTCCCACAGAAAACACTGCTCCTGAAGCGCCTTGTCAGTAGTCCCGCGTTCAGTTCCGTAACTTTGTGACATCACACTATGTCACCATGTCACAACTTTGCATAATTTATGCCGGCTAGTTTGGCATTAAGAACGAATTTAGCTCAGCGGCTCTTTTGTTGTTATCAATTCTGGATCAGGCACGTGTAAGCTGACCAATCAGGCCAGACTGGGTATTTATTTGTGGGGGACCTTAAAGACACAGGAGCTAAAACAAGGTGTCTCAGATAGAGGGGGAATACAGAGCTGAAGCACTGGATAATATGAGAAGAAGGTGTTTTTTGAGCACTAAACATGTAAACCTATTCTAGTAGTAACCCAAAATAAAATAATGAATGTGAAAGAAGTACATTATACAGCAAGTCTCTTTTAACACGTGAAAACATGTAGATTTCACATGTAGCAGTTATCATTGCCCTGCAATGGCATTTCAAATTGGGAAGATGAAAGGAAGAAACAACAATAAATCAAGGTGTGAATAAAACCGGCATTTGTGACTTCAAACATTCGTGTCTGTCTCACCTGGCTACGCCTGTGTTAGTGTTGTCACTGCAGGTGTTTTTTGTGGCTCTGTTCCAGTTGGTTGTGCCTGTGTGGCATTGTTTTTACATAGAGGCAAGGGCATAGAACCTGAGGCGACACTTGAGGCAGTGAGCTAAATCTCTATGAGCGGATAATCAAACAGCAGGAGGTGGTAGAGATTCTACAGATTAATGTTGTCTTGGCAAAGACACTGCAGAGCCTTTCCTTTCTTGATTTAGTCAATGCGAGCCATGTGAAAAAATGTTCTCATGCATGTAAGTTGGAAAAAGAAAACAGAGCAGCAGCAAATTTTTGCCCAGAATAATTCAGATTTACCCTTTAAATGCCCTGGGATTTGTTTAGATAAGAAATAGTGTTCCTTCTCTTTTCCCAACAGCATTTCCTATGAGTATAATAAAATAATTCATTGGACTGACCCTCTGGTCAGAAGTCTGGATCTGTTTCCTATTGCGGCCTCCCGGTTATAAACAGATATGTGCATTTAAAAGCATGTATGTGTGCCAAGAATGCTACACAAAATGGAAATTCCAATATGTTACAAACATGCATGTCACTCCGCATTCAGCACAGATATATTTGTCAGATAAGAGCTAATAAAAGAGATGTATTTGGCAGGACTCTTCATTGGTAGGCAGGTATAAAGGCCCCAAAGGCATAAAAAGAACATTTTGGGTAACTCATGAAATCCTTATGTACTATAACTTAAGATCTTTGTTGCAGCTGATTCTCTCCATACTGTAAAATCTCCTATAAAACTTTACTGTTTTCTTTTACTGAACTGCTTTCTCTGTGCTATCTGTCTCACAAGAGACACACACGTGAAAAAGGTTTTCAAAAGTTTTTTGAGTCCAGTTGCTATGACGAGCTACCCTTGTGATGGCAATGCTGATATTAGCCTGAATTGTTCCTGTAACATTGTTTCATTATGTGCATGACGGCTGAGCACAGCTGTCGGCCTGGCAGAAAATGAAAATTTTGATTGTAATCTGGGCTTCTCTCACTGCTCACTTAACGCAGTGTGTTGTGAGGGAAGGGAAGAGAAGAGAGGAGAAGAGAAGAGAAGAGAAGATAAGAAAAGAGAAGAGAAGAGAAGAGACATTCTTCACTCAAGTAGAAGTACAGCCACTCTTGATTTAACCGCTTTACTAAAGTAAAAGTAAGAAAGTACACAACATTTCTACTGGTCTTTTCTGTGCAAAGCTAACTGAACCTCAAGTGATATTAATATAATTCAAACATTATCAAACTTAACAGTAGAATTTTGTTGAGGCTATTTGAATGTTGAATGTCATTCCCAGGATGTCTAGTCCTGACATCTTGGGGTTGGTAAAAATTGAGAAAATAAGAAAATAAAGGCAGATGACAGGGTTTCGGCAGATATGAGACACTAACAGCTTGATTGAAGAGAACATTGCTCAACAGTGCATGTAGCAACACAGTGTAATGTTGTGCCAGTTGTTCTGGACACTTCTGAAGTACAGAGAATAGAAGAGAAGAGAAGAGAAGAGAAGAGAAGAGAAGAGAAGAGAAGAGAAGAGAAGAGAAGAGAAGAGAAGAGAAGAGAAGAGAAGAGAAGAGCTACACCCACAGTTCAGCAGAGAGTGGACCAGATGAGCCACTCTTGGTGTGATTAGTCAAGCTGGTGGAGGTGAAGTTAACAGCTATTGACAGGCCAGGCAGACCACGGCTACTCTTCACCTCTAATCAGCCTTAGCCTTTAATCATGTCCGAGGGCTGGGGCTCAATCTCCAAACTTCTGATGAACGGCACTATGAGGATTACCTCATGACCTGGATATGGGTTGAAGCTTATGATCCCTGCATCGCTAACAAAAAGCACAAATACCCCCAAACATATCCACATACTGAGGCCAGCTACACATGATTTTTTAAACTTGCATGCATTCCTTCCACATTTGCGGCAGCTTCTGCTGTTTTTTAGAAAATCCAGTCTAATAGACTCTGCTGGCGCGGCTGGCAACATGTAATGTGTGTAATTTGATGGGAGGCTGCAGAACAAGGAAGCAGGGAATATCCTGGCCACATCTTTAACCTATTGAGGCAGGATGATGTCATGATTAGAAGAGGAAATTGGGATCCCTCCAGAGCCTAAACACCCCAAGGCTGTCGGGCCAGCCATCCAGACGGCTGGAGGGAGGGAGACAGAGCCAGAGAGAGAAAGAGAGAGAGAGAGAGAAAAGGGAAAGTGGAAGAGAGACAGAGCAAAAAAAAAAGAAACAAGAGAGATGAGGGCTCGGGTTGACCCACGGTGTCAAGATCAAAGCGGAGCACCACTTGGCTGACAAGGAGGGGCACACTCCGGGGATAAGTGTGTGTATATGTGTTTGTGTATGCGTGCAATATGTCCGCCGTGGACCTCATCCAGCCCTCCCGCCTCTTCACCCAGACCTCATGTCAAATAGGCTGAGGTATCCATTCTCATCCCTCTTCTCTTCTAGTCTCTGATTGATTCATTGTCTCCCACATGTGCACCCCCCCCCCCCCACACACACACACACAAACACACACCTCATAGAAGTGAGTGGGTACGTTAAACAAATCAGGCTGTGATGCTCTTCGTGGCTTCCTTCCCTCACAGTGGTGAGACACTGAGAGGTGATGAGGTGAGGGAGACAGAGAGCAGAGACGAGGGGTGGAGAGAGAGAGAGCCGGGGAGCGAGAGCACAGAGGGAGTAATTGTACTTCTTTGCAATCACGCTCAGAGGAGATTCCCCCGCACGGCCCCCAAAAACACTCATACATGCGCTGTATAATCACATGTGTTAAGTCCCTTAATGAGCTGACCACAGGGCTCTCAGTTGAGAGCACAAGAGGAACAACTGATGGGTTGTAAGGATCAGGGGTGTTTTGACATTTGTTGGTTCTTAGCAACACTAAATCTCTCTCATACAAGAGATCACTGGAGCAATTATCTGCTCCCTGTCCGAGAACTCAGCTGAGTTGAACTGGAGGGTGGCCAAGATGGGCACAAGGGATTCAGCACGCACACACACTACACTCATTTATTCGCCCTTTATCATGTCCCTGGATGTTTTTTTGTTTTTTTCGACTAGTCCAGCCACTCAGAAGCAGCTTTTGTCTGAGGCTGACTCCTGCAGCAGGAAAGCCCCAACAGAGCTTTCCCGGACGTTTTTTTCTTCTTCTTCTTCTTCTTTTCTTGGTATGGTGATAGTGGTGGTTTATCACTCAGGAGGCCACGTCCTTAATTTGAACCCTGTATCAGCAGGAAGAGAAAGAGAGCTATTCAGAAGCGGATTCCGGTCGACTAAGATCATCCTGTGCTTGGTAACTGACATCCGCAGACGTGACCTGTAGGCGCTTTGATTGTGGGTGTGTGAGGGTGCTGGTAACATAGTGAAACACAGAGAGAGAGGGAGAGAGAGGTTTATAGATGTGATGATTCACTAGCCAAATGTCGTTTTTTACATTGGAAACTTCTATAGACTACATCAATCTGACATCACGCTAACAACAGTCACTTCCCAGATAGCATCAAGTGCAAGCTGAATAAACCCTGAACTGGCCCAAGTCCGGTCAAGATGCACCCCACTACAATTAATTGTGGTGGGCTGGATCCAGTTCTGGTTAATGCGGTTCATTTCTTGGCTGATCTGGCCTTGCTTTGGCCCGCTTGTGGCTCAGATCTGTCTGATCAAGTCCAGCCCATCATTCCTCAGGGTATTTCGGCCCAGTGAACGTGTCCAGTGTGGGCCACATCTGGGCGGCAACAGTTACCCCTATCTGGGCTTGCATTGTGGAGATGTGTGAAATCAGCGAACTTGTTTATTTCTGTTGTCGTTTTCAGCTGTAACTGTGACGTTCTAAGATGTATTGAACACGCTGATCCATCCTATCCGATGTCGCTGTTTTGCCTCGCTAACATCTAGATATAGATGAGGTGCATTCACTTTGATCACTTTATTCTTGGAAGAAGAAAATATAATGAAGATGACCAGAAAGTTTAAAAGTTCAAAGTTCAGATTCAGAAAGAAAGTTCAGATTAGGAACCGATCTTTTCTTAGTGTGGTTTCATATTTTTTAATTAAGAGTGCTGCAGGAACGCCCCGTTTCAGGTAAATAATTCTGGAGAATACGTTGATTGTTGAGTCATATCCAGCTCGTTAAAGGTCAACGCCTTGGGTTTGTGGCACCGACATTGACAGTCTGGCTGTGTGACTCAACCATTAACTATCTTTCTCTAGAATTTAACAGAAAAAAAAACAAAAAAAACTTCACAGGAGTCAAATGTTGATTTTGAATTTGAACGTTATGAATACGGCTTATCACAACAAGAAACAACAAGGTGCTGACAAAAAACTCCTTAAAGTGTCTTATCATTTGATCTTATGATAATTTCATTCCCTCCATTCAGTTTGTGACCATATATTGCCCCAACCACCCCTCACAAATCACTTCCCTGTCCATATGTAACTCCGGGCCTTGTTCTGTTTGGGTGTGTTGAAACAAGTCCAGCCTCGCCCCGAGGCCAAGACAGTGAAGGAATCACTTAAAGAGTTTTAAAGGCTCATGTTTCCTCCCCTCGCCGCATAGAATTTGACTTGCCTTATGACCTACAACACCGTGAAATATGTTCTCGCCTCAAACTAAAACAAACAAAGCATAATTCTTCATCAGCATCTTCTTCAACAAGCTGAACAAGGCAGCGGGGAGAGCGGAGGTCTGTGAGCTACGTGTCAGTCGGAGAAATGATTTAGAGGCTCACATGCAAGCTGAAAAACAAGCTCATTCCCTCTTTGTGTAAACATGTCATTCAGCTCTGACAAGGAAGTACATTTGGAGATGATGAAAAAGACATAGCCGGGTCAATTTGGCCCCCGCTTGCAGGCATGCAGTGGGATTGTACGCTTGTGGCAAGTGCTGTAACTAAAAAAAGAAAAAGGAAAAAGGGAGAAGCTTGACACTTCAGAGAGGGGAAAGCAAACTCGGCGTAGTAAATCATAGCGCGGCTGGTTGTGGTCTTTTCTGAATCCCAGTGAGGTTCAGTAGCTAACGTTTCAAAGGAGAGCTGGTCACGTGTCTAACGACGGGTTTATGTCAGTTCGTATGACATCCGAGCAACGTTGAATTCACCATTCACTGGCGGGGGTGGGGCGGAGTCCATCTACTTTTTTCACTCAAAATTAATCACAGAAAACTGACGTAATATTTCCCCCAGAGTCCGGGTCGCATTCCCTCTGTGATTACTCGGGCAATGTGGCTGCACTTGAGGAGGTTATCCAAGACTATAACTAGCGCTCATCAGAAGTCACCTGATCCCTTGTGGAAGTGTGTTTTAAGACCCACACTCTCTGGCATCCTGAGTTTGTTTAGGCCAGGACCCTTACTTCCTCCTGGTGTGTAAATTTAAATGCATATGATAGCATTAATGTGTACGGTTATGACTGCACTTACGCTGTCAGAATCTCAGTGGTGATTGCCCTAATGTGTGTATGTGTGTGTGGGTGTGTTTTCGAGTGTGTGGTTATAAATTGTGTCAGCCCCAGGATGACCCCTGTCCTTCTTTTTCCAGCTTGGCCAATTTCACCTGAGCCTGTGCGGGGTTCTGGGTGGGAAATAATAGGCTTGGCACAGCTCTGGAAGCTATTTGCCATCAGTGTGGATTGATTGGAGCGGCAGTCTGGCCCCTGTCAGTAGTGCAGAGAGGTTGCTGGTGAGGTTGAAATTAGTGAGGGGTAGCATGAGGGGCCTCTGGTGTGGTGTCAGGCCTGATTAGGAGGATCCTGGGCCCCCGACGCACTGAAAACAGCATGCAACCAGAAAACTCACACATATGTCATAATGCACACATACGTACTCAAGGGCCTCGATCTGTAGAGAGCGCGCCCGTCTCAGAGCTCCTGGAAAAGCCAAATGAGATCAAGGAAGATGATGCCTGCACAGGAAGAGTGGCAGCCAACGGAGAAAATTCTCATTGATTTACCATCGATCTCCATACCGGATCAATGCCACTCGTGTCTGAACACTGTGAAGGCACTAACCCCCTCCACCCCCACCCCCACCACCTCTCGCAGAGCTGGGAGAAAGGTAACGTGGGAGTCGTTGACACGGTCAGAATCTAAAAAGCACCTTTTTGTCAGCAAACCGGAGAAAAAGCTTTTTACGATAAAAAAAAAAGAAAACGTGACAAGGCTGCCAAATGTAATATCACTCCTGACATGTGAGTGGAGAGCACTTCAACAGCTAGCCCGCCTGATCTCACACTTGTCGCGATTACATGACACATTAAAGCCATTTCAGCGCTGACATTTCTTCCCCCCCCCTTTTTTTAGCCCTCCCGCAGTTATTGCAGACGTTGTTCACCTGTAGGAATGTCTCCTTTTTAATAATATACAATTGAGTTTTTGTTCAGGCCACAGTGAGGAGCAGATCCATCCCACGCAGCTAGGTGATGATAGGACAAGTTAATAAGGATATGTTCGAGATGTTAGAGAATATCAATGGTTGGTAAACGTAAAACGGGAAGTAAATGCAGCAGTCTTTTAAATTAGGTGTGAAGTTGCTGCTTGAGGCATTTTGGTTGTTTTTAAGCTACCTTATACATGACAGCCACTAATACTTTTTTTATTGATTCTATTCAGTGATTTTATTATTATTACTTTTCTTTATTTTGTTTGACCTAAATTTTACCATTGAGATTCAGAATCTATTTTACAAGGGAGTCCTGGCCAAGAAAAAATCATAAAAAGTTTCTCTTAAAAAGGAATAAATAAAAAACCTTAAAACTTTCACATAAAAGAAACATTTCCTTTGTATCATTTTTTTTTACGGGGGCTTAAGAGGCACCTGGGTGCAGTGGTTTTCACATCAATGGCTTGAATCTGAAAATACAGACTTAGAAGAGAACCAAAATTGGGAAAATGAAAATAGGTCTGTAAGTTTAAATGTACACATACACTTTAACATGTAAATTGTCATCCTGCTTCATATCATATTTTCAAAATCTCAATTCATGAAATGTATAAATAAATATGAAGAATATATAATAAAACCCTCTTCAAATGAGACCGAACCCTTCCCTCTTCTCTGATAGAAAAGTATGGAAACAAAGGAAGATTTATCTAAATGTCAGCGGATTCTCAAGAGCTTTTTTGTCTGGAAATCAAAGAAAAAGCTTTTTAGAAAAAATGTGACACAGCTGCCAAATATAATTTTACTCTTGACACAGTAGTGCAGCGCGCGTCCAAACGTTAGCCCATCAAAAGCCCGCCTGATTACACTTGTCATGATTATGGGAGACATTACTGCCATTTCTGCTCAGACGCGAATCAAATATGAATGGCTTTTCTCTCTGAAGGGCGCAGAGAGGTAACGGATGTCTCTGGAAGGAATTTGGAGGTGAAGCGTTATTTCGAGTTGATTTTTTTTTTTTGAGGTGGGGGGGGATGGTTCGGCTGAAAGATGAGAGTCGATGGAGAGATGGAGATGACCCAGTAAGGGCAGAGAGGGGGAAATGAGGGAAAGTGGTGACAAGGTGGAATGGGGGCTGAAATAAGAGAACACATACTTAACTTCTGACTATAGGCTATTCATAAAGTCACATTCGGCAGTGTATCTCAGACTCCACACATCACAGCTCCACCTGTTGTCATACCTCACCGATTTAACTTTCAAATTCACTCGTTGCGTTTCAAGTCACAGAGGACTTCCTTTGTTTACTTTGTCTGGTGAGATATCATGGAGGAAAATCTGAATATTATAATTTAAAGTAACAAATGGAGTATCGCACATAGAGCAGACAAAGCTTCCTGTGTCTTTGTGTGTCCACGTGTGTTATATAGTTGTTCACAAGACATTTACTGTCAATTTTATTTTTCTCTGTGCATTAATATTTCAACAAATTATATGTGACATATTTGTCCAGGATATATATGTAGTGCTACATGCAACACTGTTCGACCTAATGAGGAAAAATACATTTCATGTACGTCAGGTCGAATTAAGATGCCTGTTTCCAAACGTATTTTCTTAACACGTGTGGGTCAATACGTCACATTATAAATACTCTGACTTCATTTCTGTTCTGAATATTTTCATTTGAAAACTGTTGTAACTCTGCACTTCATTAAATAAAGTGCATTTTCCTGATGAAGAACAGGTAGACCACGGAACATGTCAAAGTGATGTCAGCAGGCGCGCACCCAAATACCCAATAATGTGTCGAGTCTAGCTCATTAACCATTTTGTCAGCAGCTAATTTTTTTTTTTAACCACTCTCATGGTGCTATGGATGACAAGCGTTGTCCTTTCATCTCTGGTCCAGACTGAAATATCTCAACAATGATTTGTACTGACATTCATGGTCCCGAATGGATGAATCCTGCAGTTGACATCCTGACTTTTTTCTACTGTTCTACAGTTGTAGTTTTGAGTGTTAAATGGATGGATTGCCAAAAAAAAAATGACAGGCCTTCATGTTCTCCAGAGGGTGAATTTATGTTGTGATCCAGAGCCCCCATCAAGGAGGGACATGGCCAAAATAATTCGCAATAGCAATTTTATCACAATATCTCAAGAACAATATTAATAATTGAAAAAGAAATTGCAATCAGTCATTTATCGTATCATATATCTTTTATCTTTTTTGTAATAATACTTTACAGTGTTTTTAGAAGGGTCCAAAATAAAAATGCTTACTTTCATTAAAAACATTAATATTATACTAATTAATAATATTGCCAGGTCTAAAAATGATTGTTTTATTATTGTCTGCCTAAGAATTCTGACAATTGGTTCCTGCTTCTAACAAGGTTTGTGAGCCAATAGTATAACGCTAATGGTATCCCATTGTGTCTGTGTTTCTTCATCATCAGCAGTCTTGGTAGTTGCCAGTATGTGGAAAAATCATAAAAATGTTCTACATTATGCACCCAGCGTACTGCATTGCCTGAATGTTAGCTAGCTACCATTAACAACATTTACGTGACACTTAATGACCAGTTAAAAGGCAACCAGGCGACCTGATAAACAAAGAGCCGTAAGCCCTGCAATCTGCCATAAATACAATAGAAACTGAATTGGAACCACCACCTTGTTAGACAGAGCAAGAAAGGAGAGCAATGGATTCAAGAGGCACTGGATCATTTACACAATATTATCATACGTGTACTATAAACACAATATTAATGATTTTTTTTTTTAAATGTCACGGTTATAATTAATGCTGGTATATTGCGACACCCCTATAGTTATGTAAAATAAAGGCCTACATGCTTAACTAAGATGGTTACCATGGTAAACATTAAACACGCTTCAATTCATTCATTGTCATTGTGACCATTTTAGTAGGCTGCGATTAGCATTTAGCTGAATAAATCACTGCCGTGACAAAGTACAGTACAATGCATTGTAACCTGTCCAAGTCCACAGAGGTTGGCAAAGACCCTTGTCCAGACGTCGAGGTGCAGCCCAGAATATTTTTTTTGTATGTGTGGACTCATTAAGAGAAAACCGGACGCTTCTTTTTTTGGACTATGAAATCCCCTGATTGTAACGTGCACTAGAGAAGTGTGTGGGTGTCTGCTGTACACATGCAAGACTACAGCTGTCCCTGTCTGCATCTATACTGATGATCAAGGCTTTAGTCTTGTTTGTCAGACACTGAATCTGAAGTCTAATTGTTTATGATTGGCTGTCAAACAGACTGCAGATGTATTTAGTCCCCAGTCCTGGTTATGATGGCGACAACAAAGTCTTGGTAAGTAAATTAAAACAATCCTGTCGTGTTTTCTTAAAATACTTGTCAAATCTCGCTATGTGAATCAAGAATGAAACTGGACAGCAATGCCTGACATAATTTCAACGATCAGCATCTTCTTGTTACTTTTTCATGTTCTCCGTTGAACAAAAGCCCCATTTTTCTTTTTATGCACGGACAGGTTCTATATATCTGTGTCATCTGTGATAATCAATTCAGAGTATCCCTTCCAGTGTACAGTAAGTGCGAGTCCTCCAGTGTCTCAAGGTGCTGTACAGGACGCCACGCTCCTCAGCACCAGAGTGAGGCTGTCACTGCCTCAGACAGACAGTCTGTCAGTTCCAGCCATGAAATATTCAGCAGTAAGTGCTCATCTTCTGGCTTCATCACCACTGAATGAGGCAGCAGTATTAAACCTGTCCATCACTGCTTCTTCTCCATTTCTCTTTTTCCATGGTGGTAATGCGTCTCTGTCTGTTTCATTGTTTTCTTTCTTTTCCTAATGTCCACCCCCTCTGTTACACTAACAAACTCCCACCACATTTTACTGCTGGTAAGTGTGGTGTGTGTTCTAGTTCTTATATCAGTAGCAGCCTATTGTGTTCATGTAGCTTAAGCAAGGTCCTTAAAATCACACAATCTTTTCCCTCTACTTCTTTATTTGCTCCCTAACATTTTTCAGTCCTTCCTTAAACTCCATTTCCTTCCACTACACGTTATTTTTTCCCTCACCCTTTCTTCAACAGGTCCCTCACCCTCTCTGTCTCCCCCCATTCTTATCATACTATCTCTTTAACTTCTTTCTACACTTCCTTCCACTGGCCATATCTTTTGACGGAAAGGGAATACATGGAGGTGCTAATGCAGGCTACTCTGCTCGAGATAAGCTCCATTTGTCAACGCGCTGCAATTTCCATACCAGAGACTGACACATGTTTGAGTGAGTAATTTGCTTACACTGAAATCTAATTAAGGTATGATAATGGTTCGCTTACAGCTAGCTGAAGTTTGGCCAAAGTGAACTGGTAAGTGGACGCTATTTGAGGAATAAGGCTCTTATCTGTGAACTTTATCTCTTAGTAAACACTGAATAGGCAAATTGTTCACTCTCAAGTATTTATAAGAAGACATATTCATTTTTACTCATAGTATTAATGTTTGATTATAGTTGTGTATATATTTGCAGTGTATGTGTTATGTATTTAATATATTTACATGCACACATGACTGCATGATATATACATTTTATCTTTATATGTGATGTCCCTTTCATCTCTTTGTTTATGGTTTGTTTTTTAATCTTACCAGCTACAAGCTATTCTTGGAGGGCTTAAAATGCATTTCACTGCACATTGTATTGTATGCAGGGATGGAAGTAACTAATTACATCTACTCAAATTACTGTGATTTAGTCATTTTTTTAAAGTCTGTATTTGTACTCATACTTGAAAAGTGCAATATGAAAGAAATTAACTTTGAAACATTTTTTAAAAATCGCTAAATCAGAATGTGAAGAAATAGCACCTTTGACGTTACATTTAGAAATTGTAGATTTTCGACTACAGTTAGCATGCTAACCAGTCAGCCTCCGGGCCAAAAGAAACACCAAAAAAAAGTAGTTAAAAGGTCCTGTGCTAGCAGTGTAAGCAACAACTCTCTGGCTAGCTGTAAAGCTAACTGAGCTAAAAAAGCTAATAGTAGCTAGAGTCATAAACACAGTAAGCAGTAGTTAACTACTCTGGTGATATACTGTCCCTATTTGTTTGCAGTATGAGTTCAACAGGTGGCTAATTCTTGCATATTGCACCTTTAAGAATGCATTACAACATGTAAATGTTACTTTTAAAACATGATTGAGTACAGAGTCTAATGCAAATTCATATCCTGCTTTTTCATCTGCAATTTGTAGTTGTAGTAGTTTTACTTGTAATTGAGTATTATTTCAGTAATGTAACTCAGAGAAACTACAGATTTTCAGTGCTCTTTCCACCACTGATTGTACGCTATGTGTATCTGCATTACATGACGTATTGAACTCAAAATTGCTTATCTACTCAAAATTGGGCAAATACATTCTGAGGTCATCTGTCAATAAATTTTCTGTCAGATAACAAATTAATTGATTTGTAGATATTTATAATACTTGTGTTGGACTGGCAGCTTCCCTCTCATGAGTCTCATGCTGTGGTAATGGGGCTATTGAGTTGGCGTACTGTATGGTAAGCACAGAGCCTCAAATCCAGTAGGGTCTGTGGATGGCGCCACTTGTAGCCAGCCAGTCTCTCCCCCGCCTCCGCCTTCCTCCCACCTCCCTGGTGAGGAGCACTCAGAGCCAAGGTCCAGGAATTAGCCCCAGCACCCGCCCAGACAACAGATCAATGGGCCCGGTCCTGTATTGATAGGGCCACTAGGGCTCCAGAAGTGCCTGCTAATCCCTGCAGTTTATCAGCCACACTGGCTGCCGGGATCTGTTGTCTGGTACGGTTTTTCTGTCGAGCAGACAGGCTTATGCTTGTGACTCACTCTCACTCTCTCTCACACACACACAGACTTTCCTGTACACATACTTCCTCGCAAAGCACCAGTCACACACTTCTTCCCCTACCTCTCTCATCATCCTCCCCTTTTCCCTTGAACGTGGCGTCAATTGCATTACCTCGGGTGTTAGGGCCACAGCTATAGAGTTGCCTTGTTTGAGTTTGCCGTGGCTGGGTGGCTGTAACTGTATCCAGTGTCCTGCAGAAGGGGCAGGAGGCTGGCTGGCTGGTAGACAGAAAGTCTGACCGGAGTGTGGCCCATTGATTCTAATGGGCTTTTTAAGGGGCCTAATGATGGGAATCTGTTCACGCCTCACTTGTCACGCCTAATTAAGCCAAAGCAACAATGAGTCCATTCACACTGGCTCAAGTTACCTCTGCCGCCCTTCCCTTTAGAGCTGGTTTTGCTCATTTTAGCCAGGGCAAAATGTGTGGCTTCTGGCTCATGCACATGTCAGAGGCTGGATGTTGTGGACATTTTGCCATCTTCCTCTTGCGTTATCACTGAATCATAAACCCTGTATTTATTTTATCTTATACTGCCTTTAATGCACTCTCTCTCAAATGAGTTCTCTCTTTGGTCAGCTGCAGTCATCTTGTCTCTGTCCCCATAAACTCAGTATTCTTTTTAGATAATTGTCTACAACATTTACCATTTACCAGCAGGTGATGATTTCACACTGTCTGTCTGTGGGTGTCATCACTGGAGACACTGCAGAAACTAACACAGAGGTGATTGTGAGTATTTTGCTAGGTGTTTTTATGTCTGTCTCTCCGTGGACTTTGTTCAGCAGTTTTAAGATGGCTGCTTTCCGAGGAAGGGCGGACGAAATTTCGCGCCTGGTACACGTTTGTTTTTGATGCCGTCATGAAAGTTCACAGGGATGTTGTTGAAATTAAAATGGCTGAGTACTGAGGAATCATGGGTCAGAATGTGAACATGTTAACAGGTGTCCTAGCTCGTGATTTCATCGCAAGAGAGTCTCCAGTTTCAATCATGTCTTCATTTCACCTATAGGTATCTTCCAAAGGCTTCAATACGACATATTTTTGGTGGGCTGGAGCGAAGAACTCCTTCTGCCAATCACCTTATCACCCCCCCCTTTGGAAATTGAAGTGACTGCTTGATTGCAGCAAAGTTTACCTCACTCACTTCTTTTCTGGGACTTTGAAGAGTTCTTCATGATGGCAGATGTGCCATAACAATTTCCTGGTAAAACCAGAAAGAACCAAAGAAATTTGGATGTACCCACTGAATTTACTCCAGATTAGTATTTACAACACACCACTGTTCTCCTTCTGAAGGCTGCTTTTGAGCTTTTGAGAAAGATGTTGCTTGAGGGAGCAACTGAATGATCTTACCACAAACCCCACCAAGTTACCCACAGCAGTGCGTAGCAGTTAAACAGGACAGGAACAAACACTCACATTAGCTCCAGAGGCTGTTGGTTCCAGCACATCAACAAATTAGGCAAATAGCGACCTCACCAAAATCATAATGTGCTGCAGTTTAAAGGTTGACATATTTCAGAATTAGCATGCTAAACTCACATAAAGAACACATAGGGAGCAGGATATCACGAGAGCAACTGCTAACTGCTACCAACTGTCGCTGCCATTAGCTACTTAGCGCAGTTAGCTGTGCAGCTAGCAGTCTACCGCTGCAACACTATACATACTGCTGATAATTTTTAAAAACATTTTTCAAGTTTTCAACTAAAAGTCTTAGATATTGCATCTTCAAACATGTATTCATGTGATTTGTTTTTGTGTGTATGCAAGCATGTTTGTGTGGTTCAACCCCTGTAAGGTCAGACTGAGTCGCTTCCTGTCAGTCTTGGCGATGGCCCTACATCAGGTGTGCGATGGAGCCGGCAGATAAACGGCATGCACCACCTTGCTCTCCAGCCCTGTTTGTGTACACATGCTTTTAGCCAGCCACTTAACTGCCTGGATTAGGTCTGTAAGGAGATAATTGCAGGGTGAATGTAGACAGCGGTTGCCGTGTGTGACTCAAAAGATCCATAGACACCTTTTGTCAACCTTTACCTGTCCTTTTGTCTCAGGATGGAGCGGGAGGGGGGACAGGGTTAAGAGAAAGAGTATATACTTTTGTCTGTGTGAGTTTGGTGTAGTGTGTGGGCTGGACATTACCTTCGCAATGAGGACTGTTTGTTCGTTCTGACATGAATGCTGTCTAAGGCAGGGGAGTGTCTGTAAATATTGATCTCCTGTCTGTTAGTGCATGAAGCACTCTGCCGCAGACTAATTCCCCCTCTAGCTTTTTCTCTGTTCGCCTCCTATTCTATTCATCAGGCTGTTTGACATGGAGACAACAGTTCAAATATGACATACAGTATGTGGAGCACTTTGCAAGATCTAAATGAAATTTGGGGTAAGAAACAAGGAACAGTGGCTCCCATGCAGCCATTATTTAAGAGCGCCATCAGTCCCAAATGTCCCTTAAATTACTCTTTTGTTAAAGTTAATGGACTGCATAAATGTTTTACTAATCAATGGAATCAGTTAGACAGTTTGATGGATGAACTTGCTCAACTGGTGTTTGCGTTCATTTTGGATACAAGTCTGTCAGTGAGTAGATAGATTTGAAATCTGATATGGTGATGCACATGACAGGATGTTGCAGCACTTAAATATAAGCAAATATGTGTGTGTGTGTGTGTGTGTGTGTGTGTGTGTGTGTGTGTGTGTGTGTGTGTGTGTGTGTGTGTGTGTGTGTGTGCGTGTGTGTGTGTGCGCTGCACTGTTGGCACCCAGTACTGTCATGCTTCTGCTGTATGTCATCTGACCTTGCGCCAGCACTTCTCGAAAGCAGGTCTTGTGATTGGTGGAAAGACAGGAACGACAGCCCTATTTAGAGGTCCTGACCGTGACTTCAACCCTTATCCTTCAGAGGCAGGATAAGGAAGGACTGAGAGGAGAGAAATGAATGACTGCCAATAGCAGATACTAATGCATAAGGCCCCGCAGCCATCATTAAACTTTTCAGTCAACAGCAGGCTGCGATTTAACAAGGGATGGGTTTTTAGGTAAACACTCACACAGAGCATGAAAGGAAGTGGGCTGGGACAAGGGGGAGTTTTTTGTCCGTGTGAGCACTGCCGATGTTTGTCCCTAAATCTTTGCGCGTATTGTCTGTTTGAACAAGTTTTCACTGTACAATGTTTATCCATACAAGATGAATTGTTGCGAGGCCTTTGCCGGTACGTGCTCGAAAGCGCCACAAGAACATGTCTGAAATCGGACGCCTTCATTCTCAACTTCAGACGGCGTCTGAAACATGGCCCGAAGGTGCTGTGATCAGTTGGGGGCCATGATGACTTTACTTCTGCTGCGTCTGGAGTATGTCCAACAGATGGGCTTGATAACGCTACGTCTTTCACCAGGCAATGCATTGGCTTGTCTTGTCGGAGGCCTGGGGTAGCTGTAGCAGGCCTTACATGACTTTTCGACACAGTAAATGTGTAAATTAATTCTCACTGGACTCATGAATCATCCTAAACCTAGCACAGTGCAGACAGAAACAGGCCAAATACATGATGTTAGGCTTTGATCATGAAAAAAGAATTCTGTATATGTAACAAGTTAAGTTGTTAAGGCCTTATACTTTAATTTCTCTGTATTAGACTAGTTCAATAACAAATCAAGTAATATGTGAAACAAATTTGAATATGTTCATTGTATGTGCATATTAAATTCCTCATAGCCTTTTTGTATTGAGGGCAATTTGTTTTATTATACAATAAATATTTACAAGAATATTTTTAATTGACAAAAACTTCTGTACCCTGTCTAACTTGCAAAAATACATTCATCTGGAAAATTTTGGGCCCAAAATGTAGCAAATAAATGTATTTCTATGAAACTTTCACGACCTTAGTACCAGCCTTAGTAGCAAAATTCTAAAAATAAATGAATTTTTGGGAGTTTAATAGTGTATTAGATAGAGTTTTCCTGCAACTTTTCGTCTACTCGTCCTTCTCCAACACACAGGGTTGTGAAAAAGAGGTGCAAAGTTTCTTTTCTGTTTTTAAGCACAGAGGACCAGAAAGGACAAACATAAGTTGATTTATTGTTTTTACTTTAACCATCACATTTATTATTTAACGATTATGCCACAACAAGATTGCAAGATTTTGCTCAATGTAAAAAAAATTATATGTACTCGGATAACTGGAAGAGGTAGAAAAGGCTTGTTTGAAGCCTCCACTGTTTAGACATCACAAAGTTATATACAAAACACATAACATTCAGAAAATAATATAAATAAATATAAAAGATGGTAAACTCATAATTGCAAAATATATATGGTGTAGCTGTACTCCCAGTAAAATATTCACAAACCAGCCCACAACTAAATAAATATATAAGAAAAAATCTGTCCTTCTACAGAGAATGCCCAGCTACATGGATAACAAAACAAATGCCTCTTCAGGGGATATTCAAACTGGGCTTTTACAAGCTATCAAGTCTGTCTCCCCAATGAAATAAAATAATAAACAACAAATAATAAAAAAAATAAACTTGCAGGCTTCCGGCTATATGTAAGGCAAGCAACACTTGCACAAAAAAGGACGGCCTTGATGCATGCAGTCTAGCTGACTGGTGACTTTTGTGATCACTCAACTTGGCTGAAGATTAAACACAGTTTCCCTCAACTGGAATGAAACGGAGCAGCAGAGAAATCTCAATATGGGCCTAAACAGTCCAGAGTTTCTGGCTGGGAATCTATCATGGTGAAGTCTGCAGTGTTTCAGGGACAGATTCAGAATGGGTGCCCAATCTGCTTCCACTCATTAATCAGGAGTCAGCCTTCCCACCCTGCAAACAGGTGATCTGAATACACTGCAGTCAGTCCTGTGGGATTTAGAAATTCAGCTCAAAACAAAAAAAGATAGCAAGTATTACACAATGGGACTGCTACAATGGTAACAACAACAGCAATAACAATTGTGACATTACAAGTCACAGTTTTATCAAAATAACTAGTATAAGTTTGTCAGGATCATGAAAGAACAGCAATAACTAGCAGTTTATCTTAACTTGCTTACAAAAACACAACACTGGAGCTTAGATTCATGAATTTTATTTCAATTCAGCTACTTTTGAACAGAACTTGGTTATAATCCTCACATAATAACTCCTTCCTCCTGCTGATCTCTCATACAAGAAAAGTTATACAATGATTGGGTTTTATGTGAAGTCCCTGGGGATGTCGGGAAGGGGAAAAAAAGTCTCCGCAGAAAAACAAAGGCATCTTTTTCAATCCCTCACCATCATGAGAATCCTTCACAAGAAGCATATTGAGCAACACCACTGAAATTTCAACAGTCACACAATTGTCGTTTCATTCCCCACAGCTTGTCTGAATACTGTGTGAAAGACCTCGGAGAAGAGTTTACCACCAAATCTGTCGATCTAACAAGTCATCAGATCAGCTGCTTTGTGCTAACATTTCTTGAAGGACAGCAAAGGCACACACACACACACGCCCACACAAACACACACGCCTCATCCTCCACTTGCAATGTACACACACACACACACACACACACACACACACACAAACATCCATCAGCGCCATGCGGAGACCATATTCACAGCTGTCTCAGCTGAGAAAAATCAAAGATGGTGGCGCCTGGTCGACATGGTGAACATGACATCTTGTCCTTGCGTTTTCCTCCTGACAGCCCCTGGTTCTTGTCACCCCAACGCCATCCTGCCTGCCTTCATAACCTGTTGGAGAGCACTGCATGTCACAGGCCCGGGCCTCTTGGCGTGTCACGGGGCTGATCAACCTTGTGTGGCAGCTACCTGACGCCCTGTCTGGCAGCTCACCTCCATCACTGTCACGCTCTCACATTCCAGTTTCTCTAGGCCCCATCACAAGCATGATTTATAGCCTGGAAAATGGTGAACGCTGGGGCACCTCTTCAGAAATTGGCTCCACTTCTTTTCTTGGTTTTCATCTCAGGCAACTTTGTACTGTACTGCCGCAGAGCAAACTTACCTGTCTGTTCCTGAAATGAGCATAATTCTCAGAACTAACTTTGCAATTTGTTGTCAAATCCATTCTCAGGCTCTTCGGCTACGTGATAATTGTCGAGAATGGAAGTCATCCAGCCCGAGGGTTAGAAAGCTTCTGAAACGTCTTTGTATTTAGCTGTGTTTGACAATCAGGGTCATCTCAATGGCTGACCCCTCTGTTGTTCAGGCCATGCTTGACCAGCAAATATGTGTATTGAGGTGCACTGATCCAAGCCACCCGCAGACACTGAACAGGCGAGTGGTGACAGATAAGTGGCGAGACGAGCCCTGACAGGTCACAGCTTCTAACACGACGTGACACCTAATAAGTGGTGTTTTTCTCTACGAAGCACACACACACACACACGCTCGTGAGTGAGCGGCCCGAAGGCTCTCAAAATGTTAAAAGAGGGGAGACTTTTTGGTGGCAAGAGATGAAAAAGACGGCAGAAGTAGGCCGTTTTGAGTGTCACGGAAATAGTTTGGCTTTCCATTTTGTTTGATTCCACTCTTTGATTTTATGTTTACGTGTCCTCACCAAGTCTCATAAATGAAAGGAAGGAGCTGGGACTGTCAACAACTCTGTGAGTATCGTGTTAAAAAGGCCCAGATTATGGTTCTGTTTGTTTATTGGGTTTTATTCATTCACATTGTTTTCCTGAGGCACATTTGAGCCACCAGAGATGAGGTTAGCAGCTGGTCATGTCTCTGTGATGGTTCACATGATTAAGTCAGTGTGAAAAAACAGTCAGTGTGAATGGTGCTGATTGTTGGGGATGGAAGGAATAGACCCTTTGTCAGATTTTGGGGGATTTTGGAGAAGAGAGCTGAAAACCGATATGTTCTAAAAAGCCCAGAATTTCACAATTTTGAGAGGCAGGCTGGTGGGGATGTTTTGTAGATGATTTCTGAGCAGTGGTTAACATTTTGTTTTTTCACGAAAACTTGGCATGTGAAAATGCACCTTTTTCATGTGAGAAAATCACAATTTCACATGCGAACTGAATATTCACATGTTAAAATAAAAAAACAATCCAATATCACATGTGGACATTTTCACAAGTGATAGTTATTTTCAGATATAAATGGAAATTTCCGTATTTGATTTAAGAAATCCGCACATGGAAGCAAAACCCGGGATAAGACATTTACATTTTTAAATATGAATTACTGTACATACATTCGTCTGTGATTTGCTTTTTTTTCACATGTGAAACATAATTGCTGCATGTGGAAAGAAAGATTATAAAACTCCTACATATATTCAATAACTATAAACACACTTAAACAAACATTATGTAACTTAAAATATAAGTTACAGAAGCATGTTGTTGGTACAGTGTCTTGTAATGGTGTGAATGGTCAGCCACTCCGCCCCCCTATCACTGGTTTGTGCACTATGTAACTTCAGTGAGAGGGTAGGATCACAGCGTTACACACATGGTTACTTCAACACATAACATTGTTATGATGTGATTAGTTTTGTTTGTAGTTAGCACCTTTATCGTCTCACAAATTGCAAATCAGTACAAGGTGTTTCTTGCTTGTAAAACCAAACCCCTGCCAAAGGAACAAGTGAAAACCATCATCATCATTTTCTTGTCAATTGTCTTTTAATAAGAGTAGAGAAATAAACTGGGTTTTGCAAGCAGTCTAAAATGTGGCTGTTCTCCAGCAAGCGGGAGTACATGAAGATTCCTCAGCTTTGATTGTTTCTTTATGGTAATAATTTAGTTTTTTAATTATTCACAACAGACCTTTTTTGAAAAATCATTTCACATTCTTCCACTTCCCCCTGTCAGAAACATTTAAATTCTGTCTTCAGACAGCACAGTTACAATTCCCCTGTGGCGGCACTGATCGATGAATTCAGTTTTACTTGGTAACTGAAGACTGTTTTGCAGTCAGCAACATTACCTGCTTCCTCGCCAGCCTTTTCAGTCCAGCTGGCACTTAGTCCACCTGACACAGGGGAGATGAATATGAAATGCCTCTTGCTTTGTTTCCCCTCACTGCTATTGTAGCCCCTGTGATTAGATTTGAGAGTGAAGTGCCCCGTAAGCCGATCTGTAGGTGGGGTGTAAGACTGCCACCCTTAGAAAGTACCTTGGCATGATGCGCAATTGATTGCTGCTGGAGTTGAGTTTATAGCTCCTGGCATGTGTCGTCCATGGATCCAGTTGGCTTTAAACCGAATGGGCCATTTCAGCAAAAGAGGTTTACAGCTGGGTCGAGGTGGTTGCATTGTGATTAGTGTGCCTTAAATCAATCCAATCCCAAGAATAAATGTGGCAATGTACAATTTTCATTTTTGCTGTAATCACAATCCTGCATAAGTATCCGGTTTTGTTGTCATGTCTGCTCACATGTCTTGAACATGTCCTGACGTATCATTAAACATATCCAGTGGTTCAGCGTTTACAAATGGCTAAAAAGCCTTCTTGAACAGTGGTCTCTGGCATGGTAGCCATCCTGCCCCAAACACATTCGTCTTGCCCCAAACACATTCGCTAATTGGGAAGATGGCAAGACATCCACTGTAGGCCGGGTGTCCACCAACGTCTTCCATATTAACAAAATCTCCCCATACAACCTTTGTCCACTGGAACATGTCCCAAGGTCTCGTTAACATTGGCCGGTGGTTTCACGTTTACAGATGCTGAAACACTGTCCCAGACATTGGTCCCTTGTCCAAAATATCCAATGGGTTCAGACAAATGTTGAAATGCCAGCTTGAGCAGTGGTATCTCGTTAAAAACATTCAATGGTTTCTCACTTGCAAATGTTGACATTCTGTCTGGAACAGTGGTCTCTTGCTTGGTGGCCTTCCTGCTTCGCTGTGTTTGCAGCTTACCTGGTTCCGTCACCGCTAACCTGTCTAGAAAAATTGTTAAGAGTACCCACTGGTTTCACGCTAACAAATGGCAACTGTCATATGAATGTGTCATGACACTGATATGATACATATGATGAGAATAATTTTTATGTATCCGTGATTGGTAGAAATTTACCTTCTCAACATTTTATTGAGGTGGTTGGGCTGCTTAAATAATTAAAAAGTCCAACATTTTTTGAATAATTGAAACCTTGGTAATTTACTCACTAATTAACAAGAACACAACAGTTTAATTGCAATGAGATTGTATCATCTACAACAGAAAGGCTCCCTAGATTTTTGCCCATGTCCTATGAGCAGTTGAACTTTCTGAACTTACTGATACCCAGCTTGCAGCGTCCCCCTCTGCTGACACTGCATTGTCTGTGAGGTCAGCGGTCTTGAGCTCGATCACAGTGGACAAGCTCTGTCCAGCAGCTACGGTTAGCAACTAGCATCACCTCTTGCTACCCCTTAGCCCATGCGGCTATCGCCATACCGAGTCTCTTTAGCTTATCTGCTCCCATAAAGGCTGTTTCACTGGCTGGGGACTGCATCTGTTAAAGCATGTAGCTGTCAGAGCAACTTAGCCACCAGGCTCTCAGACGTGGCCCAGGGGGAGCTGTCCTTTCTGGGCCAGTGAAGCCCGATGTTGTTTTGGGGCCTTGGCTACGCTAGCATGTCTGTATCTGGATGGGATGATGGGCTTTATTGGTGTAAAAAGACTAATTTCGTCTTCTTTCAACGCAGACTGCAATGAATTCTTACTCACGAATGCCAGCAATGAAATTTGATGGCGCCTGGATTTACAGATTGGCTTAAGAGCTGCCACTCTGGTGATACTGGTGCCAGTGTCGGTGTGTGTGTGTGTGTGTGTGTGCACAGAAGGAGTGGGGTTTCTGTGGTTTGGTTGTGTTGACCATTTTGTGGTTCCCTAACTCCATGTTTTAAAGACGCACAGGGGCCTTGGATTTCTAAGTGTTTTCAGCTGGAAACGTAACACTCGGAGCCTTCTGCTCGGTGGCAGCAGTGAACTGTGATTAGATCTTCTACCTCCAAAACGAGACGTGTTTTGTAAAAGAAAAATTACAATGTTGCCACTCTAATGTATATTTCCGTCTCTGAATACATAATTTTTCTACAAGCTACCTCACCGCATGTGTCTGAAGTGTGTTTGGTTAAAGCTCGGATATGGATTACAGAGATTTATTTTAGGAGCGAGGGAGAAAGTGGTAAACTAACATACAAAAGACTGACAGACCCATAAACAGACTGACAAAAAGAAACACACATTTACAACCCGACCTATACGCTGATTGACAGAAATTACATAAAAAGGTTATTGTTTTTTGATGGAAATGTTCTGTTTCTCCCTAACTCCCCGCCTTTCGTCGCTGTGCAGCGCTCCTTCAGGAACAGGTGTTAGCCAGCAGATATGGCGGGGGGGGGGGATTAGGACAAGTTTTTGAAGGATTGTCGGTGAGGGCTGAGATTTTTCAGATTACACATACATGCGAGTGATAACACAGGAAATTCACGCTGTAATCCGCATTTAGAGGATCTACCGAAGGGAATATACTTGGAGATATGTTCAAGATTCTCCGGTTTGTGCTGCTGCGTCGGTGAATAATGCCACCTAAGCTGTCAAATCCGCTGATCTGCAAACAGCCTTTCACATCACACGCGCAGGTACGGATGCGTCTCAGGAGTTAAGTTGTGAGACTCTTTTATTTGCGACAACACCCATCTGTTTGCTATAGTTTACGCTGTGATAGCATGTGGCCCGCTAATTGCAGCTATATGATTACAAAACGTAATATAATAATGTCAGTTTAATTTATCCAATTGGCTGGCTCGTGTGTGCATTAAGTGATGCCTCCAGCTCTGCCCTCCTCTGCGGTGTGTCTTCCGAGGGCCCTGCAGTCGAAGAGGGTCAATATCAACATATTACTGAGCCCTGACAGAGCCGCAGACAGTCACAATGAGACAGGATCAGCAAGTCAGCAGCACCTGCCGCTCTCTGCATGCGGCCACACACACACACACACACACACACACACAAGGAATACACTGACAGGCGCAAACACAGATGAATAAACACACAAAGACACTCTCACGCACACACGCACACAAACAGAGCTCAGCCCCGGCTTAATCTAATCAAGTGCGATGGCTAGCTCGATTAATAAAGCCAGCTATTGACTTCTAATTGGCGCCGCTCTGCTCTGCTAATTTCCTGGGACGAAATTACACTAATGCGGTTTGCCTGATGGAGTACTTATAGTTGGCTCCCGAGAGAGACAGGCCTTCGAGACGGATAGATAGCAAGGTCGGAGAGAGAGAGATAGAAATATATATAGAGAGGGAGACAGAGAGAGAGAAGGGGGGGGGATGTTAAACTTTGATAAAGATCGGAGGCTGTTGTTTCAGTGCAGACCATTTTCTAATCAGTGGCCTGCTGTCTTTGGAAATGTCATCCAGGCCGGTGTAACTTTACTGCTCGCAGAGAGAGAGGAAGTGAGAGAGGGAGTGCAGCACAGGACAGCTCAGGCTGCTGACTTTCACTAGCAGAGTGTAACACTAGCCACCTGTCTACACGCTAATGAATTCTCTCCAAACCGCTCACTTCTGAGCCCACCGCTGCATGCATACACACCCAGTCCACACTCTCCCTGTGCTCTGATCACATTAGTTTTGGCAAGCAGAACCTCAGATATCTGGTCACAGCCAGAAGATTGTGTGAAACACACACTCCTACATGGAAGAACATTTTATATATTTGAGAGATCATGACCGATGGAGGTTAGCTTCCTGCCAATTATATATGAATATTTCTGTATAAAATAATGATTTTTTCATTGTAATCTAATAGTAGACATTCACTGTAAGAACTTCCGCCATGCGCATCTGCAATAATCCCAAGCACTCCTCACCCAAAACCATACAAGAAAGTCCAACAACACGCGCTCACACACACACACACACACACACACACACACACACACACACACACACACACACACACACACACACACACACACAAATACACGCATGCCCCTAAAGCCGTCTTAATTCTGTTTTCACATAAGGAATATTTTCTTCAAGGCATGCTGACAGATTATCTTGCGAATTTAGCACTATCTGCGTCTTATTCTGCTCCTAATCCATATTTGTAATCTCGGTTCCTATGACAGTAATTCACAATCCCCCCGGCGACACATGCTGTAATCCCCGGCTGACACTGATCTCGGAGGCCACTAGCACCTGTTCCCTCTCAAGATGACAGAAAACACACCGGACTTTTCTTCAGATGATTTCTTTTTTAAATTTTTTTTATCTGTTATTCATCTCCAATGCCAGATTAAAGATTCACACTGTCAACACATTGTTGGGAATAATATGTGGATTATGTGATTTATGTAGTGTCTTGTGCCTTTGAATAAAATGAGTAATTTAATCCAAATATACATGCAGTCAGGGACATTGTTGTTCTACTGTGTATTATTATATCTGGCTAAATATCAAAACAAGCAGTTTGAGTGTTTAGATTTGGGTTTGACATTTTGAAGTATTCAGATATAAGTTTATTTCTTAAAGGATCTTTATGGAGTTATGGAGAAGAGATTCAAACTCATGATTTAACAACAAAGTTAATGAGGTAATATACAAACCTAGAACGATTTATTTTTTCCATGACTGAATAAACAAGCTGTTTTCAGGGGAAAATAAGGTCCCCAGAACACTGTTTGAAGCTAGAATGGTGGCAGGGTCCGCCAAATATAAACAAAGTAAAGCAGTGTGAAGTGGTGTCCTTTAAGGTCAGTTTGTTTATTCAGTTTATTCAGTCTTGAAAACAAAGACAGTGTGTTTATTAAGATTGTTTAGGCATAAAAAAAATTAATCAATGAAGATCTTTCTCTTTTGATTAAAATGTGTTTCCCCAAAACTGCATAGTGCACCTTCAGTGTAGAATTATACCGGTTATTGGACGGACGTTGGAGGAAAATTCAGTTTTGTTCATTCTAATATGATATATTGATGAATATCCACTACCTGTGTGCTTGTGACGTTCAGATCAGCAGATTACATACAGCGCATCATATATCATGAAGACCGGGATTTAGAGAGATTAACAGACTTTACGTGTTTTATGTAAACACGCTGGGTTTAATGAATAAGTGAAAGGTGGAAAATCAAGAGTTCCTCCCTCTCTTAATCTTTCTTATTCATGCCTGTGACCTGGATTGTGGCAAGTTGTCTTGATCCAGTGTTAAGATCCCATATTAGGAAATGGATTGGTGTGTCTTTGATGGCCCAGATTACCAGTAATCTTATCTCCTCAGACGAGGAAAGATTAGGAGAGTGCAAAAAATCCAGTACTTATCGGGCCAATAGGGAATCGTCTTCACATTAAACTGGGGTCAAATAATAAACATCTCTTGTCAAATCTGAATGGGAAGGAAAAATTAGGTGTAGCTTTATGAATATTTCATCATAATATCCTATTCTGGATTGTAAATCAAAGGCTGATTATTTTTTCCAAAGCTCAGAGAACAACATATTTTGAGCAATATGTTTGTTTACTCAGTATCAGCTCAGATATTTACCTCAGATATTAAGCATATGAAGCAGGCAATCCAATTTAACTCTTATGTTTTTAATAACACTCAGATTCAAATACGGACATATATGGTCACTGTTTGTGTTTGGCTGCAGATTAAATCTGTCTGAAAGCCAGATTAGGTGACGGTGGTGAAAACCGGGGCTGGTTCTTCAAATGCAGTTGAAATATTAAATTACTTTTCACAGGGTCAGAGTCACAGCGTGCTCAGCCTCATTTAGATTGAATAAGAATGTTATAGATTTACTGTCAATGAGAGAAACACTGGAGATAGTCACAGATCCTGCATGTAGAAGGACACAACCTTGGAAATGAAACCAAAAATAAATTAAAAAATAAATAAATCCAAGCCCACACACACACTACACTTCCCACCCCCGCACACACACACAACCAAGAGACGCTAGTTCCTCTTGAACCTCGTCCAAACACACACTCACTCAATTAGCCGGAGCCGCCAAGGCGACGTCAACGCGAACTTCCAAACAATAGGCACAGGGGATTCATAAAGCACGGGGAGGAAACATGAGCTAATACCACTATTCCAATTAAAGAAACATTTGTTGCCTCTGACACCTAAATGTGATTCTCCACAGCTGTGGCGTGCTCCGGCACAATAGTAGGTTTGCGAGGGCAGGGTTTGTTGCATTGTTGGCAGTCGATTGTGTGAAAGGTTGAGTCAGGCCCAGGTCCGGTCTCTTGAGAGGTATGCTTCATCACAGCAGAGGAGACCTTTTGTTTTCCCTTTTCAAAGGATTTCCAGCACTCCCCGCTCCAATCATGGCCCCTATTCATGAAGAAACACAGGGCTCAAGTGGACGGTGATGGAACATATAAAAGTACTTCTCTGGCTGTGATGTTTACTGATGATCGCCGTCTGAGCTGAAGGCTATTGGGAAGACAGCCCACATGTAAAATGTTCTTTGTGAATAGCCTCACCTTATGCGTACAGCTGCATCACATTGATGCTGCAACTGTATGTACGATGACAATCTCTAATCAAGATAACCTTTAATTCAATGGATTATTTTTAGGGTGATTCATTGTCTCGGTGTGATGTTATCTTATCCACACAGAATGGAGCTGGTGTGCAGTTTCTTTGACAGTAGGGGTCACTCTTCTCTCCTCCCTAGTGAAGCATTCGGATCAGAGTCCTGACACACATGTATGCATGAACTGGCAGACAAAGGTTCAATCATACACACATGCATGTACATGTTTTTGCAGCATGACACGCACATATGCATACATGTGTGCCGGCAGAAAACCGCAGAATTAAATACACGCACTTCCTCCCCTCTTTCTCCTCCTCCGTCCCACGGAAAGGTCTGCATGCATCGCATAACGGTAACATAGCCACCGACAGCAGCAGCGGTATTGCTTGTCTTGTTGTAGCTGTGGTTAGTGTCATACAAGAACAGCTACTGAGATGCCCATGGACTCAGACAAGCTTCCTGCCAGGGGCCTGTCACTGACAAACCCAGGCCTGGCGTGTCAGCTTTCCTCCGGCCCGAAGGGAAAGGCCCTTCACTCCAAGGAGCCACACACCAGCCCCAGCCCAAATCACTAACCTGGGCTGCAAAAAACTATGAAGCGCTGCGTTCCGTTTAAGCCGGCGGGATAAGAAAACACTGATCATCTGATTTTAATGAAATATTCGACATCAGAGGAACCCTAAACGCAATATATGTAAACTTATGCTTGTGTAGTGCTGCAAATATGCTTTAATATTTGATCAATGCGCCATCTGGATGCCTTTTTTTTGTACATGTTTAAAACCATCAGAAAAGCAAAACTGCTTCAAGTTTGCTTTTTTTATAGTCACACAGAAAACAAAACAAGAAAAAATTAAGGAGGAATTTTTAACAACAAATTAGTGGAAGAAGTGCACACAATGTGATTTTTTTGGTCAGGATTTTTCTTTAATTTTGCCATCTTTTCTTTGTGGCGTCCGCTAGCACTGAGGTATTAATGAAATCCAGAGGTAAAATAGCTTCGGTGGGTGCTTTCCTCTTCAAATCTCTCATCTCCAGCAGGCTAACCTGATCCCGTGCAGCCAGACTCTGAGCCGGAGATCTCTGCACTTCCTGGTGTCCCAGTAATGATTGTTAATGATGTCATCTGATCAGCAGAAGAGGATGTGTGCGAGCATGTGTATCTGCGTGTTCTGTGCGGTCTCTGTGTGCGCCTGGATGAAGATACCTCCGCCAGATTGAGTAGGGGGTCATTTTATGTTTGGTTGGGAACGGGGGGAGCAGGAAGTGAGGAGGACAATGAACTCCAGTGTCTGTTCATACAAACATGACTGTCTTCATCTTCTGCCTGGGCAAGAGGGCCCCCTCCCCTATTCTTAATCCCCACTGCTCACCCATTACTTGTAAACCCCACCCACCCCCCATCGCCCCCATCAGCCAGATCAGGGGTCAGATGGTAATTACTGTTCAGCCTCTCCCGTTAAAACCTATTCAACTCCTTCATAACACAAACAGGACCTGATTACAGAGCACAGGGCTCGTCCACCATAATATCACTGGCTACAGGTAGCTCACTTTACAGGTGAAATCTGTAACTTTCTGTATGCTAGCAGCATTCGGGGTCCTGCTTTTGATTCTGTTTCTGTGTACGGCTAACTTGGCAAATAGAAGAAGTCTAAATTGACACAATGTGTGAAATAAATTCTGATCCACATGAAAAAAAATGAAATAAAAAATTCCAATCCTGTATGTAATTCACATGTGAAAATGTAAATTTCTTAGTTCTCAGTTTTCATTTGTGGTCATGTTCACATCACACACCACATTTTTTTTCTTCAGATGTTAAAATTTTAGGTCACAAGTGAAAATATCCCATCACAAACAGTCACAAGCAGACTCTTACCATTCACAATATGTATGCACACATGGCTAAGAACATTACTACAATAAAGTAAATGTTTATTTAGCATTGTAAAAAAAAATCACATTTTAACATTCAAGCCAATAAGGCAAATTTGTACTTTTATAAAACAGTTAAACAGTTAACACAAACTAAGTGTGAGTTGTCTTAACAGCCAGCTGCACATTTTATCAATACCCAATATATTTTCATTTTCAACACTGCACTGCAACATCTGCACCATATTTAAATCTTTTGTCCTTTTTTTCCATTCGTTCCATCCTGGAACCAACATTCGCTCTGTATGTTATTTGTCCCTCCCTTGATTTTGGTTTCTTTGCTGCCTCAGGCAGATGTTTGTTTATGCCCGGTGCAAAGGATTGTGTCCAAGCCAGCTGTTTATTTTGATGATTTGAAAATTTCTGACTTCGGCGCTGTCCTACTGAGAGCTCAGCGCACTGCAACTAACATACAAATAAACAAAACACAACGCAGACAATATAACCAAATATAGAAATGAACTCAAGTTGAAACCAGTCTTTGGTTTTGAGCTGGCATTTTAAATTCATATGAGGTTTAACATTCTGATTCCTTGATTCAGGTATTATGGAAGATATCTTATTTACCTCTGGTGCATACAAGTGTATGTAGTGTACAGGCTATATAGTTGTGTTTAATGTGTTAAGGAACAGGGGAAACGTATAATTTCCTTGTTTAGATAAAACAGTATTCTCCAAAACACAAATCAAAAACATTATCATCAAAAATGGCTTTGAGATTCAAATCCCAGAATCCTGCCATTATAACAGTTTTGCCACAGTTTCAGCCATCTTTCTTACACCATATTTTCACCTGTTCAATAGACAACATACAGACAGTCTTGTTCATAGTTATGTGTCATCAGAGTTGTATCTCTCTGGGCTGGGTCATGTACGACAAAGCCATAAAAACATATGGAGAAACACTTTTTACTGCTGTTCCGAAAATTAAAGCAGTTTCCATATCTCCACCTCGGCCAGGACCCCAGAGAACGTGGCGTAGCTGTTAGATGCTTCCGTCTCACACAAACAATGTTTAATGATTTCCTCATACAAACGTAAAGATGTGGGCAGACAAGGCATTATGAAAGCCTTGTAGATAGTGCTAATGGAGCCGTGGTTGTTAATGGGCCAGCAGCACTCTCAGTGATAAATGATGCTTATCATACATAAAGCACCAAGGATTTGTTACACTTCTCCATCTGCCCATCCTCTGATGCAGCCACTGATAACAACCTAATGATATGTGGCATAGTTGTGGCCTACCATGAACGGCGTAACATAGTATTATAGTGGACATAGATCTTTTTGTGAGTATTTAAAAGATTTTTTAGACAACACAAAAGTGCTAGACATTAAGTAAATCACATTTGTATGACAAATACCCATTCTGTTGTCTCCACTGTCTCCTCTGAATGTCCGCTGATCACCCAAAGGTCTCTTAGGTCTGTGGTTGACAAAGGTAGGTCATGGCCCTTGTTTGAGTGGTCTTGTCTGGGGAGACAGGCGCAGGAGACTGCAGACCACTTGCCAGTCCTACGACTAGTCCCGGGCCAAATGGGTGTAATTACATTGTGTTTGGCTCCTAACTCATTGGTGGGGGGCGGAGGTGAAGGGGCACGACCCCGCACTTCCAGAACATGACCTGGGAATGCAGACATGAGACTTGAGTCTGCTTGTGACAATGGCTAGCGTGGTGACCTGGCTAACGGGCCACAGCTGATGTCCCCCAGCACCCATCTGTTTCTTTCACCTCCATGAGTCACATGTGTTTTTAAGATGTCTGGATGGAGCAAGTGGGCCAGAATGTATGTACAATGTCACAATTTACATACTTCATCATTTATTGTCTAAATGATCCTCATGAACAAGTAGCATTTGGAGAATGCTTCAAATGATAGCGTTGTCTTTCATTTAGCATGATCTGACATGTCTGTGTTGGTGTCTAGGACCATCACTGATACTGACTTATCACGATTTTGTAAGGTCATCACTTAGACATCGGGAAAAAAAACATGAAAATACACAGATGATTAAAGGTATTATTTCAAACATGTGTTCAACCCTGTAAAAGGGTGTATTTTAACTCAAACCAAAAAAGTGTTTTAGTTACCTTAAAGTGAAACTCTCGCCAAAATGCAACCTAGGCTTTTTGTGAATGTATATGAGACAAACCTTTGTGTAAAAGCATAATTACGACGAAAGAGGCACTTTTAAGATTGACACAACATGAAACTTTGCTCGTAGTATCACCAGGGTCTCTACACATAGCTCAACTGAACCACATACACTCTACCCAGACTTTTCGATCCCCAAGTACATCTGGGCTGCCATGACGACGGCTAAAGGAAGAAGCTACTGCTAACCTAAGTTTTTCAAAAACTTTCTTATTAGTAAACTCTGTGTACACAAACAATGTTCTCAGGTTCAGCTGAGCTATGTGTAGAGACCCTGGTGATACTACGAGGAAAGTTTCATGTGTTGAGACTTCTTAGTGTTTTAAAAAATAGAGATTTTGATGCTATCGTAAAAGTGCCCCATGCACTCCCACTGAAAATGAGTTTGAGCCAAAAACGAAAATACGGTCAATCTTAAAAGTGCCTCTTTCGTTGTAGTAATGCTTTCACACGAAGGTTTCACTCATATACATTCACAAAAAAAGCATAGGTTGCATTTTGGTGAGAGTTTCACTTAACCTAACCACAATGGCAACACAAAACTGTAAGGTGAACTGGTCCCGCAGTTGAGAGTCTGAGATTTTTCTCGAGTAGCATAACAAGTCGGAAAATCAAGATGGACACCTCCCACAAACACGTTTATTGTGTAAGTGATACCACCTGATTTCAACACATCACAGGGTATTTTATGCGTACAAACATGGCAGCAACATGTCCACAGAAAGACAAAAGAACTAATTGATGGTATGTTCTGCAGCTTTCACTTGCGTAGCCATTTTGGATCTTGAGGCCGGGGTTGGTGCGTTCTTCCGACTTTTCAGAGTTGAAATCTGACTTCAGAGGGAGTTCCAGTTGAAATTACTGACTGGGAACACGGACATTAAATAGAATGCACCATAATTTGAGGTAATGGCAAATTTTGATTATCATGGAAAGTTCTGTTGTATTTGTGGACTCTGGCTTACAATAATCTTGTCCACAATCATGTTTAAGTCCATTGCTCATATGATTTCATGCAAACGGTTATGAGCTCACCGAGAACACAAATGCGCTCATTCATCAAAATGATGTTATACTATATCTGCTCTGATACATTCAGAAAACACAAATCCTCATTAACCACAAACTGACCTAGGAAATTTATATCATCCTGGCTAATACGGTTGTCTTTTGATCCTGGTCATTAATGCCCCATTAGGACTATATTTTATGTACTGTTTTATGCAGCACTCACTACCTTAGACCTTATTATGAGCCGAATGATCAATATCCAGATATAGGTGGCTCTGGAAGGAGAGAGTGTTTTTTGGTTAGAAAGTAAATTGAGCCCAAACTTTTCTGTCAAAGCAGTAAAAGACATCTCGAAACTTTGTGGTAAATCAGAGGCAGATGTGTATGTTTATAAAGATAAATTGAATTAAAGGCTAGTCCGTGCTTTGTTGGCCAGACTCTGGGTCCTCAGTGGCCTTCTAATCATGCTGTCGGTGATTTAACTGGCTTCAACAGGTAATGCTATTTAAGGGGAACTAAGGCAGGCACCAGGAAATGAAACACGGTCGCCTTAACATGGATTGTTGAAGTAGTGGCTTGACATCTCCCCCCTTCACCGCACCCCACACCCGTTTCTCCGTCTCTAGCCCTAGTCAGGACCACAGCTAACTAGAAAAAAAACTAATTAAACTTTCGAGTAAAATGCTCTCTTTGGAATGTATCTGGCTGTATCTGTTACTCTGAGGCCCGTGCATGTGCACAAACCAAGACACTCGCATCCACATGGACCAAAGCCCCTCTTTGCTGTCGGGTTTGGCCGCACTGGGTGCCATTTATTCTTAAAGGTTTGGGGTTTTTTTATACATTATACATCGATGCTAGTTGTTTTATAGCAATAACACAGGCCTGGGGTGGACATTCTTTGCCTCGTCCCCAAATTATATATGCACTTTCACAATCAGCGTGACACAAATACCTCCCACCTGTGTGATTATGGTAAGTATTGTCTTTCACTATACTATTCCTAATGTGTAGAAAGATTCTGGCTCTGTGCCCACATCACTACTGGCTTGAGTCACGGTTGCTGGCAGCGTGGCAGGGTGCACATAACACAACATACAGCCCAATGGATTTTCTGCCTCAGCTTCTCCAGTGGTTCTGTAGGCTGAATTGAGTTTGTATACCTTCATTTGACATCTCTCTAAAACAGTGTACTCACTAAACTGAATATTTGTATCCTTTCAATGCAAAGGCTGCCAGTGTCCACACTAACAGAGGTCACTCAGTGGCTGTGATTAAAAGGAAAAGTTTGACATTTTGGTAATTTGCTGAATCACTTTCTCGCCGCGAGTTAAACAAAAGGACTGACATGGCTTTCACGTCTGTGCACTAAATATGAAGCTAATGTCAGCGGCTGGCTAATTTAGCTCAGCACAAAGACGGGAAATGGGGATAAACAGCTAACGTGGTTCTGTGAGGAGGTAACACAATCTGCCTAAAAGCGCGCTTTAAGCTCTTGAATTAACATACTGCATCTCGTTTGTTAGCTCCAGCAAGGAGGTTGTGTTTTCACCTGTGTTTGTTGGTTTGCAATCAGGATAAAAAAAAAAAATACAAAAAAAAACCAGATTGCCATGAAACTTAGATCAAGGATGTGTCTCTGCCCAGAATAGACCTTATTAACTTTTCGTGTATTTCCAGATAAAGGGAGGGATCTCGTTTTTTGGGGGGGTTTTTTCACTTTCTTTGATGCTGAGAGATTTTTCTGACATTTTTGTAATTTTCTCAGGGAATGACTTATGGATCTTGATATAAAAAATCCGGCATATTTAGCTGGCAATTTAAGGCATAACCTAAATCTGGTGAACTTGAATTATAGTTAAGCAGTTGAAGGTGTTTTAAAATTAAGTGATACAGGGCTTTCAAGTTGGATACTAGAGTAGGCTTGATTGAATTAAAGGGGACTGTTGGGCCTTGGTGGAGGTATGTGCTCTACTGAGTGCCACTCCAGTTTAACCTCTACAAAAACAACAATCAAGCTTGTTTTAAGGCTGTTACAGGGGTGACAGTGTAGACTCAAGGAAGATACTGGCCCCAATCAAGAGGTAGCCCCTTATCAGACAGAGATTTGTTGTATTTTGTACATAGTAGTTGTATTTGTCCTCTCATCTATCTCAACAAAGCAAATAAGAGTAATTCCTCATATTCACACCTAAATTTCCTGAAAAATAAATGGAACCACCCTTTTAAAATTGTGGTTGTGACAAATGACAAATACGTTTTATTCAACTCATTCAGAAATGTAAATTGACTCATCTTACAGTATTTGAATCCATGATGTCCAGTCTGCAGTTGCCACACTGACACAGCTTGTCTAGTCTCAAGGCCCCCCCACCCCTCTTACTTCATTCTCCACAGACAGACCCAGCCCTCATCAAGAGGAAGGTCCTTCATAATTCCCAGTTAGGTCTGCCATTTTTCACCTTTGTCTAAAAATACAATGGAAGAGGTGGTGGTGGCGGTGGCGGGGGGTGGGGGGTCCGAAAGATTGCTCAAGAATTGCCGGAACAAAGGGAACGGACTTGGATGGGCTAAAAATACCGTGCAGCGTGTGAATACGATAAAGGACTACGCTGGAGGACGCTGACAAAGCTTTGCTGACTTTCAAGTGGGAGAACAATGTGGCAGACACTTTCAGGGCGTTTGGCTACACACTGTGGCGGCTGGACAGGCTGTGAAGCAGGATGTCAACATCAGCCCTCATGGAGAGAACTGAGGGCTGCTGCAATAACGCACATAAAGCAAGAGTGAAGGACTCACTTCTATTCTTAAACCCCGATGAACACATATTTAAAAACATACGTACTGATGAGTTTTTAGAGTAAACATAGCGATATAGAGAGAGGGGCTGAGAGAGGGTCTGAGTGCAATGTGAGATGGGCCTGCGACCCCTCATCTCATCGATTCAGACAAGGAGGGCTGGACTTAATTACCTTCAATTTTCCCCCAGCCATCACTTTCCCTGTTGATCACTTTTCCCTTTCAAGCGAATGTGTGTGTGTGTGCTCTCGGTTGAATGTGTGCAGAGAGAGGAAGAAAGAGAGAAAAGAAGAGGTGTATGTTTTCAAGGCCAGAGCGTTTGCGGTGGATGCAGTGCTCTGGAAATTGCGGGCTACCTCATCTGTAATCTGATTTCAACGGCACTGCCCTTAGAGGTCGAGTCAATCTGATTTTCTGCCTTGACTGACTGGCTTGATGTGTGTACGCATAAGTGTGTGTGTGTGTGTATGTGTGCGTCTCCACTGCAGGAGGTTAAATACTTACAAGGCACCACTCAGTCAGTCGGTCGCTTTCCTAGCAAGGCATCATGGGAGCGTTTGATTGGGTGAGTTACAGAGAGTGGAGTCAATTAGACAGCGTGGAGTCATGTGAGACGGCGGGGTGAAGAAGAAGAAGAAGAAAAAAAAAGGGAATCACGCAATAACCAGTTCAACAAGTGGCGCTCCGCTTTCATCCAAAAATATTTTCGGTGACATCATCCACAGGTGGAGCACCGTGTTGAAACTGTACCCATTTCATTTATTCAAGTCAAATACAAACACCAGTCACCAAGCTGAAGATTAAGTGTTCAGAGGAGGAAGTGAGAAAATAGATGAGAGGCTGAAAACCCAAACACTCCCCCACCTGAGACGATCAACACGAACAATTAAACACTCTTGATTGCCGCTCGGGGCTGACGTGCAGACCTCCCTTTTCCGTGAATTAAGCCTGTCCAGCTTCACCACTTCCAAACACACATGCGGGAACACACGGTCTGATGTGGCGCTGTTTACTGTAATTAGTATCAGTTCATTTACAGCCCACTGACCCAGGGTGACCTGCTGGATCTGGGTCAACAGGGACAGCCAGCGCCATGGTGGAGACGGGTGGGGCGCAAGGTAAGGCTCGCTGTCCTCGTGAGAGCGCGTCATCGCGTGTGTCTGCGAGGGACGGTAAGTGTGTACTGTTTGTCTGTGTGTGTGTGTGTGTGTGTCCCGCGGTGTCTGTCGGCAGATGACAAAAGCTGGTATGTGCGACGAGGTGTCTGAGCACACGTGTGCGACTTGGTGACTGTGTATGTGCGCGAGCTGATTCCTCATTGTGCTGGACTTCAGAGGCCCAAGCGTCTCCTGCTTCCTCTCGGAGGCAGTGGGTTAAAAATAATGTGGTGTGCAGTGAGCGGCGGGGAGCAAGGCGCAGACAGCTAGGAGCCAGAGCGTCACACACACACACACACACACACACACACACACACACACACACACACACACACACACACACACACACACACACACACACACACACACACCCATACACACACACTCAGCCATAGCAGCGGCGCTATATGGATTTTTTTTTTCTCTTTTATGGATATCTCACTCACAGACTTAATATCCCCATAAATGTTAGCATACACAAACAGAACGAGATGGCCATCCATTTACCCACACTTCATCTGATGCCTTTCTTCCACAACAGATAAAAAACAGATTGAACATCTGTCTCACTTTTTTTCTTTTCACTCACTCTCCACCCTAAACTCCCATCATAACCCTTTCACCCTCATTATATAAGGCCGAAACCCTGTAATTACTATGATATAGGCTGCATAGAGCTGTAGGACAGTAAATACATTTTTAATTCAGTGCATTTTTTGTTAAGGCTCATTCATGCTCATTGATCATTCAGCACTGTTTCAATAGATAACCTTGCGAAGCAGTTGAGCTCATCCTCAGTGGAGTGCAGCCAGCCTGAACGAGACGCTCCCACAACACAAGGTGGCACTGAGATCTTGTAGGTAACCGCGAGTAAACCTTTGACACCGATATGACATGTGCCAGTTTGCCTCGACTATCTGCAGAGCATGGGAAGAAGAAGAGACTGATGACTCAAAGGTAATTGGCCTATCGCAACCTCTCCCCCATCTTCCTCCTCTACCCCTCCCTCCATTGCGTGAGGAAGCCAGGGCGGCTGCAGTCTTTCTCCGCCCCGAGATAAGACTGTCTCCAACCGGCCTCGCACACCTCCTGTCATCTGTCTGCTCTCCTTATCAGCTGGCCAGGGCAGCGTGGTGGTGTTGACGCTCTAATTAAACCCACGCAGTCACACCTGCCCCCCCACCCCGCCACCACCTTTGATCTATAGCATCTAAAGTTCTCCACTGTACAGTACAATACTGGAGAATTTTGTCCTCTACAATTAGGGAACTGGGAAATGTTTTCCTTTATGCTTCATAATAACACCAAATGGCAGTGTGTGACTGTAATTGCATGCTGCACTGCTGTGTACAAAATGTCAATAAGACAATAGATGATTATGTGCAAGGGAAATAAATCCAATCAAACACAGACATGGGCATGCCATAATACTTCTTAATTAAAATACAAGCACATAATGGCACAGTTGTTTGAGCATTGAAAGGTCAAACAACAGAAAAAAAGCTGCGGCTGAGACTTAGCGCGCCTGTAAAGTGGTTTTCACTCTCAAATCAGTGGTTGTGTCAAAGCAGCGAGGTTTCTCTCTGTCTGGAGTTTCTCCTCTGACAGTCTATTTGTCTCCATGTGTGAATGAGTTGACGTGTTTGTCAGCAGGTCTGTAGCTTTCTGACGGACTGATGAGCTGTCCACGATGTCCCCCTGCATTCTGTCAAATGATAAACAATTAGGTGTTTGTTATTGTTGTATCTTAGCACTTGTTACGTTCAGGGCCGTAACAGCACTTTAAAAAGTAGTATTATTTTTGGTTTATTTTATCCTCATTTGAAGCCAGTTTCACACTGGACAACCCAACTGGACAAAAGACACCCACCAGCTTTTGTCTCAAAAAGTAAAATCAGTATTTGTCCCAAATGTCAAATCGGCTGAAGCAACGTGACATCCAGCCCCAGAAATTTGTTGTGAATGGAGCAGGAAGGGTTCACTGAAAATTTTGGGGTGGCCACCGATAGGCCGTAGGAATAACAAGGACATTCAAAAATAATAACAGTTATTAATTCATTAAAATTTATGTACTTAAATAAAGACATAATTTCCACGTTTATTTTCATTCTTTACCTCACATTTTTAGTACCTAATGCCTAATGCAAAATGTCAGATAGAAGCATATTATGCGTATGAAACTCATTAGGGGAGGGGCATCACTGGAGGGGGGGACACACGCTAATTTTCACCTCTTTCCAGCGTGGTGTATGACGCACACTGAATTTCTGCCAAAGTAAAAAGGAAATGAGACCAGCATCATTAACGTTTGGCAGCCGCTGACAACTAATTCACTAACTCACTCACTTAATAATTTGTAGACACATATTTCCATAACAAATGTATGTTTTCATATTTTTCGAAATTCTAAAATGTTGTTTTTTTTTTCCTTTTATGAATTTACTCTGTATTAATTACTGTCTACTACTCCACCAAGCTCAGTCCTGTAACAAAAGAGACCAAACAATTATATTGTTACCAAAATACCACCAATGTGTGTTGATGCTAGGGACTAAAAGATAGCAATAATAGTAATAAACATTTAATTACTTAAAAAAAAAAAAAAAACTAGAAAGGCCATCTAACTTGTACTGGCAATAGGAAATAAGTCAATCACCTTTTAAAAAAACTGCATATATGTGTTAATTTCGGTGTAAACAAAAAAAATAGTAGTTTGAGTTGATTTTGATTGGATAATTTTATAACTGTTTTTATTTCTGTGTTGCTTCCAGCAATCCGTTTACTTGTTATGCCAAAATTGCGACAATCGGCACCAACTGACCTCTTGACCATAAAAAAGAGTAAGCAAGTAAAGATGAAGGTTGAATTAAAGTTTAGACTTGGCTTGTGTGACTGAAATACTAAACAGACAATGTGTGCCATAAGAATCAGAGTGTATCTGTTCAACCAACTAAATGATCTGTATTTGTATTTGTACTCGGAGTGGGCGGGGCTTACACTGGAGGATAAAAAGTCGATTAACTGTACTGAATACTTATTTCAGCCGAGTACTCACTCAACTTTATACATTATATCTTCTCACTGTTTTAATATTTCAAACTTTGTCACTTCTTCTGCTTTTTTTTATTCATCATATTGCTAACCAGGAACCTTCTTACGGTAAGAAGTGCCTCTGACAGTTCTGGTTAATAGTTGTGCACGTAGGGGGAGTCCACACCAATCAACATTTTTTTCTCCACCCTTATCTGATTACAGTGTTTACAAAGTGGGAGTGTTGTAAAAACAGATCTCTCGGATTATTTTATATTCCTCTTACTCAACACAAATGCACCCGCGCGTCTCTGCTTTTTCATTGCAGACTTTTCACACCTTTCTGGATCCTTATCAGTGCCTTTCGACCCACAACAATCCAACAACTCAATCACCTAGGCAGACAAAAATCAATGCTCGCTGGAAAGACGCTAATCTTAACCAACAGGTTGCGTGGGTCCATTTAGTGAACGAAAGAGCTTGTTTTGTCTCCCTTCTCTCTATCTGTGACACGGAGTGCTTGATAAGGAGGCACTGATAGACGTCCGGAGAGATACTTGAGCAGAGAGTTGCACACAAAAGGTATACTCATAAATGTTTACAGCTCACCATTAAACTTTGCTTAGATGTTGAATGTGTCACTCACTGATAGCGGAGCCTGTCAGCTGATTTATGGTCATCCCTGAAATTGCCTTAGTGACGCCTGGAGAGGATGACTAACCAACTCAGGTAGGGTCAACAAGCGCAGACGCTCAGATAAGGGGGAGCAAGGCCGTGGCAGACACAAAGAGGGAGACGAAGAGGGAGAGCCCTTGGGATGGACGAGAAGAATGAGGGTCACTCCACGTAAACATGGCAGACATCTCTTGATCTGCCCCGAAGACACAAGACCAGACGTGAGCTATTTTATCTGATTGTTCTGTTGTTTGTCTGAAGATTTAGATCAGTGAACGCGCAAGTTTTATACGTACTATTTTCAAATAAACCCAATATCTGCTTCTTTTTTCCGTGATGCTGTATTAGCTGTCTATTTAAAGTGTGTTTCAGTATGTTCTTGCAGGCAACAAAAGCACTAATGTGGCATTTATCAAACGTGATATCATTACACAGAGTGTGCCCATATTTTGCTCTTTCTCTCTCCCAGTTGAGACATCAGGCCTCAACACCATTTGTCTCAATCAGCTGCCACTGTTTCCATTTGGCCTGTGTATCCATTCAATATTGAGACCAGCAGCTCCTAGTTCAGACATTAAAACTTGTACACACGTGCACACACTCAAACACACACCACCGGCAGCGCACCAGCATGTCTTACAGCCACACATCCCGCCATAATGCCATTTAGAATAATAGCGCTGTGAGCAAATAGCAGTTAACTGTGTTAACGTCTGAATCTGGTCCGCCATGCCTGTGCGAGCATCTGTCATCTTTATCAATAAGCAGAAGGTCTGACATGAATCCAATTTGCTCCTCCAAACCTCTTGTCCCTATGTCATCTGCATTCATACGCAAACACATGCAGTCACTGACAATAATGTCACAGGTGCCGGCGCTGTCCTCTGACCTCAGCAGTGTGTGTATTCGCAGAAGTAGACTTCCTCTTCTCCCGATTAAGACGCGCTGAATCATGTCAGCGGTGCCCCCGGCTGAACCCTGACCATCAAAATCAACGCTAATTTTTGGGAGGTATCTTCGATTTTCCTGGGGGGGGGGGGAAGGCTGTAACATACGAGGGTGGTGGAGCTGGGCCTTCCCCCTGACACTGACCTCCTGACCTCCTTGACCTGCAGGGCGGCTTGGACAAAGGAAGCCTTTCCCTTTTAATTCTGCCCAGGGAGCGTTATATGGGACCTGACCCTGTGCTCCTCTTAACCCTTTGGACCTCCGGCCTGATGTCCATGATTTAGGGCAAATTTCATTACATGCATTCTCCGGATGAGACCTATGGCTAAGAGGATGTGGCACTGCAACAACTCAGTCTGATTAAAATGTCAGGTCGGGCAGTCGGAGGAGATGACATGTTCAACCCATGAAAGGAAAGCATGTGTACTGTTGTTGTTTTGTTGTTCAAGTGTACACGTCAGTTTGTGACTACGTTTTGAAACTTTAAGTTTGGTATTACGGCCATCATCATATCGGTTTGTTGGGGCTAGAAGTGACCCCATTTGAAAGAGATAGTGGAGCAGGGAAGGATATTTGACCAAATCAACATTGTTCTGTCTTGAAGAAACAATAAACTCATTAGGAAACTGCTTAATAAGATAGTAAATCAAGTGAGAAGGAGGATCATTTTTTCATAAGCTTATATACAAATTTTTGAAACCAGTGGGCTCGCCCCATGCTGGCTAGAGAAGAAGCATTAAGTTTTTTAGATTATGGTCATTGCCATCTTGGTGTTTCAGAGCCAGATGTGACCATATTTGAACAAGATGGTGGAGCTGGGGAGGATACTGATTGGATCCAGAACCTGAGGACACGCTGTGGTAGCGAGTTATCAGTCACCAAACCCTAAAGCATACCCAGCTTTATCAGGGATTTTACCATAAATGGCGCCATATCTCGGCTTTTGGGCGCTAGAAGCGAAGATATGAACTTACAAACAAGCAAACTTCAACTTTGAACCCAGTGAAGTCGCCCCCTGCCAGCCATTAGAGAGAGTGCAGGCATTTCACTTCAATTTTCAGACCATATTTTATAAAGTCATTGGTCTAAACATAAACGTTGTTTGGAATTTCAATTGTAAAAGAGGAACGGTAATGGATTTGACTATAGAACAATAGCGGAGATTCAGTTCCATCTGCCAAACTCCCATTAATCTTGTGGGAAATATATGTCATTTGAGCTCTTGCCATTCACACACTCGGAGTGATAGCCATCATACCCTGTGCAAACAATCCAGCTCGGGAACTTGTGAAGCTGTAACAAGCAGCACAGAATGCCAACACCATGGGGGACAAAAGATGAGTGAGCAGCGTCAGAAAGGGAAGACTCTTGAGAATGGCTGCCATGATAGGCGCCTGGGCCTGTGTGCTGTCTACCTGTCTCTCTTCCTAACTGCCATGTTCTTGTCAGTGTTGACACCCTGTCAGCCCCACCTAGCCGGGGCCCTGTGGGTAGCAGGCAGGCGGCTGAGGTGGAGGTACACAAAGCAGGCAGGCTGAATGGAGCTGACTGGGATGGGCTCTAATGGAGCCAGCCTTCCAGACGCAGACAATAGCGGGGCCCGAGGCCGGGGCCTGAAACCTGAAGCCTCGGCCTGGTATTTTAAGAGGCCTGAGTGGCTCTGGAGCCAGTTGTCAATCAATAGGTGCACACAATCAGGCAAAAACAAGACTTGGAACGGTGGAAAAAAAATTGAGACAATGACAGAGGCCAGAAAATATTGACAGATATTCTTTTTTTTTCTCTTTTGGGTGAGGCATTCTTAAGATTCACCTTTGGGTCTTTTCACACACACCACAAAACCACACAAACACACACATGCAGTGCTACTCTTTTCAGGCCAAGGTTGCTGCTTACGAACTGTAGTCTTCATTGTCTAAAGTGCCTTGAGAAGGGGTGGGGTGGAGGAGCCGTGAGTGTATATGCAGGGGGTTCATCAATACACGATGTAATGCTTTCACCATTCTGGGCCGCTGTTGCTGGATGTGTGTTATTATATGTGTGTGTGTGTGTGTGTGTGTGTGTGTGTAGGCTCGTATTAGAGACAACAACTGCAGCAGAACTCTCCCTCCTCCTCCTCCTCCTCCTCCTCCTCCTCCTCCTCTCACAAACACTTGCACCATTCTTACCGGGTGGAAAGGACCTGTCTCCTTTTCTCTTCTCTCCTCTGACACCTCACAGACATCTGAATGGGTAGCAGAGGGTTTGATGATGCCGCCCTTGAAAGCCCGGAATGACAGACCTAGCAAATCACCTAATACCTCCGTGTGTCACAGTGGTGGATGAAGCCTACTTTGTTTCTGCATCTCCCACTGCTGTTCGCTCCTCTCTGTGCTCCCCCCTTGCTTCTCTACTTCTTCAGTGTTGTTGTCCTACCTGTCCACCAGATGCCCTCAGTGTGTTCCCCATGAGCAGTTTGCTGTCCCTCTTCAATTAACTGATCACCAATTGGAGGGGATCCCCTTGGTGTTTTTTCAGTCTGTTTCTGCTTCTGCTTTTTGCCTCTCGGTTAGTACACTCAGGCATTCCCAGTGTCACTCAACTTTTTGTCTAAATGCCAATGAAATCTCAATCTTACTACTCCTGCCTCCTGGCACTAAGTTCAGGAATGTGCCTTTCTTCTCTGAGCTTTGTCAACGCGGACGCCAAGGTCTTTACAGATGCTTAAGGTTGCTGAATCCCCTCAGACTGAGCAATTTTAGATTAAATTGTTGTAAAAGGGATTAATAGAATGATCAAATCACAGCTAGTCTCGGCGTTACTGGCATCAATGGACCCCTCGCCATTGAGTGTAACCCTCCTACCGTATTATTTGTGAACATGTACTCAATCCCACTTGTCAATCACGGCACTTTGGTCAGTGTCCAAATTAGTAATAATATGTTATGTGCAACATCTGGTTAGACTTCCAAAATAAAAGTGGTTGACAAACAATTCACATTTTATCTTTACTATTTACGATTTTACTTTTTACTGTTATTAACAGTGCTTTGGTTATCATACTTACTACATATGTAAGTCACGTAAGTCACGTCACTCTCTCTTGGTCACACTTAGGTCACAAACCCCAGTCTCGAGGGGGACAGTCCAGTGTGTGACCCATTCTACCAACCAGTCCCCCCAAAACCGACTTTGAATTTTTCAGACTTCAAGAAGTGGTGCTAGACGGCTGACTATAGCGTCAAAATCAGAAGTTCCAGGCTGCTGTACACATCTGGGGTGAGATGTGACTATATTAGCAAATATAATAATCACTTTTGAGATAGTTCAAATTATAGTTTACTTTACCTTGATGCTGTCAGAACCTATTCCTTTGTAAGGAGGTGAAAAACTCACGTGAGAGCATCCACCTTTGGTAGTATTTTGGTTTATCTATGGACCGTAACAATACAGTTACTATTATGTGGGTATGCTCACTTGGTGGTGGCAGAAGTACTCAGATTCTAATAAGAATTAATGTATATATGTATATGCATGTGTACAATATATAATATTTTAATGTAAACCACGTATTATTATTGGAGATTAAAACATACAGTATTGTAATAAAGTATAAAGTACCAGCATAAAGGACCATAAATACAAGCAGAATAGAAGTGTGTTAAAAAACTGCACTTAAGTGTATGTGTCATGTCCTTAATCCTCCAGATTTAGAGCTGTTCGACACATATGTATAGATTTATGATTAACTCGTTGTAAAGATGTGTAATTTTACTGTCATCGTTAACGCCAGTTGTCTAAACCCACATGTTTTTCGTGCCGCAGTCACAAGCTGAGACTGTAGGTCTGTTCTTTAGTGGCGTTGCCTTTCATTCTTTTGCCTGCTCCCAGTGTTTGTGAAAATTCATTAAAGGCAGCTGTCAGAGATGCGGTGGTTCTTTGAAGAGTGCGTGTACTGTTAACATGAGTGTCAGGAACAAAATTAACCATTTATGCTTTAAAAAAAACGAGAAGATCAACAAAGCACGTACCACAAAACACTGCAAGCTTGAAGAAAAAAAGAAAAACTTGTACTTTGGGAAATTATCGTTGGTTATTATGGTTGATGTCATAGAGCTTGAGCTGGTCATAATATTCTGTCAAAGGGCCGAAGTCAGTTGAATTGGCTGTATGAGATCTCACACACTATCCCTGACTGGAGTGTTGCAGCTCTCTCTGCCAGCGAGATGCAGATTAGAAGTGACCAGTGGTACCATCAGAGAGCGGCGCCTGCCTCGTGTTTGTCAGTGAAACATGCGTCCAGACACATCTGCAAGCAGTTGACTGGGCCTTTTCCTGCCGCTCTGTTCCTGAGAGGTCTGGAAGGGTGACACGCCGATGCTGACCTTATTGTGCCCCGCCTGTCACTTAACCTTCATGTTAGATGTCAGCTCCCCTGCCGCCGCCATTCAATCGCCCCAACCCTGACACCGAACACGACGCATGCACGGTTTTAAGTTGTGACCTCGAACTTGGGGTAGAGACGGGAAACAGTCAACGGGCCAGGAAGCCATTTCGATATTTCCGTCTGCTCTGAATATCTGCATATGCTCAAAGTAAGTTGTTGCATGAGGTAAAAAACAAACCACGGAGCTTCGAGTTCACCTCACTTGTAACACATATATGGGCAGGTATCCTCCTACCGTGCGTACCAAAACGATACTGACTCGTAAAGACGAATTTGAAACCCTGAGAACAACCAATTTCTCACCCAAAGTAGTTATGATCCGCAGCCTTTGAAACAACACTGGTCCCTGTGATAAATTGTTTCAAAAAGTTTACATTTTCTTTGCCTCTGGAGCCCTCGAAACACAAGCTCGCGCTGTATAAATCTGTCAGAGCTGCAGAGTTGAGCATATACAGAGTCTTGATTTACACATTCCAGATGGGAGATTATAGGACTGTGGTGAAGCGCTGGAGCATCACACACACTCTGCTCCATTCATCCACTCTCCTGCTCCCCTTTGATGGAGATCCGTTCTGTCTTGGCGATGAAAATTATGAGCTTTAGAACAAACAAACAAAAGCACAAAAGAAACTTCGACGTTGGCTTTTGGGGAGGCACGGCGCAAACAATGAAACACATTTGTCCCATTTGGGTTGAGCGCTGAGTCTGGTCCTAATATGAGCTTGCAAGAAACAATTCCAGCACATGAAGCCCTGAGCATGTGTCAGATTGTGAATATATGAGGATTCCCATTTGGTTCAGCACAATAAGACATTGTGATTACGCATTCAGACATTTCTCCGCAGTTGTCTCTTGGGTTAACTTTTTATAAAAACAATTTGCAGAAACAAAGGACTTACACAGAGGAAGAACTTGCTCATAGTGAGACACTGCACTTTGGTGTGTGTGCGTGTGTGTGCTTATGTGGTGTAGGCAGCACACTCTCCTCCCTGCGGGCTTAGCCAGGGGTGCGTAAACAGTGATCCTATGGTGCTGGGCGGAACAATTCAGTGTCAGGGAAAAGGTCAGCTATCGCTGCTCAGCTCCGTCAGGTCAGAGAAAAACACAGAAAGAGAAGGAAAGAGCAGGCTAAAGTGGTGAGAGCCCGGAGAATATGTTTTCAATAGACCCTCGTCAGGCTGCGTTAGCATCTGCGTCCAACACGTGCACCGCAGGGATCACGACCCTCCACTTCCCCTTCCCTTGCTCTCCCCAGTGGGCATAGCAGGCCTGCAAGGTCACCACAGAGCTGAATGGGGCAGAGGGAGGCACAATATAAACTGACCTCCAGCGACCACTCTCCCCTGAACCCCCCCCCCCCATACACACCCCATGGACATTTCAAGAGAGGAGAAGACCAGAGAGGTCCTACCTCATCCCTGCCTGGGTCACTGTCAGCCTGCAAAATCACACCAACGCCTGCAGCACGAGGAGCGGGGAGCGGAGCCAGAGAGCTCAGGGTGGGGCCGGTGCCTTTGCCCAAATAGCGCTTCATCTACGAAGCAGGTTGAAAGCTAAAAGAGAGGGGTTTGCGCTGAAATTGGGCGAGAATATGCCTCTTACGCAGCACACTATCACTGGAGGCGCCCTGTTGATCACACCGTAGCCAGTGGTACTGTCTTCCATGATCACTGTACACACAGGCCGGGCACAGCTTAAACATAGACAGACCGCGGAGACCTTTATGCTGCTTCTACCTGCAGTAACAAGACTCATGTGTGGCATTATAAGCCATAATAGAAACTGAAGGGCTTACAGAGAAGATAAAGATCATTTCCAAAACAGTATTTTGGGTTGGATGGTAAAAGCTTGTGCGTATTCAGCTTTATGTCTGAGTATAGTTACCACTGCAGTTAACAGACAATACTAAATTACTGCTCTCGGATCAATGGTTAAGAGTAAACATGTTGTACACTGTTACACATATCTTTAAACTGAATTCTGCAAAAAATATTTAAAGGAAGATGTGAGTCAAACTGGCCAAGAGACAAAAATGTGAGGGGGGTCTTTTCATTTTATCACACGACCATTCAATGAAATTCAGTTAAACGAGCAAAAGGTAGTTATGGAGAAGATTCAACCTCATAATTTTAATACTTACAATATTAATGAGGTATTCAAAAGTCATAAATAACTGAATAAACAAGCTGAAAACAGGGTCCCCAGAACACTGTTTGAAGCTAGGAAGGTGGCAGGGTTCAGAAAATATAAAGTAAAACTATGAAATTGTGTTGTTTATTCAACAAAGACAGTTCGTATTTTTAGTTTGTTAAGGCAAATGAATCAATGAAGATCTTTGTTTTCTAATTAGAATTTCTTAGTTCACATTTTAATGAAAAACATGAAAATTAAACACTTGCAGAAGGTTTTGCTCACGTGTTCCATTTGGTAATTTAAAAAAAAAGAAATGTCCCTGTGTGTTTACGGCTGCTACATTTTCTTTTCTTATCAGACTTTTGCCTCAACATGAAAAACAATCATGTCCACAATCAATAGAATATCACAACTGCGTTACCAAAACCCCCCAAAACAACAGATTCTTCCGCTTGACAGAAGGAAAATAATTATTAATTAGGAAGGAGCGCCTCATTTAATTAGCCCTTTCGTTAAGGAAATGATGGGAGAGAAACTCCGATTGAAATATGTGGATGTGTTTTCCAATGCATGACCATGAAAATAACAGGAAGGGGGCTGGAGGAGGGGACGAGGGAAAAAGAGAAAGGAAAAACATCCCTGGCTAATTTAAATACAGTCTTATTAGTCTAATGACCAGAGTCTGTGATCACTACTCATCACCATTAATGCCACGACTCTCCCCTGCTCTGATTGCCCAAGGCTTAGCTTTTTTCCCCTTAGCCCACATTCGGCTGGGGAACCAACGCGTTTTCCCTTCCGCTACACATGAAATGTGACATTAGGACACTAATGTATGTGGAAAAGGGACGGAAAGCAGGGATGTGAGACACTCTGCGCTCTTCCTTTCGCGGTTAATGATATGACGTGCTGCACGGAAACCAAAAACTCCTCTCCTTTTAAAAGCCATCAGCTCTGAGGCATGTTTCTATTAAGAACACTCCTAAACGTTATAATAGGTGGCCCTAACGAGCTTTGGCCTCGCTCTGCTTTCTGCCTTCCTCAGCTACCATATTGGCCGCATGCTGATGCTTATCAAAATGATGAATGCGGCATTAAGTTCAAATGAGTTGGAAGATTGGGAAAGGGGGAAAGAGTCGTGTTTATCGTTGCATGAGTTGGTTCCGTTTTCTGCTTCACATTGCACAAAGGGCTGCTTATTATTTTAACCACATGTTTTCAGATATCAAGATAGCAATCATGTAATAAGTATATAATATAGGAAAAAACAAGCTAGCCTTATGTGGACGCATTGGGAAATTGAGGAAAAAATCATTTTAGTGAGAGAAAGATGCACAGGGAGCAGGGAAACGACGGATTAGCTTGGAAAAAGGAAGATGCCGGCTTTACAGAGATTGTTATAATATACGCCTTCGCTTAGATACTTCTGATTTTTTGAACGCTGTCCCTTCTTTGACCTTGCATACACACACACACACACACACACACACACACAGCTGCATCACCTATGTTTTCCTTTTATAATTACGTCTTTTCTGAAAACATCCCACAGTCGTCTCAAAAGTACCGAATGCCCCAGTTTTTTTTTCATGGACACATTCACTGCCGTAATATCATGGAATGTTTTCCTTATGGTATGTTTTATTGTAAGGGATCGCCTTGCCAGCAGCTTTACAACCCTTATACAGCCAATATGAAAGAGGTGTTTTCAAGGGCAAAACCCCAATGAAAGAAAACCTTGGTCATTATAAAGACAGCAAATGAGGTCTGAAGTCATTTGAAGCCATGAAATAAAGATAGTCGCGTCTAGTTGACGAATGCGGAGCCTGTCACCCGCTCACATATCAGCACCACATGACAAAACAAACAGGCCACCAAACATTAGGTGAAAACATGAAAGTCACACGTCTAATGCCCCGCATCACCAGGCGTGATTCCACTCTGCCAGATAAAGTGGCACAGCTGGCAGAGAAAAGAGCAAGCGGAAAGCAGGCAGCGTGTTAAATGACCCAGGGACGCAAATAACCTTGGTGACTGGGGAAGGCCAGCACTAATTAACGCTGGGCGGCCATGTTGGCTGTCAGGGGTTCGTCACAGGGGCACAGTCCTTGGATTCTCCCCCTCGGTCGTCCTCGTCACTCCCCGGCTACTACCCCAATCAAGACCCCTCGGGAGGAGTGTTCACCCCCTCTCACGCCAGCCTCGACCCCGTGCATGATAATGAGGGGGATGTTTGCGAGAGGAAGAGACTGACCCAAACTGTGTCAGCCGGATGCTAGCCTGCTAACGCCCCATCATCATTACTGTCACCCCACTTTAATACCACTCCATCGATGATTCAGCGTTCTACTTTTGGAAAGTCACACCTTGAATACTTACCGCGAAGCTTCAGCTACAATATCCATTCCGTTTGGTATAGAATAGGTCATCGGGTATGACGGTCTCAAACAGTGCGACTTTGACTCCTCGCGCACACACTGATTCGCTAGGCTAATTTCTCCTCAGCATGGGGGCTGGAAGTGAGAACAGCACTTGCAGCCAAACATGTCTGTCAATCATTTATTGGGATTCTGACATCCTGCCTCGAAAATGTTGCCACGCTATCACGGTATCAACACTCCGCATCCATTTTGCACATGGTTTAGCGCTTCCACAATGCCAGAGCACGAGGGAATTAATATTCATCGCTTGTAATTTATGGATTCATTTATCACCCGCATCTTATTTGTTTCTGTTAATCGGCCCTGGGGGTCTGACCAAGGCGCTGGCTGGCCACCAGTGCTGGAGCTTTATTCCTCTTCACACAGGCCTAGTGTTAACGCCGCTGGCCAAGTTCACAGATTTGACTGACTGTGGACTTAATGCCGCTTGCCTTGTTTTCAGCACTTGTCCCTCCAGATTTGCCACCCTGGCTGCACAATTTCCTCCAATTCTAATTATTCATCAGCTCGTTATGCCTGCGCCTGGGCGCCTCCCCTAATTAGAGGCGACGCAGGGCTTGGTCCCAGGCTAGCCCGGAGTGAGGGAACCAGTTCAGAACCAGTCCGCGGCGTGCGCTCACGGAGGACTGGGTAACTGCCAGCCTCTCCAAGTGCACAGGGGAGAGAAAGGGCCTGTCTTGACAGTGTGATGTGACGTGCCTTCACACAGTCTCTCCCCCACACACACACACACACTAATCATTGTGCTATGTCCCATATCTATTAGCATAACCTCTAGATATTTATAACAGCCCTGGAACAATGAAAATTCTTTGTCTCGCTGGTGTTATGTATTGCCACTGTAGTGTGAATCTTTTTTTTTTTTTTCTTGATGTGTTATTATGCCATGAAGCTGATATGTGGATGCGGGGCTGCTGAGAACAGTGTCAGTGGGAAGGGTAGACGAGCGTGAATTATTAAATCATTGTTCCCTAATTAACATCGGGCTGTAGACACAAAATAGCCTCTCGAGCTGAGAACAATTGAAAATTTCCATTTATTATTAAAATGAACCATTCTGGAAGATGGGAAACAAACTGTGGCCCCCTGCTTACATAATAGGAACATATACTTCCATAACTGTCAGTATCATCAGTGTTTGTATGTACACAAGGAACCATAGCAACAATATGTAAAAGTCATTGAGAAAGAAATCTCTTGTGGTTCAGGAAGATTTCCTCAGGAAAGACGATTCTGCTATATTAGTGAATTAGATTTTCCAGCTGAGCTGCACATAAGGAATGACTTTATGTTAACATGCTATCATTATCCTACAGATACTGAACCCAGAGACCTTTTCAGCTACAGCTCTTTTTATGCAGGTTCATGATTAAAGTATAGTTATAGTTAGTTATATAGTATAGACAGCATGTTAAAGTAAAGAGGTTAGCAACTGCAGCTGATAGCAGTTTGTAGAGAATGTCCTTATTACTATTACTATATCATCATTTTGATTATTCATTGTACCTTGCAGATTGTTTATCCTGAAGGTCAGCTGCACAAAAAGGAGACCTATTACGCTTTTGAGTTTTTTTCCCCTTGACATGTTCTTGTGCATTTAAAAGATCTTGAAAGTTTAAAAGGTCAAAGTCCATAACTTTGTGACATCACACTACATGGCAGAGTCATACATCTGCATAGTTTGTGCTAAGCGGCTAGTTTGGTATGTAAAAATTGATTTAGCACAGCTGCTCTGTTGTTGTAGGCGGGCGTGCGTGAGTGGACCAATCAGAGCAGACTGGGTATTCGTGTAGGTGGGGCCTTAAAGAGACAGGAGCTAAAACAGAGCATTTCAGACAGCAGGGGAATACAGGGTTGCAGCACCGGATAGTATGTGAAACTGATGTGTGTTTTGAGCATTAGAGCATGTACTCCTATTCTGGTAGAAACCCAAAGTAAAATTATAAACCCTGACATTGAGCTTAATATGTTTCCTTTAAAATATTGATGCTTTAAACATAATTTACTCCAAAAATTATGAAGAAGTGCATCATTAAAATGTTACAATGTCTGGAAAACTTCAAAATAGGATTAATAGTGACATCGGTGTGAGTACATTTTCCGGTGGCCTCAGGTTTCATATCAGCAGCGTGCACATGTGTCTGTGTGTGCGTGAGCTTTTTTGCACATTAGCAGATCTGCTGCCACTGTTAAGTGTGATTTTCCATCTTTTTCTCACCTTTCCCCCTCCTTCACCCTGTCAGCCCACTCTGGCCCTGGAGTGAGGGAGGTCATGGGGCAGTGAATGGACAAATCTGCTCAGGACACGGGGTAAACACAGGCAAATGCTTGTGGTCACAAAAGTGTACGTGACACACACCTCCATACAGTCAAGTGACACAGACTTAAGCATATTTATTCACCCTCTCATGCACAAATGCATTTGCACAAACACAAGCTCACACATATATGCACACAGTGGTGCTAATTAAAGCCCTCAGTGTGAGCAGAGAAATATGTAATCCTGACATTTAGTCAAGGGAGATTTGGGGAGACGAGGAGAAATTCTAGCGCTCGGCTTGAGCTGGGCCTGGGGCGAGCTGGCAGACAAAAGGACAGCGGCAGGCAGAGAGGCTGGGATAGGGAGCGGCGGAAAGGTCATCTCCGTGAAAAGGCTAACGTGTCAGTGCTTTTGTTCCTGGCCCTCGGAACATATGTTTGGCCCTCCTCCACGGCTGCCCCTGCTATCAGGATGAAATCTAACCCCCAGCCCCCAAACGCAAGAACGAGACACACTTACACAGACAGACAGACCGACACGCACACACGCACACAGTGGACAGTGGTTGTGTTACTATACCAGTTGTGAAGGATAAATGGATAAAAGTGGAGTTGGAGGTGTTGCCTTACCACTTTCGGTGCTGGAAAGCAACACCAATCAGGAACACCTGTCTGCTTCTGTGCAGAGAAATCAAGATAAGAAAGAGGCGACAAAAGAGAAGAAATGAGCAAGTGTGTAGGGGACTAAAACACAGACTGAAAAATGGACACGGCAGTTTAGATACTACTCGAGTGCACAACCCAACGAAAAGCTGATGTCAGTGTGATAACAATGAACATTATTTGGAAAGATTGATATGCTGCTTTCACTTCCCTGCCGAGAGTTACACGAGAGGATTGATACCATGCCGCTATTTGTCTGTTGAATATGAAACTACAGCTAGCAGCTAGCTAGCTAGTATGGGGATGTTCTGTATCCCCAAACCCAACCACCATCAACTGATTTTCTCTCCAGGTCGCGTGTCTACCTGGACGCCAAGGAACCTAAAAATAAAGGAAGGGTCATTCACCGTCAACTGAATCTTGCCATGGTGCCAGGCTGTATTGAAGTCTATGGGAGATGCATGGAGAAACACACTCAACCCCAACATATCTGCGTCATATGACTAAGAAATCCGACAGAAAATGAAAGAATACAGCTCAGAGAGTAGGCTAACCGCTGATTTATTTTTTCATAATGATTGACAGCGCTAATAATATCGCAACCAAATGGGACAGGTCAGACCAATTACACAGTGAGCAGGAGCCAAACAATGTGTTGATTAAAATTGTTAGGTTAAAAGTTTAGTGTGTTTCTCCATCCATCTCCCATAGACTTCAATACAGCCGTCACCACAGTCTGGCACCAAGATTTGATGGCGCAACAACCTGTCCTCGCTGTTACTAAACTAAGCTAACTGTCTGTAGCGTTAAGGGAAATGGACAGAAATGAGAGAGGTATCTATTTTCTCATCTTACTTTCCTCAAGACAGAAAAAAAATGAATTGAATTGTCAAACCATTTGTGAAATCGTGAAAGCATGGGTATACACTGTACAGACCAGTTTATAATCTGTATCCAGTAAATCCATGTGATTTGTCCCGATCATGAAGTTAGAAGATCAGACCTATGCTATCATTCGGATAAAACAAAACAGGAATATTATTCCTTTGAGGAGATATTGAAGATAGACATGTTTAGTAGCGAGCCTAATGTGGCTGCATCTGCTTTCTGTCAGGTACGCCTGCTCAGAGATTTTGTCTCAGTCTTGTACGCTTGAAGGCATTTTCCATAAAAAATTTATGAGCGGGCTATTCCATGACCTTCGGTCTATGATGAAATATAGAAAAACTGAACCAAGTTTTATCTGCTGACTTGTTAACATGAGCCTGACATAACTTGATAAAAAATAATCTAGTCCCGCCTCACAGATTAGTCCACAGGCTGTGGAGCCAGTACTGTAAATTTCCCATTGTGTTGGGTTGCTTTGATGATAGATGACTACACTTCCAGCGAGGGATCCACAAATGTTACATTTCCATTCATCTCAAAAATGCTTTGAGTCGGTCATAACACAAACAATTTATGTCAGGTCTTTGTCAAAGAAGTGTGAAAACATGTGAATTCCATCTCCCTTTGTAAGTCTTCCTTCCTTGGAGTCGTGCTTTATGACCCCTTTCATCACTTCCCTCTTCCTCCCACTCCCACTGTCCATCAGTTTGCGCTGCAGGCTTTCCTCACAAAACACAGTTATATGACATGGGCCATGCACGTAAAGCCCAAATGAGCAAGTCATTTTGTTTAAACAAGTGAAAAAGGGGTTTCAAGCAAAGTTCTTCAGTAAACATATTTGTAGTTAGCAAAAGTGAAATATTTTGCCCCTCAGGTACAATAATCCTGTCAAAGGTGTGAATGTACAACAATATTATGTGCGTATTATATATGCTGTATTCTATCTTCAGGGTTGGGAGGGCTACTTTATTCTCATACAGTCACAAATAACCTGTTAACAATATTAAAGTAATGTAACTTGATTATTTTCTGTTACTTTTGGATTACCTCAATAGACTAAAGAAATATCAATTAAATGACCTTTATTTAACATTAATATCGAGTGTGTATTTGGTTTCACTCGTCATGTGTGCATATGTGCATGAATACAGACCAGTAGACCATTCTTTATTTTAAAGTAGTTTTTTCTGTAACTTTACCAGCAGTTTCCCTCTTTTTGTACCCTATTTATGTAATCCCATTACATGTATTCCGTTATTCTTTCCAAGCCTGGCTAACTCACATTGGATATATTTCTGAATATTCAATACATTTTGTTTTAAATGTTCTGTTTGTAGTTTTTTTTTAATCTAATTTTTATCATTTTAATATATTGTGATATTGTTGCTCATTATTCTCATACTTTATGTGCAGCCCCTTGAGACATATTGTGTCCTATTGGGTTACAATAAACTTCTACTTGACTTGAAATGTACTAAATTTTGCTCTCCAGTACCTGGATTATCGTTCAACTGTGTGTTTGATTTAAATTTTAAACAATATATTGAAAATCTGTGATATGTAATATACTTCATTCAAATGAAGCAAATTCACTTTGCCTCATATTGCAGATGCCAGACTGATGAGGGACATGAAAAAAAAAGTCTAAGGAAATACTCATTGACGGTCCTCCACATCAACCGAACACTGACCGATTGTGGGGGATATGAGACACTCATGTTGGAGACACTCATGTTGCTATGACAACTGTCACACTCAGACCATGGGCAGTTCTGGCAGACTCTCTCTTTTGGCACAAACTTTCAATGTAGGCTTGGTGAGGCCTGTAGGGGTACAAGCTCTGTTATGAAGATGATAGCGATGCTGGGGGGGGGTGAAGGTCTGACTGCGGGATGGATGATGGAGGCGGTGGGGTCGGTCGTCAAACCGCTGATGCCACTTAATCATGTGCGGGTGCCTGTATGTTTACTTTGAGATGAGTTTACTGTAAAAGAGAAGCCATATTTTTCTGCTTCCACCGCCACTCCCAGGAGAGCAGACGGCTGCCCCCATCCACCACCCTCCCACTACGTGCCCTTCAAACAAGCTGTCGGGATTCATCAAGGGTGAGGCAATGTATGTCTCAGTGTAAAAGAGGGAGTGCAGGTACTGTAGGAGGTCACTCTCATTAGTGAAACCCACTGTCACTTCAAGATAACTAGCCACCACATTACCAGAGTGAACCCACCAATCACCTCCTATCTCTAGTTCTGCCTGCATAACACCCCCCCCCCTTGCTGCCTGCCTCTCCGTCATGTTGCCCCTTCACACCAATTGAATGTGCCAAGCATGATGACCTACATTTGCATAAAGTCTCTGCTGGCAGATTGGATTGGTTGACAAATCCACCGACTCCTCTCAGACTGGTGGTCGACAAACACATGTCAGAAGAGATAATAATAGGAGGAGCATTAATGGTCAAAGATGTTGTTTGACTACCGTTTGCTCTTGAATGTGCTATTTGTGTGTCCTATTTCCATTTTGCGTGTCTGAGACCTCGCCTTTGGTGCCATCTGGGTCCTTTTTCCTCACAAATCGGGGAAAAATCAGAGTGCTGAGAGGAAAACAACACTGTTAAAAAAAGGGATAAATAAATAAATGATGGTGTGGGGAAAGAGTGCAAATGCGAATGGCAGCCTGAGATGCTAAGAGGAAGAAGAGAAGAGAGAGAGAAAGTGATTAGGCAACATGCGCGCTGGTGATAGGCCTCTCTTCACAGTCTCTGTGGACCCTGGAGAGGAGCCTGAGAGGGGGTAGACGGCCGACATGGCAACCTCTCAGCCCACATCAAGCTGTCGCCGCCTGTGATGCCCACCCAGGAGACCGCATGCTCTCTATGAGAGGGACAAACTCATAAAAGCTATTATTGCGCAGATGGTTTGTGCTCTTTTCTACTCAAAAGCTGTCAGGGATGGAGCTCAGCGTTTGGTGGCAACCGTGGAGAAAATGGAGACGGAAAAGGGGGACATATCTTACAGAGGATGTTCAAGATCGAGTCCATTTAGGCTCGTCTTGACCTTATATGTCACACCACCGTTTGTGTGCGTGTGTTCATCTATTTGTGTAAAGAGTCGAGTATGGCGCTTTAAGTGACCAGGAGTGTGCACATGGAATCCTTGGGCACTAATATTCTCTGGACACGCTGCCGCCTCGGTGCTGTGTGCTGACCAAAGGAGCTGTCTCACAATCAGGGCGTGAAATGCTGAAGAGCTTCCAGCCAACGCGCCTGCATGGTGTTTTCTCCCCACTACTGTTCATTTGACATTTAGTAAATCATTACTGCAGCCATGCCCTCGGGGGAACACTCACACACACGCTGTGTAAAATTCACCATACGAGCACCCAAGGACACACACTCACGCGCACACACACACACACACGCACTTACAAACACACCCTTAATGATCACTGTTTATTAACAAGTTAGGTGACCTGATTTCATCCCAGTGCCAAAATTATGACACATCCATGCAGAGGTGTTTGGTTAAATGCCCCCCGAGCATGCTGTCATTTTCCGAATCTGATTGTTAAAACCTATAAATGAAATAATGTTATAATTAGATTTAAAGGAAAATAACACGACAAGAAGATTTCCGATAATGTGACTGAATCTAAGTTTACTAATTTCCATCACACTGTTGCAATAAAGACGTCAAGTAATGTCTGAACTTCTGTTGGCCTGCATGTGGTGTCTGGGCCTGTGTGGACAGGCAGGCCCTGTCAGGCTTTCACATCACAGACGTGTGCTAAACTTCCTCCTAGCTCTGTAATCATTGCTAGGCAAGGGGGGGTGCGGGGGATGAAAGATGATAAAAACCCAAGTCATATAACGGCCACACATCTGTCTGCTCGCCTCTCATCGCCTCCTATCCACACGCTGTCAACCGCTGATGGACAGTTGATAGCTTGAGAACATGTTCCAAGATTGACAGGTGACCGAGAGGATTCTCTCACATTTTAAATGCCTATTAGAATCTTGTATACCAGTAACACTGAAGAGGATTACAATGTTAACATCAAGTAGACGTACTTTCTGTTCTATATTTCTATAGATGGACATATATATTCTGTATCACGCTTCAATACGACCCTTTATCAACAGGAATACTGCAATATTTTGTTGTGATAACACTTCAAACTAAAATGTCCCGTCCTTATCACAATGCATTGTAGGTATTGAAGTCCAGTGAAGTCCCTTCAATATGGGTATGGACAGCCCTCAGCACTTCCGGACTATGCAAGCGCATCCTCAAAAAAGTCAACGAATAAAGAAGGGGGAAGTCTGGACATTTGGATGCAGCCTTGGTGTTTTTCCTCCTGGTCCTGCACACTGAGTCGACCTTACATCGGGATGATGTCACACACATAAAAACAGCTTTAATAACACATCAAACAAATAGTAATAGCTGACCTTGAACCTGACTGGTGACACCATGCACTGCTCTCTTGGCATGTCCATGGGAAGCCATGATGTGATACTGTTACATACTTAAGTTAAGACCTGATGATGGGACTGAATCAAGAGTCAGGCAGTCACCAAAGCTATTCAAATCCATCCCCAAGGCGCCAAGGATATCTGTACCGACTTTCATGGCAACTTCATTGTTTTTTGTACGTATATGCTCATTCTGAATTTCATGCCAACAACAAATTTCCGACAAGTGGGTACAGAGGCAACAAAACACTGGGAAAGTCGTTATTTCAGGTTTCGGGTGTCGTGATTGGCCATGAAAGGGGCATCCTGGAAAGGCTCACTTGTTCTGCACTTTGTGATTCATGGTTTTACAAAGGATATTACTATATGGGCTAAGAAACACTGTATAACGTTTGATTGCAAAAGAAAGCATTTTTACCGAGACATTTCACCTAAAACCGAAGAAAAAACTGGCACTAGATGGAAAGTCAGGATGTAACCAAAGCTGTTACGATCATGGTCTGGACCAAAGCGGTGGAAGAACTGCCATTCTTGTGCAGTCATGTCTTAACTGTTCCATGTTTTAATCTCCTACAATAGGCTCTATCCCCTCAATGTATCAGCAGCACTCTTAATTGCAATGCAGAGCACCACCCTCTTACTTAATTAATGCAAATGGAGCAAGTGATCACCGGGTCATGCAAATAATCCTCTGGCTTTGTCATTGTTGTTTTATACAAGTGCTTTAAGCCCATTGTCTGTGTGATTAGCTAATAAAGAGCTCCTAATGTCTTGTCTTGCACTCACGGAGCACATCCTCCTTTTAATCCATAAGCTCTTAACGCGGCCATAACTGCCTTATTCATGACAGGCCAAGAATGAAACCAGTGGAGTATAAAAGCAGCCTTTACAGTCCATACACATTCACACACACTTAATATCAAGGAGTGAAGAGCAGAGAATTGAGTGTGTGTGGATAAGAGCAATATCCACCATCAATTAAAGATGGAGATAGGAAGCAAGACATTTTAATGCTGGCCTTGAGAGGCTTGAGTGGGCAGATACGTGGAATCAATAGCAGCATAAGAAAACATAAAATATTCGCTCTTAGCACATTCGTTTGAAGGACAAACCACGCTTTGAAAATATGAAAAGGGCCTGACTTTCACGCTCTTAATTATACAAATATAAGAATGACTCTTCACTTGTCCCTTTGTAATTGAGATGTAAAACAAGACAAGCACACATGGTTTGTACTGTGTCCTGAGTTTTCTTTGTGCACTGGCCTGTTTTGCCCCGGAGCATTTCAGTGCTTAACTTGAACGCAGTCCTCGAAGATGTAATACATTCAAACTCTCTGTAACCCTCGGCTTACCTAGACGCCGGCCCCAATAGACTGCCCCAACACCTCATCATCACTTTGGCTCAGGGAAAAACCCTGAGACGATGCCAGTAGTGGGCGAGCTGCCCATTGTCTTCTCAGCAGCGGCGAACATGCTTATTATTTGTGGGTTTCCCTTCACCCTGTCCAACACATAAGGTTATCTGGACCGGATAGAGAGGAGAAAGGGAGCTGTGTCCATGTTTCAGCCCCAGAGGCAGGATCAAGAAACACGCTGAGGTGGGGAGTCGAGAGGGGAGATGCTACGACCCATGCGCTGCGGACCTATTGGGTTCACCCTTAGGGTGTGTATGAGTGTGTGTGGTTCGAGAGTGGTAAGGGGGTGTGTTTAGCCGTCTCCGTTGTGGTGGAAGTAACTTGGGATCGGGGACTGGACGGAAAGAGGGGAGGGGTCGGGGTGGAGGAAGCGAGGATATGGGGAGAAGAATAGAAGAGAGGGTCATTAAGATTATTATGTAGAGTGTGTAGGGGTCGGAGGGCAGGGGCTGAGGAGGCGATATCGCCAGTGCCCCAAGCCTTTGTTCATTTTCTCAGAACAGATAAGAAATTAAATGTGGAGCATCACACCACAGGCGCTGAACAGTAGCTTATCTGAGTGTTTAACTATGAGCCTTTGACATGTTATGTTTTCTTTCTGTTTTACCTTGAGGGCAGGACATCCTCTGATCCATACTCAGTTCCATCACACAAGCTTCAAGTCAGTACGTCCCATCCTCCTCCTCCTTCCTATCCCCGTCCTCCTCTTGGGGAATACAAGCATTTCTGGCTTACACCATGAAGCAACACGAGCAGCACAAATCACTGTCATTGCAAAATTGCAGTCGTCATCTCAAGAAGCCACTCTAACCACACTCGATTTTACTTCATCAAGTTGAATTTACAACCTTAAATGTGATTCTGAAAGACTTTATTGATGCTAGCTGCATGACTCTAAGTATGACGATGCCAAGCTGTCGGTTGGCCATTCAATTTTGGTCCAGATATCCATGGTTCCCAAATTAAGAGAATTCGATATCGGGGAACGGAAAAGGATATACGCCAATCAGCCACAACATCGTAACCACCTACTTAATATTGTGCACAGCCAATACAGCTCTGACCTGTCAAAGCATGGTCATAATGAGTCTGGTTTTGTCTTGTGGTGTCTGGCACCAGGGCGTTTTTTTTGTGGATCCTTTGGCCTCCGTGGATCAGACTTGTTCCAGCGCATTCCAAAGACGCTCGATCGGATTGGGATCTGGGGAATTTGGAGGCCCGTTTGACGCCTTGAGCTCTTTGTTTCGATCATCAAGGCGTTCCTGAGCAGTTTTTGTGATGTTTCAGGGTGCACTTTCCTGCTGGGGTGGCCGCTGCTTATCGAGGAGTGCCGATTCCAAACAGAACATGCATCAAAACGAGTTGATCAATGCCGTCCACATCACCTTTCAGTGGTTGTAATGTTGTAGCTGATTAGTGTACATAGATAAGTATGTTTGAAATACAGTCTGCTGAGCTGATCTGTACAAATGCTGTCATGCTAACACACAAAATTAAGATGATGAAAATAATCAGCGTTATGCCTGCTAAACCTTAGCATGTTAGCGTTATCACTGTGAGCATTCTAGCATCAAAGCCCCACTGTGCCAAGTATGTACCCAGTGATGCAAAGGTATCGATGAGACTGTGTGGCAGAGGACTGATTACAGCCAACCAGCAGTTCAACTTCATTCTCCAGCCTTTGGGGACAGCTGACTTCCTGTCTGGGGATTGATTGCACTGGCTGGACCGGGCCATGGCTATGTGTGCATGCACATAAGGGATCCACAATTCTGTTGTGTGCGTGTTAGTGTTTATGTCAGCATGCCTTTGTCACATGCGAGGATGCAAACCTGTGCGTGTCGCGGTATATTAAGTGTTACAATGCCAAGGCAGCTTGTTAACTCAACATTGTGACCTTTGACACACTTCATGCTGTGCTGTGATAGTCCTTCTTGTTACATTTCATTGGGTCAGGAGTTCACAGTCCATCCATCAATGTCCAGAGAGGCTTGATGCCTATTTTTAGAAATACCGGAAGAGAAGAGAAGAGAAAGAGAAGAGAAGAGAAGAGAAGAGAAGAGAAGAGAAGAGAAGAGAAGAGAAGAGAAGAGAAGAGAAGAGAAGAGAAGGTTTGTTGTCAGCAACAGCAAGCAGCTGGAGGATTTATTATTGGATCGCTCCCTAGTCACCTAGATCTGGTTTCGGCAAACCTAATTGTGGCTTTTTCTTCTACTTGACCCACTGTCTTCTAAGTGTTGGTGTCCCACCTCCAGGGGTTACAAATCACTGTTCCCCAGCTCCAACAAAGCTGTTAATGATCTAACACATGGACCTTAAACCACAGCAGCCACTCAGCGTAGGACCAACTTACTGTTGATTGCTTTTTGTTTCCACATTATGCCAAACACCGACACAGACCGCTCAGTCATAGGGCCCAGGCGAGGCGATTCTTTAAGGTAGGTATGTATGACCTCTACAAAAATATATTTTGGCAGCCTATGTCCGACTTTCCACACAAATGTTGGGAAAAGAATAAACACTGCCTGGTATGAATACGTGCACAACGGCAGAACACAGTATTTTAAAGAGATTAAAAATACATATTTAAGCAGCAAATGTTCTTTAACAATCACATGGGGGAAAAAAGGGTTAAGAAAAAACCCTAATCCTCTCCAATACCACAGCACAGATTTGGAAACGTATATTTAGGAAAATTGCAGAGAACATTGTTTTCATGTGCAATCCCTTTTTATAAGATTTGCTTTGATCTACTTAAAATAATCCATCATCATTTAAGGAGTACAGGTTGGCCGCATTAATTTTCCAAAATGAAATGAAATAAAGATGGGAAAATGGACTGAACTGGTGGGTGCGTTGCGGAGAGCATTTTTTACCCCTAACAACTGACGTGAGCTCAGTTTAAAAGACTCTTAGTTACTGCTAAGTTCAGCTATGTAACATGATATCCTGGCAAGTCGTTAATGTATAAAATATCACAATATGTTTCATATAAACTACCGTAAGGCACTTCGATTTTGTGCATGGTATCTTCCTGTTTTTGCACACATATCAATTCACTTTAAGGTAGTATATTTTCACTACTGTTTTGCCAATAGTGGAGTCAATATATGCACTAACCGAGGGGAATAAAGTGTCTAATGCAGCAAATGGAAAGAGGCCTGCGCAGTTACTATCGACAACAGTGCAGCTGGGAATCAGCCTCTCGAGATGGAAACCTCTGTGATATGCATATGATTATACAATTAACCAGTGCAAGGATACCACGTATGCAGCCTCACATTTTCACACACAAGCGCATGCATTTGCCCGAACATAAATACAGAAAGTAAGACAGTGCACGTGCATCTACATGCACACACAGAGTCTCACTGAGAGGGAGGCTAAGGAGAGGAGGACACACCATCACAGTATTAATTTTTCATAACATCATGCTCAATGCAAAATGCAATAAGTGTTTCTTGTAAGACGACTCCCGGGCACTTATAGCACTTGAGCATGCGGCAAGGTTCTCCTCAGAGGTCCAGCCTGCGTGTTTGTCTGACTTACTTTGTCTCTGGCAGGATGACATCTGATGCTGAAGACGCCCAGGGGCTGGAGGCGAGGAGAGATCCTGTGTATAAACACATGAGAGGGAGGAAAGAAGAAGGGCGCAGTAAAACAGAGTCTATGTGATCATCTTTTTACTTGGCCGATTGCTAGCACTGAGGAGGAACAGTTTTAATCCTTTTGTCTAATACACAAAAATATAATTCCCAGTCTTTTAGGTCTCCTGTTCTGATCACCTGTGCCTGGTAAGCTTTTTAAGCGTTTTCTATTTTTTTGTCCATATAAAAGACCTTGAAAGTTAAAAGGTCAAAGTCTGGACCAACAGAAGCTCTTCTCTCCCACAGAAAACACTGCTTCAAAAACGCCTCATCAGTATATTAATTCAGTGACATCACACGACGTCACAGAATCATACATTTGCATAAAGTATACCTAGCAGCCAGTTTAGCACGCAAGAATTGTTTTAGTGTAGCTGCTCTGCTGTTGTTAGCGGTGCTGGGTTAGATTAAAGTAAATTAAAGTATGAAGCTGACAATGACATCATATGTCTCCTTTAAGATTCTTCCACAATTTAGACAATATTAACGCCCTCTTTAGTGCTCTTTTTCATACCCATTTTGTACAAACACAATAACTGATAATGTAACACAGACTTAAAGGACCAAAAGTGGAACAATTCCTCATCACAATGGCAGATGGGTGGCAGGAGATAAGATGAAGCTATAAAGAGATTTTCGAAAAGGGTGATGGAGCACCAAAAGGAGGGTGCGACGTATCAGACATATCAGAAACTTGGAGTAAAACACTGATTGGACACTGCCAATGAATATTATGATACCTTAAATACCTTACCCATTTGTAACTTTATGTTGTCAGTTATCAGGCAGTTGAGACCGAAAATTATGTTACAGATGAGATGTTACATATTCAAAAAAACTGTACAATGCCATGGTAAGAAAGCAACCAGATGTGCCTGAATTTGTCCACAATCCTGGCATATATCTGTTAAAAGCTAAAAGGTTCCTGTTGATTTCTTTTTTTAAACAGCGGAGTGCAACATTTCTCTCCAAACTAACCAATTAGCTCTCTGGCTAATTGGTATTAGTGCAATGGAATCCCAGCAATCTCAGGATTTGCATGAGTCAGCTGTAGGCCTTGAGAGAAAAAGGACATTGACATGCAAATGATTGTCTTGAACTTTATTGAGCGGGCACATTTAAGTTAATTTGCCGTTGGGAGTGGCTAATGGAAGTAGGCTCCTCCAGTAACTCTTAAGGAGTCAATCCACCTGATTTAGAGGAAGCCAGCACATAGATCTCTTGATGGACAGAGCTGTTACTCTGCATGTGACATAACTGACGGACAGAGAGGTGGAGGGGGAGCGAGGGAGGGTCCACAGCTGCTCTTCCAGTTCCTGCATCATATCAAGTCGCCCTTATGTACAGTGTGATCCAGATGTTTGGGTTAGCCTGGAGGGAGATGCAGTCAAGTATTGTTTTAAAGCCTTCAGGGTGAATCATAAATGTTGCACGGGGGACCTCATGAAAAATGCAAGACATACGCCCCCTCAGCTAGAACAGAGCACTGATGGACCTCTGGGAATGAGGCATGTTGGTGTAGCATCATGCTACGATTACAGTCATAACAAGAAAGGTGCTTTATGGGGATGACATTAGAAGGCCAGGAAGTTAGTTAAGTGTGGTAATCAGAGTTCATTAAAACAACAGTATGTAACCAACTGTAGAAGTTACGAAAATTTGTTGATTGTTGAGACACATTCCCAACGCTTTGGGTTCAGACTCCGAAGACCCAATCTGGTATTTGATATTGATTGGTATGTGACTGGTTATAAATGATGGATGGATGGATGGATGGATAGATGGATGGATGGATGGATGGATGGGAAGAGACTCAACAATCACCTTTCTTTCTGCAGAAAGGTACATATTGTTGCTTTAAAGTAAGGCCCTAATTTAAAGTCCTCAACTCTATAATATATGGCATTATGGACCTTAACAGCTGATTAACTATGTTTAGGGCATTATATATTATTATATTGGTGTGTGAGACAGCTTTTGACAATGGAACAATCTCATCTGAGCTAACCTGACTCTGCAAGTATCCATGCTGGGTATCTTCTGTATGAGTGTGGTGTGTGTGTGTGTGTGTGTGTGTGTGTGTGTGTGTGTGTGTGTGTGCACAAATGTCTCCGTCAAGCCTTTTTTTTTTCTTTTTTTGTAAAATGTGCTTGTCTGACGACGCTCAAACACTCTTGTCTAAGTGTGTGTGTGTGCATGTTTGCCCTTTTATAGATGTGTGTGAAGGACCCAGTAGAGGAGCTAAAAGTAAAGCGTCAGGCCATAATTGGGTTATAGGGACCGGTGATGGATTAAAGCACGGCTAGGGAGACGCTGCAGCAACATTAGGGTGTCTGAGATGTCAGGGGCAGAGCGCTCTCATTAATCGCCTTGGCCCTTACATTACTGCATTAGTTGTATTAGCAGCTAGGAGTCGGCAAGCACTTTGGGATTTCTCGCTGAGGCAGGCCACATTCCTCTTTCCTTTCTGGTTACTTCGCAGAAGTGGGCATGGTCGCTCACTTTTTTTTCTGTCTTAAGAATAAGGGACCGATCAAACAGGAGCAAAAGTATCATCTGTTTTATTTAAGATGTCTCATTTTATGGTTAAAACTGTGAGTCTTGGATTTGTGTGATTTGGAATACAAAAACTCCAAAGCCTAAAACTTGTTAGGTAATTTACAGTAAGTATATGTGCACTCTCTCTCTCTCTCTCTCTCTCACACACACACACACACACACACACACACACACACACACACACACACACACCGAGAGAGAGAGTACAGCCCCCAATCAGTCATCCCACTTCTCAATAACCTAATAGTCCTCCTGTGAACATTGATTTTTAGGAGCACGTTCCATGACCCCAACCCCCCCACCCCCAACATCACAATCTCAGTCCTCTTTTTCTTCTTTCAATTCCATCCATCACTCTTGCAGTGCAGATATTTACACTGTAGCTGCTAATAATAAGCAGAAATTGATTTCGCCGTGTGGTATAAACATTACGTGAGCAGTCGGGGTGGTTTTTTATTTTTTTTTTGCGACTGTGTGATGGAGAGGAATGGGCGGGGCAGAGGTCATGAGGGAAGCCTAGATGAGGATGTATAGACTAACATTAGTGATCCTGAGCGTTCAACCCTTGTCTACTCCCTCTTTGTGATGCGAGAGCTTCATCCTTCATCCCCCCCCCCCCCCCCCCACCACCACCACCACCACCACCCCCACCCACCCACCTCTCCTGCCATCCTCCAGAGACTGAAGTATGTGACTTAATCACAGCTGAAGTGTCCCTGATTGCCTCAGAGCAGCTGGTGGCCCAAGCAAAACCCACGCTGTCCATGCAAGCAGACTATCCGATCACATTATCAATCGGCAACACCTTGACACAGGCACCTATAGGTGGAAACATCCACCTCAATGGGCTGGCTGACCAAAATTACACTATCTTAACTGTAGTGGTTTACCTTTCAGTGTTGGGCATTTTTTGGAGTAATGAGAATTATTAGGATTTCAGTGTAAAATGTTTGGACCCTAACATGTAAACATTTTTGGAGGGTGGCTCCTTAACTGTATTTCATTGAGAAGTTTGACTGAAAACAATTCCAACTTTTTCAGGGGAGAAACAAAGCCTTCTCAAACGCATATTTGTCTGGAATCTCAGTGTTCCTTTTTGATTTCCAATGGGTGTCATCGCAAACCAAAATTCCTCTGGACGCAGTTGAAGGACCCACAATCAAAGCGAGGTGGGAGTGCTGAGTTTGTTAACATGGCAGCAGAATATGCACAATTTGAAACACAGACGAAATGTTTACTTCTCGCTCCCACTGAGTCATAGTTTTGTAACATTAATACAAAGAGCAGCGTGAATGATTCATCGCAGTATGGCTGCACCGCTTGGACAAGCCACAAACAAAACAACAGTTAAACCTGCAATTTGCTCAGTTACAGTTCATTATAATGATTACATATGCTTATGATTATTTCAGACAGCGTTGCGTGGTTGCCCGTCATAGCACAGTACGTTTTTTTGAGTTTTTAATTTAGTTAAGAACTGCACACAGTAACTGAAGCATAAAAATACAATTTGTCCAAATTTAAGGACAAAAACGGCAATATGGACACTGACAAAAATGCCCCTCTACAACAGGCAACTGTGCTACTCTGTCATTAGCCTATGTAAATATAATCATAAACAAACTTAACAAATTGCTGGTCTTACTAAAATTCTGCATGTGGTTTGTCCACGTGGTTTTGCCGTACCTTGCTGTCCAAGATAGCAGACAGGTATAATATCCTCAACTCAACACTATAGAGACTAGGAAGCAGGCTTCCGCATTTAGCTGAAAGTCACGAGTTAACAAGGTCACTCAGTAAACCTAAGCACCAGCAGTGCAGTAGTGCCCTCGCCTTATGAAAATCAGAATAAACATTATATATGTTGTATAAATGGGGATTCATTAACAAGGTAGCTAATTTCTTGCCTAAAATGTGTTAAGAAACAGATTGAAATAACTGAATTTGACACTGCATGGCCATACTACCAATCATATTAAAGCCCATTAGCTCAGAGAAAGTTATATGTATCATACCCATCCCATATTAGATGGGCAGTTATGATTTGCACATTGCAAACCAGGACGGGGGAGATCCGTAGGAATGGGAGGGGTGCCAGACGCATCTACCAGAATAAATGATACATGAGATTTTCTGGTTAGCTTGATGCAGGGCTGGAGGTCAGCGTTAGCTGGTAACTTCTCACCTGCTAGAAAGACTAACATAACTGCTTACTCTCCTTGTTGATTACTACTGCACTTTTAACTTCTAGAATGAGTAATAAGTATGACTGATTACATTTTTTGAGTAACTTATGAAATTTTCGAGATTTATGCTTCTACGTCAATACAGTAGAGGTGAGTACCGTAAGTGAAGTGCTCACAACACTGAATAATCACATTTAAAATCACATTCGAAAAGTAAACAAACCGAATGGTGAGGAGGGAAACCTCTTTCTTCAGAGGAAATAGTCCTTATGAACACTGTTGACTGTTGACCCACCATCTGCGCTCATTCGTGGAGAATCCGTGCCCTCTGAAAAGGAGCATGAAAGACCCATCATATGGGTTTACATAGATCACTTTCTCATGGCAGGATAAATGGTGAGGGGCTGAGGGCAGCGTGTGTGAGGAGGTGGGCAGAGGAAGGATTGTTATTGGATCACAGTCGCATAGAGCACAATTTCCCATGAGTGTCCTTGGGTACCTGATCTGTGCAAAGAAATACTGGACCCCCCCTGCCTATTGTTCCTCACACTTACATGTGAATGCGCACACACACACACACACACACACATATACAGGTATCTGTTTGTCTTGTGAGCACCTCTGTTCGCATGGAAGGGGTTGTCCTCCTGCTCCAGGACGAGGTATTAGCTTTCCCCTGAGGGAGAGTTCTAATTAGGTAATTGACTGATGTATAAAGCAGGTGTATGTATCCGTTACAGCCGGCTCGACCTGTTCATTATTAAACAGTGACCCTCTCCGCCACTCGTGCCAAAGCCTTCGGTGCAGGGGAGAAAGTGGCCGGGAAGAGCTTTCACAGGGATCAGGCGTACTCATAATTACACTTGCTGGTTACCTGAGTCTTTACCCCCTTTACTGTCGCAAGTTGAACGAGAACCCTGGTGCTCCATTTCCCACTGATTGCTGCACCGCTGTCACTAAAAAGGCTTTATAAAAAGTCGAACAAAAGGTGATTTGCACGGAACAAACTTCAGTCGTCTTTCCGGGAAATCGATGAGATTTTGTTTTGTGGAAAAATGCATGATCACTGACACACTGAAAATAGCATCCTATCTGACAGGTCGCAAAACTTTTCATCCTCACACATTTGTACATCGACAGGCAGATGAAACCTGAGCTACACTTGGCCAGAAGGGACAGGAGAAATTCAGCAAGTGCCAGCAAGCAGCACTTCATTCTGACACTTTGACATCGGTGAAATATATAAAGTATTGGGTTGCTGTTAAGCCTATAGCCCAGTTTATTCACATCAGGAGGCCCAACGATCGAGATATGGATTGATAGCGGAGACAAGAATTGATTTAATGTGTGTGTGTGTGTGTGTGTGTGTGTGTGTGTGTGTGTGTGTGTGTGTGTGTGTGTGTGTGTGTGTGTGTGTGTGTGTGTGTGTGTGTGTTCACGTTTTGAGGCTGCTCTAAACGTGAGCCGGCCGGTCCATTTTAATTCAGCAAGTTACACATTTAATTTCCGAGTGTGTAAGTTACAGAAGCCGACGAGACGGGTTGCAACAGCTTTCGAGCCAACACTTTTTTGATTGAGCCAGACTTGGACACTGGCCAGCTTATAAAATGTTACCATAAAAGACCATAAATGACATCACATTTTCAAATTGACTTGTCAATCTTTTTCACTTTTTAGATTGTGTTGACAAAAAAGGAAACACACAAAAAACAAGTGAGGACATATCGTTGAAATTGTGCATGGAGTTAAGGACAATGCAGGACAAGAACCGCCACTGCAAAGATTTTAGTGGCATCTTATAAATTAAAAGGTTTTTTGTCCTTAGACCAAGTCTTGACTTTGTCTTTCGCTCTCGCTAAATGATAATAATAAGAAACATACTGCAGTGTGCTTGCCCCTGTCTTTTTTCTTTCAATAGGAAAGGAACATTAGAATCAAAATATTAGCCATAATACAAATGACAACTGAATAGAAGGTGACTGTTCTTGGTCTTATCAGATTTATAATTAGGCATATAAACAGCCTATACAAAGAGTAAATTGCATAAAACTACATAAACAGGCTTAATTTCCAAGTTGAGGAATTAGAAAACCCATGAAAATTATAATTTACTGGATTTGAAATCATTGTCTACATAATATGTCAGTCACCTGATGGTAAGTGGTTCAGAAGAGAGGGGAGGGAACAGAGGGTGGGTCCCCTGTCTCGGTGATCACCCGTTGGCTGTTGTAGCATGTGTCGTAGAAACTCTTATCTGGTTAAATGAGGTGTCAGAAAACTGTCTTAGTTGTAACCACACTTTCGCCATCACTAAATTATGTTAAGTATATCTCCTTATCTCCCCAATATACGACTATAGTAGACAACTCTGCATTTTCGCTGGCTTCTTTCCGTTGGCATCCCCCAGGGCTCATTTTTAGGTCCCTTTTTTTAGGGTCTCCAGCTGCATGCTCCCCCTCTGTGATGCAATATGTAAACACAACATTGAGTTCAATTTCTATACCGATTACACACAGATCTATCTCCCCAACAAACCTTATGACAAAATCCCCCTTTATCGCCTCCACAGTTGCTTAGCAGACAAAAGGATGGAAGGCTCCTTGGCTGACAACTTTCTTCAGCTTGATGATACCAGCTCTGAGGTAATCCTTTTTCATTGTTTAATATGTTGTATGTATGAACTGTATTTTGTAGGTCTGTTTTAAGAGATGCTATACACATATGGCCATATTATTATCATAAGAAGGTGACAAGTGATAACACCACACCAAAAGACAAAGACATTTGTCTGGAACCATCCAAAATAGTTTGGTCAGATCAGAGTGGAGAACCAAGCAGCTATACAGTGAGGCCAGTACCATGACTCCACATACTTATGCCCAATTGGACATCCAGGAACCTCTACTAGCATTGTAAATATCACAGCTGCTTGTCACATCCTATCTGTAAGATGTAAAGATTTAGGATGGATGGAATCTGACTTTGGAATCCTCTCCCCTCTTCTTCTCCCCTCTCCTCTCCCTGCCAACAGATTACAAGGCCAGAGGCTCTTGTGAATGGATTAGTTTTGGGAGTCATATTGAATGTTTATTCCCAAACAATCCCTAATCTCATCTAGCCTAATCTAATCCCATACACAGTGATCACTGACAGGAGGATCACCTCCTCACACACACACCCACACTATCGCTACCATCCCTCTACACTGCCTCAGAGAGGTGAGGGAGTTTGGTTCTGACATTGTCTGTGACAAGTGTTTAGCTTGTCTTCGGTGAAAGCAAAATAAGAATTCTCATAACAATATTGTACCCATTTTGACATACAAAAATGTGTTTTGTTGCTGGGCTTGAGTTGAAATTTAAAACACAAAATAAAAACGTGAGATTTGGGATTGAGTTTTTAGGCAGCAAACACTGTTGCCATGAAAAACAATCTCCAAGCTATAGAGTCAATGTCATACCGCATTAGAAAATGATCATTTTCAGTCCTCTTAGTGCACTAATCCACTTTTTTTTCATTTTACATGAATCCCCTATTGGTCTTAGTAGAGTACAGTATTTGCTGTTGCAGACTGGTGAAGTGCTCATAGTTCTTGATTCCCGGATCCAATCATAAAGGCTTAGAGGTTATGAGATGCTATTCATCACACAGATGTAACCACTCTTGACCACAGGGACGATCAACCTTTCTTCCAAAATCTGAGACAATCAACTCCCCCCAAAAAACAAAATTAAAGCAGTGGTATGGCTTGTGGCTTTGATTGGATTGGTCTTGATTACAATTCCCAAAACAGTAAATAAAACCCTTTACTGGGATAGGGCCACTAAGAGACTGTTGCTTGACAGGCAAGGTATACCTATAATCTGTTCAAGCCTGTCTGGAGATTTGTCCGAACAAAATTAAAATGCTATCTTTTTACTCTTTTGGTCTTTTTTTAAATCGCCTTGTATTTGACAGTGTTTCATTTCAGCCACGCTATTGACCTAGATTAAAGGATGGCAATGTCTAAAATTCATGGTCCCCAGGTTGCCTGCTGACTTTGGTGATCACGTGACCTTTCTAGTGCTGCTTTGAGGTTGACACATTGCTTTTAATGGAACATCTCAGCAACTAGATGTATTGCCTTGAAATATAGTACAGACTTTGACGTTTCCCACTGGATGAATTGAAATAACACTGGTGGTCCTCTGATTTTTTATCTAGGTCACAGTGTTCACTTGTACAGCTACATAACCCAACATCTACTTCTACTTGGTGAACAATTGTACAGATATGAATCTGCAAAACTCTAATGGCATTCCCATGAGCATTATTCCTACTTTGTATTTAGTGAAAATTAGCAAATATTAACCTGCTTACATGCTAAACTTCCATTAGATGGCTTGGTCTTGTTGTCACTGTGAGCATGAAAGCAGTAATATTAGCATTTAGCTACCACTGCGGTACAGCTTCAAAGAGATGCTAATGTGGCTGCAGACTCTTAAACCGAAATTATACTATACCTGTCCTCCAGTACGGAAGGGTCTCAGGGCCAAATTTAGCAAATTGGGGGCCCAAGGCGAAGGTATGTATGAGGGCCCTAAACCCTGCATACACTTCTTTACTCCAAAATGAGGACAGAGAACGAAGAACACACAAAGTGTAATACACAAGCTAATAGTCACCCATGATGGAGAATAAGAAAACAACTGTCCTTTCGGCAGTTAACGACAATTTACAGCCTGCAAAGTTCGCGTTTGTCTGTGCCACATACTGACGGAAACGAATCATGTCGTATGTGGAGCTCGCGGAGTTGCGAACGGTTTTAATTAGCATATGAATAGCAGTGAAACCACGCCTGGCTATTAAGTATTGGATGAAACCACTACTTTTAAAGAAGGAAAATCACTCGTGATTGGTTGGCAGATCTGTCACTATTGGTCACTCTGTGTGTGTGTCATGCAAATTCTAACTTCTTAACAACTGGCGTTTTATCTTAATTTGTTCTCAGGAGAGAGAGAAAAAAAGAATAAATAATCTTTTTTACATAACATTGGCCATTGCTAATGACATACACAGTAATTAATCTAGCATACTTTAATTAAATAAATCTATTCAAGCTAAAATGTAAGAGTCTATGATTAGGCTATACTGAGCCTCATCTATTTATACCAGATATTTTCTTAAAATGAAGTTAATACCTTTTAGAAAAATGTCACCTGGGGTAAAACTCCCCCTGCTACCCTGATGTGCATTTGTATAGCTCACAGCATTTCATTTACATGTTAAAGCCTCCCCTAGAATCAGGGGGAGGGGGGTCATGGGGGGACAACTGCCAAGCAAGGCCCACGTCAATTTCTGACAATTTACGGCAGTTTTCGGTGTTGCATGCAAATTGCCGTTAATTGTCGCAAACGTGAAATTCCACGACAATCTACAGTGCCGCATACTGACGAAAATCCCACTTTTCACGCAGTGCAGGGCTATAACTGGCAGAACTAGGTTGACTCACCAAAACCCCACCATTGTCATCACCATCGTCATCATCGCTGTCAAAATGGCCGTCACTGGACAACTTCTCCACCTTGTCTGTGTCAACGTCAGATACTTCACAGCTAACGTTAGCTGCTGCTGCTGCTGCTGTTGCCGCCGCCAGCATGTCCAACACTATGGACGTTGTTGACTGTATCCCCGGTAACAGCAGTGGAAAAAATATTTCTCCGCGTCTTTTTTCTTTTTCCGTTTATTCGAACCGCTCGGATAGTTTCGTTTCATTTTAGCTTTTACTCCGTGGCTGTGTCCGAAATCACTCACTACTCACTATATAGTGCACTACATAGTGACTACGCCATTTTGTAGTGCTGTCCGAATGTCTAGTGGGTAATATTATACCCTATATAGTGCACTCAAAGTATCCCACAATGCATCGCGAAAAGTAGTGTACAGCCGATGGTCACTTACCAAGCAATATTTACCATCATGCATTGCGCTGCGGATGAACGCATGGAATTTTCAATTCACGTTTCAACTGCGCGACAGTAGTGACGTCATTAATGGCGCCGGAGTAGTGTCCGAAAGTCCGTTTTTCTTTCTGCCGTTGAGCTCACTATATAGTGCACTATGTTGGATTCACTATGTAGTGACTAGGGAGTAGGGAATGAGTGGGTGATTTTGGACACAGCCCGTGTCTGTTTGTTTACTTCTTCTTCTTCTTCTTCTTTTCTTCTTCTTCTTCTGTGTGGTTTATTGGCGGTTGGCAAACGGTGCATTACCGCCACCAACTGGACTGGAGTGTCGTTTGTGTTCATCTTTTGCAGTCCGGCACAGACTAGTCCATTTCACTGTAAACGTATGGGGTGTATGTGAGACAGATACCCATGAATTTGACATTTTAACTAATACTTGAACGTTTTTCAGAAGAATGAATTACATATTAGTAAAATTTACCACGTTTTTAAAGTGTTCATGGTGATAAATTTCTTATTTTCCTTTTTTTTTTTTTTTTTTTTTTGGAGGTTGGTGGGGCCCCCCCTGCCACTGCTGGTGGAGGGGCCCCAAGCAACCGCCTACCTATGCCTCTATGTTAAGACCGGCTATGAAGGGTCTGCTAGAGTTCCCTTGTCCCTGTGGCCACTCTGCTACAAATTGCGCTTGTGCAGATTGTGCCCTCCAATCCAGTAGGTAGTACAGACAGAACTACAAGCATCAGGGGTGTCTGCAACTGTTCAGGTATGTGTCTGTTTGGAAGAATAATCCAGGCTTTAACCCTGATGCCACAGGACATGCTTGCATCATGTTTCAGCCATGACACTGACACCAGAGCTGATTGCGGCTAATCTAGACACCGCTCGAGGTTCCACCAGGTTGCCATAAATATACACCAAGTCAATTTTGAGCCAGACAGAAAATCAGACACAAGAACAAGGAGCATCCAGTCAATTTTCAAAATAAAACACCCAGTGCACAGTTGGGATCTACAGCACATAAAAGACGGAATTACTAATAATAAACCCAATTAAAACAAAAAAATGATGAAATGACAATTTGAGCAAGTCAACAACATTGGGCAGGCATGACACTCTGCTTTTGAAATGCTCCCAGTAGAGTATGAAGCCACATGGAGAATGTCACTAACATGAGCTCATAGAGACGTGACCGGTGGAATCAAGGCATAGGTCTTGTTAATAGATTAGCATATAATGAGAGTCGGAACAAAATCTGTTTTTTATATTTCTCAATATGATCCATCCACTACTTGTTCTAATTGACACCAACCCTCTGCTTGGACTTGAAGTTAACAACAAGAACAGTCAAGAACAATTCCTAAACTCACCACATTATAAATGTGCTAACTTCCAGAGCCAAAGGCAGATTAAAGCCTCAGTCCTCTCCTCGTTAATTTCGGCAGACTTCCCAACATCCTGACTCTAGCAGTCCTCCCCATGAGTACTGATTAGCTCGTCTTTTCTGCTCTCGGGTTCTGTTCCGTGTCCAACTTCTGTCTCTTATGAGACCTCTTCATTTAAAGCGACTGAAACACCTCCTAACACTTCCCCAGTATCTCTGTTTCAGACACTAAATAAAAAGAAGTCCTTAAAACCCTAAACACCTCACCTCTATCCCCTCTGAACCTGACCTTTGGCCTTTGGGAAGTTCTGAACTCCCTTGAACTCGCTCACAACCTCCACCACTTGGAACCACTGTGTCCTCTCCCCTGAAGGGAGAAAGATAGAGCTTATTTTACTCCTTCCTTCTGCTTTCAAATGCCTGCCTGCACACACAGAGAGGACTGTAAAAGTGGAAAAAGTGCAAATAAAAATCATTTTTACGAGATGGTAGAAGGAGGAAAGAGCCCCCTCTCTGTGAGGCTTGCCACGTTTGGATTTGACCTTATTGTGCCCCCTTTTTTCTGAACCATGTTTAAAATGTCTGGAAGGATGCAAAACCATCGTTCACCTATAATAAAGTCAAAGAGACTCATTTAGAAATCTGATCAAATAGTTGAATTCTAGATCCTTCTCTCTGTGAGGTATACTATAGACTCCCTTTTTCTTTGGGCATTGATCTTCATAAAGCAATGAGAAATGGTAGTTCTGTCTGACAATTAAATAGCGAAGAGCAGCTACTGAGATGAACCAGGGCCTCCGAGGATTTAATCTATGTCTCTCGGATGCAAGCAAAATACTCCAGCCAGATCACTCCAGAGGTCATAAAGTCATCAGCACAGAGAGAAAGAGACACCTCCCTCTCTGATTAAAACAATAAATCTGATTATCCTTCTCCTTTTTTTTTTTTTTTTTTTTTTTACAAGGAGAAGGAGTCTACGATGTGTGGGAGCTTTCTAGCCCGGCTTATTTCGTTCCTCTCCCCAGGTGTGCCCATGCAGCATGTGAAACCTGAGAGTAGATTAAAGTGCCAACCCCAGAGAGGAAAAAATGCTTTTAGGAACTTTTAAAACTGTGTTTAACAGTGTGTTTTTAGTGCCCACTAAAACCAACACGCTGCACCACATGGCCAAGATGGAGGGATGCGGCGTCTTGAAGAGTGGGAGAGGGATAGAGAGAAGAGGGAGGGACTTGAGACTCACACTCTGATGCACTTTGCCTGACACGACGAATGGATTGGCTTGGTTTTAATCAACAAGCACACAAGCCCAAGGAGGGCAATGTTGGTTGGTCCGTCACTGGTAAGCTCTATGTGCCATACAGTACACACTCACACAGCAATATTTTCCTGACTTACCTTATATCAATTTGTGGACCAATAAATTTGGTCACAACAGGTTAAATGTTCAAAGCATTATAATTGTTAAATGGGTGTACACTTACCTTTCGTAACATAAAACAAGCTTTTCAAAATTCAAAATAGCTTCAAAATAGTTCTGTCACATGCTAACCAGGCACACCACCATTTTGGAAATAATGGCTGGGGTGAATAAATATTACCACACTGTCCCATGACTGCACCAGGATGTTTAGTATATGTCACTAAGGGATCTAAAAAATGTAAGTCAAGGGTAAAGTTTTCCAGAATATTTAAATAGTATGTCCTGTAACTGTGGGTTCTTTATTAATATGTGAACTAATGTTTAACATGTGGATATAAAATAATAAATCAAAAAGTGGCTGGCTTTTTTCATAAACCTTTTCACACGTATTTTACATGTTTGTTGTGTTTTTGTGTTTTTTGTCAATGTGGATCAGAATTTCTATGTGTGGAAAGAACAGTTATCCTAACATATGCCAGATTTAAAAAAGAAAAAAAGACTCCACTTCCATCCTAAATCTTTGCAGGTCTGGACATGAAAACAGAAAAACAAATTTCAGTTCTGCATCATGGGGTGACATTGTTGGTGTAAGGATGCCAACGAACTTCATATTCCTGAGAAAAAAAAGGGGGGGAATTAACTGTTGTCTACACAATGGCATCGCGAAGGACGGCATTGATAAGCAAATAAAAGTCATAAATGAGTGCTATCAAGATGCAAATGTTTATGACTTTAATATACTGGCAACATCTCCACTGAGGATGGACTGTGGACTTTTTAACTGTCACTTTTGCTGTAGTAGAGCCACAGAAAAGTTGACAGAGGACAGCATTCACTGGTTTTTGATGCATTATGCTAAAATAAAACTCTTTTTTATCAAATTTTCTGACAACCCAAGTTTCTTATGTGTTATGTTAAAAAAGAAACAGAACAGACCTAAAAGAACTCTTAAACCATGTGTTAAGATGTGCACAATTGATATTTTCCTTGTTATATTGCCTTACTGGAATTGAATGATGATTTCTGGACAACTTCTTCGTCACTTTGAGGTCACAGAGACAGCATGCAATGCCTCATTGATACAAGTGAAACCATTTCCTTGGTTTGGGACAGCATCAGAAGAAGAGGTTACTGTTTCCCCTTCTGAGTCTAAAACCACGAAGAACATAAAGTTGTATGATCGTGCCATTATTTTGACTTGCACTTTAAAACACATCATTTCAGTCGGTTTCTTGGAGCTTGAAAAAAACAAAAAACATTTTCCACACCACCCGAAAACAAAGAGATATAGTGGCTACAACATTGCAGTTGGACCAACTTCAGCTAATTGTTGACCAATGTTGAGGTCAGACAATTCATATATAATTTCCATTTGTTACAAACTGCTTCTTTAAATCTAACTAAAAATACATTTTACTCCACAAAATAAAAGATACAGAAGTAGATCTCCCTCTGACCAGGCCACTGACAAGGGTGCTCTTGACCTCTTCATCTGTGCTTGTAAAAGCAACCACAGGGGGTCCCAACAAGTGAAGAAATGGAAGCCATGTGACACAAGACAGTGCCTATAAATATGGCCGAGATCACAGAGGCACTTAATGCAGGGGTGGGCAGACTGCTTTTTTACCAGCGCGTCTACAACATCTTAAAAAGGTTCTGTCGTGTCATATGAAACCAATAAAACCCAAACACTTCCTCCCCGGCAGGGAAAGGCCTCCTAACCTACCACAACTCACCGTCTGCCGTCCTGCCAGACCGCCCTTTTGCTTTTAAGGCATGTTATTTCTTCCGTATTTCTTTTTGTTTTCAAATGCTTCTCTTTGGTGCCATTTTTCACCACGGCCCTTGATTTATTTCCTCCCTCTGCCTCCCCTCTGGCCCTTTGAATTCCGTCCTGCACACTCTCTGTGTCTGAGGAACTCGTGTGAATGCGAGCAGAGGAGAATACTGTACATTTGCTGCAGGAAGTGGGTGCTGATTCATGGCTTGAGAGGATTAAGGTGAAAAGGAGTGGCCAGAAGCTTCGAGGAATTACAGGCAAGCAGAAACAGAAAAGAGATTTTTTCTTTTAATTAGCTAATAACATTAGACAAATATACTGTGGTATACCACTTAAGCAGAGCCCAGAGAATAATATGTGCATATTGTATTATCCTCCAGATGTATAAATGTATATACAAAAGCCTCTGTAGGAGAATGTCAATCTCTTCTTGCCGGTCATGTGGAAGTGACTGTAGCTCTCATTCCCTGTTTCCACAAATTGTTTTTTCTTGATGATGACACTGATCAGCCCCCCCGTCCATTACCAGAGAATTATGCGCTCACAGGAAGAATCAGAGGGCCTGCAAGTCTGGTTCCCATAATGAGACATGTGCACGGATCCTGTTGGATAAAACACATACAAACAAGGCTCATTCCAAACACATGTGTGCGTTTCCATATGAGTGTGTGTGTGTGCGTGTGTGTGTGTGTGTGTGTGTGTGTGTGTGTGTGTGTGTGTGTACTCAGAAAACATTGTCGCTCAGCTTCAGTCCAACACTGAAACCTCTTTCACACTGGACAAAAAAGCCACCAACACCCATTAATATCTGGCTTTTGTTTTTAATGTGAGTGGGTGTAATCGGGATTCACTCCCACGTCAAACGACTCTACGTTAGTCACAGGTGTTTTTCAGCTCCCGGATGAACGTGTAAAATTTTGACCATATGAAGTTAATGATGCTGGCTTGCACACTTTCCCACTGTACAGTTGGTGCTGAGTTTGATAGAGAGTCTGATGCCAAAGATCTAAAAAGAGTAACCACCATTAGTGACTTCTGTTTCATTCAGCCTTGTCTGCTCCCTGGTTGGTACTGAGCATGTGCACCTCCAAACAGAGATGAAAGAGAGGTGAGATGTCTCACTACTTAGCAACTTCTGTTATCCGCTTTTTACTTGGCCAAGTACATTCTGTACTTGGCCAAGTACAGAATGTTGTTGATTAATACTTTTTAAAACAAGTCTACTTCCACATGTAGTTGGATGAAGTTTATGGACTACTGCTTTCTACTGTTACCTGTTTTTCTTGTGATGATGAAAAAAAAAAGACAGAAAGGCAAACTTGTCTCCTGGCAATGTGAAAGGAGTTTGTCACCTTTTTTTAGTGGGTTTACCAGTGTTTAAAAAAATCTGTGTATACATGCTCATTTTGGTGTAAAAATTGTAACAGCCACAGTGGTGGGCGTAATACTTTCAAAATGCAATACATTACATATAACTAGTTATCTTCATTCGAAAGTTATATATCATGTTACAATGTTACTATCTGTGTAGAGTAATGTATTACTTATTACACTACTAGTTAAGTTACTTTCCATAAATTGTACAAATAACCTCTATAGAACAAGTAAATAGATCTTTTTAAATAAACAAATGGCCTTGGACACAGTGATGAGCAGGCAGACAAAGGATCAGAGTCTGACATATTATGAGATAGGAAAAAAATGTTTTTTTAATTGAATGTAATTAGTCATATGAAACACAATAGTCCTATACTTTCCATAATGTCCCCTTTTTATTTTAGTCCTCAGAACAAGGAATGTAAGGACGTATGTGATTTGAGAATGTAAAGTGCTCTCGGATGGTTAAGGCTTCATCAATAGGTCTACAATATATACAGCTAATTTCAGTCACACAGCGACTGAACAAGGAACTTGTAGGCTCGGCTATATTAAAGACATTTATAACCAATATGGTCATACACAGTGTGGATGGATTCTTAAAAAAACAACAATAAACATATTGTTACTGAATTATTATTAGTTACACTTTATATTACTCTGTTACCACTAAAAGAAATATACATCACCCCCAACACTCCTCATAGGTACACTACAGGCTATACAAGTCACAAAAGGAGTTCATTCTAATGTAAATAATGTGACATAATACAAGACATTAATACATGGCTTTTTTATTGTTGTGACAGCAATAAAAAAAAGAATAGTTAAAGAATATTATCATATGTCATATCATGATCATGACAGCTGATTTATACTGACATAAAAGTTAAGTTATGAATTTTATGTTTATAATGTAAATGTCTGAAATGCATCTAATGTTGGATTTTAAAAACAGCTTCAAGACACCGCTCTGCTTTCAGAGAGGCTGAGCAAATTTATCAGACTAAAACAAAGTTTTACCTTACTTTAATGCAGATTTTAGCTCACATATCAACTAATGAATGAAGTGACAGTGATTCAGCATTCCTCAATCGTAAAGTCACAGTAACCTGGTCACTGGTTTAGCCGTCCTTTAGTATACGATTTATACCTTTAACATTAAATGTTACCCCTTCTTCGTAGCTGCTGCTTTGAAAGCACTGGACAGAGAGAGGCAGGAGAGGATATGATGGCTCATTAATGGATTACGGTTCAGACTTCTGTCAGATGAGCTCAGTGTTTCCACAGTGGCATGTCAGGTCATGCTTAAATTGAATAAATGTTCCACAATCGGATGAGATTGAGGCTATTTCGGTGTCTCTATTAATGTGCCAACATTTAGTATAAGCAAACAACTGCACACGCTGCATGTTGTTGATATTTTTGTTTTTGCCATATGTGTAAATTATAATCATATTATCATATTCTGAAGAACTACCGCGTGTGTGCGTGGTGATGGAATCTGATTGGTTGGGTGACGCATGCTTTAGGATGTTCGCGCTTGTCGCACAAAGTAAAAAATAAATCATCCGGGTCTAAAAACACAAACCGTACCTGTTGCATCAGTCACGTTGACAGCGGTGTATTGAAGATTCTCCCTGTGTGTCTGTCTTTGGGAAAATGAAAGTCTTTAATCAGGCCATGGCCCGCTAATGAACGGAGGTGGGTAGACGGCCCGGGAGAGGAGAGGCGAAGAGGAAGGCAATTTCTGGAAATGATTATAGACTCATTTCCTTGTTTATCCTGCCTTTGAAAAGAGAAAGAGAGACCCCCCCTGCCCTCCACCACCCCCCCAGGTCCTCCATTTATTGTGTCACAACCGCTGACCCCCCCCCCTGCCCTCGCCGACATCACCCGTCTCAGGCCCTCATTGGTCCGTCCTTAATCACTCTTGCTCCGTGCTCCTTTACTTTTACTCCCGTGCTTTCGCAGATTTGTTTCACTCTCTCAATAAACAATGCCATTCGTTCCGCCGTCCTTTCTCTCCATTTCTCTTTCTGTCCCTCTTTCTTGCGCTCTGCTCTATTGTGGAATCGAGGGTCCCACTTGTAAACAATTTCCCCCCCCACAAGATCAAGCTGGGTCCCCAGCCCTTTTCATATTGAGGCTCTGGCCTGCGGGGGCCCTTGTCTGCTTCAAGTGGGCGAGCTGGCTAGGACTGAAGTTAATGGGTGGAAATCTCTAACTAACCTCTCCAACAGCTGTCTCCAGAGTCCCCTCTTTTCGTCCTCTCCTTAACCATGTTTTCCCTTGCGTTTTTTTTTTTTTACATCCCTCGCTCCTTTGCCCTCTCTTTCTCTGCCATGAAAAAGGGGATGAGGGCACTGGTTGATTGGAGAAAAAAAAAACCTCTAGGAATTTTTTCCAGAAATTTGCCTTTTCCTCCAACAAGTGGCTCAAGGCCGGAAGAAAACGAAGGAGGTCGAGCAGGAGGGAAAATTAGGCTCTAAAGCTCCTTTTTTTCCATCTCTCGCTCTCCTCCTTTCAGTAAAAAGAAGAATAAGAAAAGACCCTCCATTGGACATGTCTTTCATTTTCAAACACAGGTTCAAAGGCACTGGGAGATTTGGGCCCTTTGTGAGGTTTTGAGGGTAATGATGAGAGGGGAGGAACAACATCCAATTCCAAACAGCTTCCTGGCCTATTCTGCACAAAATCTCTCCAAGCCCTCTGCTGTAGAGCCGAGCCCTAATCCACACAAATCTACACTAGCTGGAGAAAAGCTGTTTCCAGTCTTCAAGTGGGCAAAAGTACTATTGGAGTGGAGGCTGCTGGCTGACTGCTGAGTCCTGGTGGCTGCCTGTTTAGCTTTCGAGCAAACACATAAATGGAAGGTCAACAGCTCCTCCGGATTTATAAATTAATGGGTATAATCATTAACACAACAATGAGTTATCAGAGGGACAATTCCTCTGCGGGGGCATAAAACACAGATTTTCAAATAAAAGATGTCAAAATGTGTTGTCAACAAAGAAGTCTATATAGTAATACTAGAGTAAGAGAGTAAGAGTAATACTTTCATACGAGCACATAATGTTTTAACAAATGGAGTCTTCAACAGCCGTACACAGAATAGGAGAGGAGTACATTTTCAAAGAAAGACAAGAAGGTGAATGAAATGAATTCTGGTTGAATTCAAAGCTAAAGTCTATATAAGCGGTCTTAACACTAATGTGGTAATAACACAAACTCAGAAATATTTATTTTTCCCATAACTGAATAAACAAGCTGCTCTTAGAGGAATATAAGGTCCCCAGAACACTGTCTGCAGCTAGAAAGGTGGCAGGGTCTGCCACATACACACAAAGTCAACAGAATGAAACTGAGTTTGTTTATTTAGTTTGTTTAGGCATAAACAAAAGAAACCCCAAAAAACAGTCAATGAAAGTGAAATCTTTCTCTTCTGATTAAAATGTCTTGCCCAAAACTACATAGTGCACCTTTAAAATTTTGCTTTTAAGAAGTAAGATAAGATAAGATAAGAAAAGATATGTATTAGTCCCACAACATGGAAACTGACATGGTTAAGTCATTAAGGGGGATCGTGAAATAGAGATGAATATCAATTTTTTTTTAAAAACTGTGAAAAAAGAAAAGCAAGAGAAAACAGTAAGAACAATGTAAACAATAGAAAGAAGAAATAAACTCAACAGCTGAAATTTCACCATTGCTCATAAAAGTTGACAAACAGCTGAAATGTTGCCTAATTTGCGCTTCATATATCCAAACTCATTGTATTAACATATAATGATAATAATAACAAACAATAATAGAGTGCAATGTTTACATTATTAAAAAATATATAGTCTGTGTTTCAGTTTGAGTTCTTAACATTTTTTTATACTGTTATGAGACTATTTGTTTTCGGCGACTGACTGTGCAATGCGAGTGGACTCTGCCATCCTCAGACACCCAGATGCCCTGAAGAGACAGGTGACAACCTCCCATCATGCCACATCATGCCCTTCCTGCACTGGTGACACACTTAATTTGGCCTGGCAAGTAGGCATTTAACCTAATATTACACTCAGAGACATTCAAAGCAGGCCAACTGGCATACAGAGACACAGGACTCGCTCACATGCTGTCACATCAACACACACTCAGGATATGTATAGAACAGGTTTTTTTGTCCTTGTCAGCCATCGATGCATCTTTACAATCTATATCTCTATATGCCTTTTTGAAATTGTCGAATAGTCCAAGCGTGGATTCAGATATGCCCTGACATGCACCCACACAGTAAAATGCAAATGGTATACTTGCTTATGCACGGAAAGTACACACACACAAATACGTATATACGTACGTGTGCACTGTAACATGTGACACTATCACACAAATAACAAAAACAGCTTGCACAGAAATGTATTAATACACATAGATACACACACACACACAGACACACACACACATACACACACACGCTGGCCCCTGTGTTGTCATGCTGACGGTGGTCACAGGCCATGAGGACTGATGAACAAGATCTTGGCCGACATGCCCCGAAAGAAAGGATTTGTTGTCCTCCTTCATCACACCTACCTGTTTTTTCACACTTGGCTTCCTCTTCGCTCTCCCTGCCTCCTTCCTTCTTTCCTTCTCCTTGCTGAGCAGATATTTCAGTGCCGCGGGACCCTTTAACCTCCTCCTCCTCCTCCCCTTCCTCCCCCTCCCTCTTCTCTTCATCCGGTCATCAAACATGGGCACCAGCTCACAATGCCACCCACTTCCCACCTGCGATAACGCAAACAAAACCTCCCTCCTTCATCTGTCCTCAGACAAAGAGCCCTCCCCCTCTGTTTTCATTTTTTCTTTTTTCTTTTTTTCCTGCACTGTCAGTCCTGTCCAGCTTTTCACTTACAATTAGCTGTGGCGGGCTTCGCACTCATCAACTGTCGTGAGTTTAGCACCCAGTCATGAGGGGCCTTGACAGATCAAGCTAAGGCACCCTGACACCACTGGTGTGAAAGAAGATTCTAATTCTGGATAATTAGCTGACGAGAGCATGTAAGAGGGGAGGGGGGGGGGGAGGGCGGTGGGGAGGGACGGGTGGGGGGAGCTGAGGCAAAGTGGCAGTGCGTCGTAAGCACTTTCTGTCAACTTACTGTTGATCTCTATTCTCTCTCGCGCTGTCTCTCTCTTATCCATCCATCTATTTCTCTGTCTCTTTCTTCCTCCTTCACCTGACCTCATTTACACATCGCTCCACAGGGACCAGTGATGAAACACTTGGTCCTCACATAATAACGGCCTCATCATAACTCGGATCTGGAAAATCACAACCGATCGAATGTTAAACTCATCCATGCTTCAACACACGTAATAACCATGATGTACCCTAATGTTTGCTCTGCTGTAATGTGCAAAGATTGTTTATTTCACTTCCTATCAAACTGATGATCAAATCTGTGCTGCTAGATAAAATGGGAAGATATTCACCATTAAAACATAATGTTTCAGGAGCAAAATAACAACAACATTCATCCACCGATCTGTGAAAACCGTCATCTACAAAATCTTTCAAAACAGTTGACAATGATGAATTTGAAAAATGTTTTTAAAAAGAGCAGAGAAGCAGATAAAATAAGTCAGATTAATTATCAATGGAACAGCACATTGTATATTGTTGTGTAAATGTTACACGTGTGTATGTTAAAAAAAAAACCAACGTGTTCTGGTGGTAATCTAACCAGCAGCTGCATCAACGCACATATGTAGATCCACCACATATTTGCATCTTACTGGACGTGCTGAACATAAAAATCACCCATATCTATATGTATGCTAGACCTGCCTCAGAATCAGTGTCGGTTTTATGACAATTTGACTTTACAACACAAACTAAACAAATAAGGGAAAGAGTGTTAAAAAAAAATACGGCCAGTCAAATTAGAGGTGCTGCTTTCGCCAAATATGGGGTGGGGGCATGACATGAGGACAATGTACCGGCCGGGATGGGCAGCTTTCATCTATGGAGATGGTGTAAAATAAATAAAGAATAAGCACTGGATAAATATGCCTACATGATGTTTATGTACATGAAGATTATGTCGATTAGACAAATGTTTTCTGGAATATCATCCTAGAAATGTAAAATACTAATTTACAAAAGCAAACATGTTTTGATAAAAACACAATGCCACCCAGATTATGTTTTTTGATCAACACAGCGATGAAGCCAACATAATTCAGGCAGCAAATGTGCTTCTTTCTATCTGTATTTAGCAAAACAATTCAGTGGTACATGAATGGTACTTCAAGGAGACAGTTGGTATGTGAACTGGCACGATGTGACACTGCATGGGTGCAGATCCCGGGGGGTGGGGGGGACATGTCCCCCCTCAATTTCTGAAAAACATGAATTGTCCCCCCCAATAAAAATACCCTAAATTATTAAGAATTTAACAAATGTATTTTCAGACTTCACATTCTTCACATTTTGGATTCACATCTAAAAAGAAATGATTGAAATGGTGAAATAATGCAAATTAATGGGTAGTTTCTTATACAGACGCTGATGACATCAACAGGCTTTTTTAAAAAATGATCCTCTCAATCTTTCTCTCAGCTCTTGCAAGTGGCTGCAGCCTGGGGCTCTGGTAATTTGCTGCAGAAGCAGATGCCTTTTTGTGAGTAATTTTGATCGAAAGTAGAATACTAATACTAGAACAGTAGTGTGCCCATAAATAATTTAATCAGACTCTGTTTGCAACCTGTAGTGAAGTAACTTCGCTGGTTAGGCCTTCATATTTTGATTCATCCGTATCAATTAATCATGCATATGGTGAGAAGATTTGGGGATCTGGGAGGGTTGGACGGAGGCGAAAGATAAGAACTTGAGTAAACATTACATGCCCGAGACCCTTAAAATTATGATTTACTAATATAACAGTTAAGTAAGCAGTGATACGCGCTTTTGGCTGTTTAGGACAAATAAACAAGAAAGGTAAGCACATTAAAAGATTCCCTGTGCAGTACTTTTTGAATGATAAGGCGAGCGTTGTGAAGTTGTGATTTATGGTGGCATGGTATGAGTTGCATACGGGCAAAAAAAAACAAAAAACTTTTGTGTCCCCCCCAATCCTGACATCGGATCTGCACCCCTGTGACACTGACTGCTTTGTGCATTACCCGATGTTTTATAAGAATATAAGTGCCCACACTAATGAATGACCTCATTATCTGTGGCATATTGTCACTTGCTGCTGAGGATGTTGCTTTTACTTTTTATAAACCAATGGTCGATCATGATGAATGAGGATGACTGAGAGAGCAGGCACACAGACATATGACACACAAACACACAAGCGAACACACACACACACACACACACACACACATACATGTAAATGTGCGGGTACTACAGATCCACTGTATCGCTGGCTGCTTACAAACATTTCCATCCTGCACAGAGAAGCACATGACCTCGCATGCACGCGTCAAAAATGTAGATGCACGAAAGCTCACGCGCATGCACACACACACACACACACACACACACACACACACACACACACACACACACACACACACACACACACGGTGCCAGGGAGGCTAGCTATCTTGGAGGGAGCCTTGACATAATGTGGGACTAATGCAGAGTGACATTTGTGATGTCAGATTCTTTGCACCACCGGCTGGGTAGTTAATGGCCATTAGTGGCTGTACAGAGGCTCTGATTGGTCTAGGAGGCCAGTGTGACCCTGTGTGTGTTCATGTGCGTGTGCGTGCATCACTGACACCTCCATGTGACGGCGAGTTGAAACAGTGACCCAACCAAACCAGACATGGGCCAAAACAGACGTCAGTGCATTTATGCCAAAAATTCCTAAATCTTTCCTCCACTTGTAAACCCGCTTCATATGACAGTACTTATGCCTGATCATATTCTTAACCATGCACTCTCTGCCCATATCAACACATTTACTGAGTTAACCATCCATGAATGTCTACATATCAGACCGTGACCCAACAGTTAAGCCCGGCGCCGGGGCCCCTGTGTGCCGCACGCGGAGCAGGCCCATCCAACCGTGGCCAAGGTGGGCCCCAGCCACTGGCTTGAGCCAGACACAATGGGCAGGACCGATGGTTTTGAAATGATATCTATTACTGTTAGTGACAGCAGTCCCAGACAGCATGCTTTGATGCTCCTGCAGACTGACAAGCCAAGCAGAGTGACGCTGATGGCTGTGGGCACAAATCAGAATCGCTTTACTGCATCGCCGCTGCGCTCTCCCTAACCCCAGCCCCAAACCTCTGCCCTGCTCTCCCCCCAAAGTGAGGTTGAGAGGTAGGAGAATTGAGGAAGGCAAGAGGAAGAAACAGAGTTTGAGGTGCAGAGAGAAAATGAGAGAAAACAGTTGAAGATTAGTAGTAAGTGAGAAAGAGGAGTGAGGATATGAAGACGGAGAAACGAGGGGGAAAGGCAAAGAATATGCATTTTTTTCACTTATCATTGTGTTCTGTCTACTATTTCAGCTGAATGACACTCCTCTTCTTCGCTCAACACTCCTCTTGCACTTTCCTTTTCCTTCCCTTTTTTTTAAAGGTTTGGCTAAGGCTATTTTTGGCGACACTATGAGCAAACACAGATAGATATTGAGGATGAACAAGGAACGAGTTAAAGAGAGAGGGCAAAGTAAACAAAAGAGAGAAAAGAGACGGAGAATTGTCGTAGCCTGAACTTCTTAATACGTCCGCAATGAGCCACGCTACTGGAATGGATTCCCCAGTGGGGAAAAGAAACAAGTTAATCCAGGACGTGTTGACGTTTCTTTGGCTTGGGGCGCTTCCATTTCCACCTATAATTGAAAACATCTTACAATGCCACAAACGAAGGCTGATCCCCTCTAACACAGTGTCTTAACATTGGACATTTATCCTGCAGTCCATTTGTTAAAGTTTGAAATAATTAGACAAAATGTATCCTGCATATTCAAGCATGTTCAAGACGTATTCTAAACAAGCAGTGGATCTGTTTGATATGCTGTCTTCCTCTGTGCTACTGTATTTAGTTTGTGTGCCTGCTTGCAGTCGGTCTTGAGCTTCATCAATACACATGCGCGCGTGCGCGCGCACACACACACATCTGTATCATGTCTGCCATGTATTGTGCACAGTTCACCCGCCGGCGGCTGTAAGAAATCTCATCAGTTAAGTGATGCTGTGGTCTGAGCACTGACCTGAGGCAAAATAATAAACAATGAAAATACACACAAGCAAGCGCACCACTAAAAACATAAATGCCTGTCTGTGTTTTAAAGAGCACAAACAAACGCAGACACGGCGCGGATAAACACGGCGGCGGGTGAACGCAGTCGGCAAGGCCACAGCAGTGTCTGACTGTGTGTATGTGTGCGTCAAACACACTTCCCAGCATCTGAGCACCAGCGTTGCCGCTCCTCAGAGGGAGGAAAGAGAGGTAGTGGCGCCCACTCAGCTGAAAGGCCTCTGGCCACCATGCCAGCACAATCTCTTCAGCACTTCGGGACCCCCGTCGCTCGCTGCGTCTCCCTTTCCCTCTCTGCCTCTCGCCTCTCCCCCAACCCGCGTTTATTTCTGTCAGCTTCCATATTCTCGTCTTTACAGCGTGTTTGCCCGTGCTCACAAGACATTTCTAGTTCGTGCAGACGACTGTGGGGACCCCTGGTAAGATGGTAAACAGGCACACCAGCTTCTGCAGGCAGGCTCCCCAGTTGCACTCAGGGCCTGGGGACACGTCGGAGTCAGACCTTCCCCTTATCCTTATTCTCTACAGGGACGATCAGTAGGCCTGTTAAGGCCCTGGTGTGACACCGCCTGTCCCATATGATACACCAACACAGGCACCCGGCTCTCCCCCTGCGGTCGTACGGTCTCCATATGCACACATCACTACAATGAGGGTCCTTCGGTGAAGAGCCCAGCTTTCCTGATATAAGGGATATTATCTGGAAAGTTTGTTGCCATTGGACAACAACAAAAGGTCAGAGGGGCATTTGCTGATCCTGACCATGATAAACACAATAGTGTAGCATAAGAGAGTTGCATATGCTGGTTGAGAGCTGCATTGTCACACTGTGAGACAAACGCTGAAGAGTATTCCATATGTTATAGTGATGAAATAGGAAACATACATCCAATGACTGTTTTTTGTGTTTCCTCTGTACTGGACTCTTGAAAGCACAGAGTGAAAATACTATTTTACAGTATGGGATGTAACTACATTAGCATCCTTAGTTGTACCATTTCAAATGATTTGTGGAGGTATAATTCAGAGAAGTCGCTAATAATTTACAGAAAAGTTGTATTAATGTTATTAACAGCCTTTAATGTATTCTGACCAGAACACCAAACCAACATCATTAACAAATAGGAAAAGTCTGAAAAATAATTACGTTTTGTGAAATTGTTATATGTCGTTAATACATTACACCAAAATTGTTTGTTCCATCTTTTATAGAAAACAATGACCATAAAACTTGAAATACTGATGATAATTATCAACTCTGTTGCGCTCAACTTTGAGTCATCTTCAACTGATAAGCACAGTCTGAATCAGAATCTCTTATTATAAATACCTGTTCTTCAATGTGTGAGCAGTATCTCACTGTTGCAGTTTAACCAATTGCAAATACATGTTGCAAAAGTATGTAACTGTAAAACCACAGATAATTATGTTTATGTAAAAAATTCAATTTCTGTCTTACCACATTACTGTTCCTATAATTTGGTTAGGTTAAGGCACAAAAACCACTTGGTGAGGGGTTAGGAAAACATCATGGTTTGGTTTAAAATACCTGTTTTGGTTGCCCAGAACAGCTAAAAATGTCCCCAGTCTCCTTAAAATTATCCAGTGATGTCACACTTACAATAGTTGAAACAGAGAATTGAACTGCGCTCCTTTAAGTCCATGTCCTGAAAATCAGATAATGAACATGTAATGGGAACCTTATATGTCACTTTTTGTACAAATGTTGAATGGGTCATTGCTTATGACACGTACATATGGACGTATCTCTTTGCAGAAATGTTAACTACTAAGATTTTATCCTGGCGACTGGGCGACGCATCTGATAAAGAGCAGCTAGTTTTAACCAGTAATCTAACCTATAGGGGACAGGCCCCCCCAAGGGGTCACTGGATAGATCTGAGTTTTCATGATAAGGTGTGTGTGTGCCTGAGTGTGAAGAAAAAAAAACAACATTCTGGTACACAAATTTATATTTAATTTTTACACACCTGGAAACACATGGAGCCCCACTAGACACTGATTTTTTTGAAAGGGGTCACAATCCAATGTTAAACAATTTAAATGAAAAAATTAAATGAAATAAATAAATAAAATAAAAGAAGAGCAATGAAAAATGTAATATTTGCCTTTAAATTGTGGTGGCGTAAAAGTATAAAGCAGCAAAAGTAAGGTACAAGTATGTACAAAATTACGTACAATACTTGTGTAAATGTACTGAAACTCAGCTTAAGGTTTTCATAACCTATCAAGACTGCTGTTAATTATAAGAGACTGAGGTACAATCCTACAACGAACCACTGAGGTCAAGGCACTAAGAGGCAGTCAGCATAATGAACATAAGAACCATATGGGAGTGTAAAGGAGGAAACAGTGAGGAGGGGGGAGTGAAAGAAGAATGGTAAAAGAATAGTGGTGGCCAATGTAAGCAGGCTGGACTACATTAAAAAAAAGGACTTCAAAAATATGATGGCCCCGAAATCAAAACCTTTTCGATCTTATTTTGCCTTCAAGTTGCTCAGCCAACCCAGCTTCCTGCAGTCTGTGTAGCTTCCTGGTGCTCTTTTTGTGATGGATGTGCCGGAGCCAGCAGGTCCATCTATCTGCCCTTTAATGAGATGAGCAGGAGGGATTGCTTCTTGGATTGATAGCTGACATTCTTGTAGGTTCCCTCCTGCTCCGGCCTCTGTACACCAGTTAAGGGACATAAAGCCCATATGTAACGACCAGCCCCAGTGTACTGATTTACAGCGCTGACCCTCAGTACGCCCTTAAAGCACAGACAATAGTCTTTACACAGGGCAATGACGGAACATACAACAGATCCCAGGGAATGGCTGTCACCATCCCTCATTTGGTTTACTGTAGTCGCCATTTTTTTTTTGCTATGGCGGAAGGGATGCAGACGTCGAGAACTCTGAGTGACACAGACCAACACCAATGACAGTAAATTAACTAAAAGAAAGAAGACAAAACATTACACCAGAACACTGATAATGAAAAATAATATACATATATATATATATATATATATATATATATATATATATTTATATATATATATGTATGTATTAAAATAATTAAATTAAATATGTAAAAGTGCATGAAAAATCTGAATGGAAGGTCTGGAATAAAAAAAAAGATTAGATTCAATTTAGAAAAGAAATCTGATTGTTAAGGCAGTGTGTGGCACCGTAGTGACACAAGGGTTAATGCGCTGTCCAAGAACTACGCTCCCCTACCGTTCATTGTCTAATACAGACTTCAAAAGGCCTGAAGGAGACAACTATGGCATTATGGGACCTACTTCATCTTTTTCGTGTATGTCTACCATCTTCACATTTTTGCCCCCTACCATTATATAACTACAACCCAGCAGAAAGATCATAAAATAAAGTACAATAAAGTTCCTATTTGTAGGAGAGGTTTATTTCTGAGACTCAAAAATCTACTTTTCTTAGAAATAGGACCTTAATATATAAATAGGACATTGCTAACTCCGGCTAAGGTTAAGCTAACATGGATAACACGTGATAACAACCAGAATTCTTACACAGACAACAAAACAATAGTTTTGGACCTGGCAAACACAAGCAATCATAAGGATACTATTAGCTTTTTATTTATGTTTTGTCTATATTAAAAGATTGTCAATATGACCTGTGAAATCGAATTTGAGAGTACAGAAAGACAGGGTTTATGGACAGACTAAACTACTAGTGAGCTAGCATCAAGATTAGATGCACAAAACAGTACATTAAATATAAATCTGATACAAATGCTGAAAAGGGGGACACAGAAAGTTGAAAAACTAGATGAAAACAACAAAACAATGGTTTCAAAAAACAAGGTAGTTGTTGTGTTGGATCACTTTAAATATGTCGACCCCGTTACAGCAGAACAGAGGGACTGCAGTGACAACTCATGTCCCTCCTCCGAGCGTGGACCTCCGCGGCCTCCCCACAGCCAGTGTTTTCTGGCAGGTCATAAAAGATAATTGTGTTGCTTGGGCTTTTTAAGAGTTAGCCAACGAGTGCTCCAGGGTGGTCAAGGGGACTTAGTGTGTGTTTACCACGACACAGAGACAGTGAGGCTATACCTAACCACCCACTAGACGGCAGATAAGACATCAATCTACCCCACCCCTCCAATTTAGGGAGGGAGGGGAGGAGGGAAGAAGGGAAGGGAGGGGAGGAGCGGCCGTTTGAAGAATGAGTGGCACTCGCACCGTCCACTCTGAAGTAGTTTGGGGGCTGCACGCACCATAACTTTCCACTGAACGTGTGTGTGTGTGTGTGTGTGTGTGTGTGTGTGTATGCGTGTATACATATGTGCGTGCGTGTGTTTCTGTGTGTGTGGGCCGTGGCAGACCCAGACCCAGCAATCTACAGGGAGTCGTTGCCCTATAGCCCCAGCCCTGCTATAACTTCATTAGGTGTGTGTGGAGGTAATGGCACCGTGGTCCAGGAGCTCGTAACATGGAGCCAGAGGCCCATCGGCCGCCCGCCAGCCCAGCCCACACAGATGCACTGCACTGGTATGCCTCTATATAAGCTCCAGTTATACGGGCAGAATTAGCGTTTAGTGAAGAGCCACCGTAACTTAATATGAGACGGCGCTTATAACCTGAAGAGATTGGAATTTTCAAACAGCACAGGGATGAAATAAGTGGATTAATTCTCACTAGACGTATATCATTCTACTGGGCAATGTGAATAAAGACTTACGGCAAATGTAGAAGAATAAAGAAATTGATTGTAAACCCTGAGACGATCCATACCTTTCACACCACTGATGCAATAAAGCCGGTCCAAACACAGTCCAAATTCTGCTGACAGCCAGATTGCACTTGCTGCTTTGTTGGAGTCAATGAGAGAATGAGCAACAAATTTTGCTGCTTCTTCAAAAATAAAATATTAAACTCCCGGGTAAAGCAACATAATCTTAAAAACGTTGCACCCCAAGGTGTAACAATCGATTCCAAGTGGAAAGGATTAAATTACATTATGTCAACGTCTGTAGCCTATTGTTTTGTTAGTTGTCACTCACCCTTGGCAGTCGGCCAGCTGAACACAAAGTCAGAAGAGAGGAAAGTGTTTCTATACACCGGGGACATATTCATAGAAGTCGGAGGGCACAGAGACACACCATAGGCAACACATACTAAATCAAATGTAAACATGAGCATTTGTGTATGAAGATGCTGCATAGAAATGTCTCCTTAGCATTCACATCAGCGTATAACCCTGTATGAAATGATTCACATTGAATAACATTTTTTTGTGTAATTTTGTTGCCTTTACTCTGTACTGTTTGTTTTTGTGCTGTTTCTTTGCGCTGACCTGTCAGGTGATTACAGATGTGAATTAGCTTGAAGCTACAATCTGGTATGTTGCACCAAATGGTGACATTTTTGTTTAAGCTGTAAACTGTCCCCTTTAAATCAATTCAGTGAATTGCTTGAAGGCGCAATATGTACGAATTTGAGTTTAAAATATTCGAAAACTATGCTGGTCACCAGCAAGACCAGCATGTGTTGTCTATTATGTCTATGCTGTTTTTTTCCAGCAGAGATATTTACTGAAGCTACCATGTTAACCAGCTAGCCCAAAGTCAAAAATCTCAAACGGTGATAGTCCGGTTGTAAACCATACCAACAAACTCCCAGTACGACAGAGTCAGCTAATATGAGTGATAACTAAGCTAAGCTAACTACTGTAGCTAATGTCAGCTTAGGCTAGCAAAAGAAAATATAAGATTTTAAAGATGTTCAGTATTTACTCTCACTTTTTTATATTTTGTGCCCCTTTTAACATTCTGTTACTATAACTGTTCAGATTTTTCATATATTTCTTACTCAATGACAGAAATGGGCCCAACACGTGCTTTGAAACAGCAGCCGAAACTAAAAGACAATTTGATAACGCATCATAATAACATGTGAAACGTCTTAACGGGCCCCTTGCTACTAATGAAAGAGAACACTGAGTGTGGACTGAGGACTGACGAGGTTCATACACCATGAACTACTTGTCTATCTGGTTTCTTCCATGGACTAAAAGGTACAGCTCATTTGAATAATCAGCCTGGTCATAGTGGGACACACATACACACACAGGCACACACAGACTGATTGAGTTGCACATCCCATTTCCAAAGGAAGCCTCTGTTTATTTATTTGCTATATGTCTGAACTTGCCTGTCTTGATGTTGTTGTGTTGTAAGTGAGTCAGAAAGGGGCCCTTTATTAAATCACTGGGCTCTCCTACTGGAGTGAGACTATCCCACAGATCTATGGTAATACACAGCCTCGGGTGGAGGACAATTCCATTAGTGGAGGACAGGGGCTGGGGCTGATAGCACAACAGATATGGCCCCCTCCCTCACTACAATACCTCTTGGCTGACTCGCCGTCAGCCTGTTTAGCCTTAAGTTTTATAGAGCTAATCACCACTGTTTGCACAAGTCGGAATAAATCTGTCCCCAGCACCTGACAGGTAGACATACAACAAAGTATTGTCATCGTGATCCAAGTACCTGGCTCCAGAGAAGATTTCTATCATGGAGAGACGGCCGATTAAGCTGATTAAAGGGACTATATTGGTCATGATAACACTGTACTTACCAGGCTGATTTGCTGAGACCTGGGAACATGGCAAAGTCATTAAAAACAAGTCTGATGAAGCAAGAAACGGGTCAGATGTGGTTTTAATAAAGTTCTAGGCTATCTAAAATTTTAGAAGATTGTGATCATTTGAATTACTAACAAGGGCACACTGGTAGGCTCATGGTCCTTTTAGACAGGGAGCAACACTCATGAAAGATAACCTTGTGTGACTAAACTAAACTAGCACACGCAAGACTCTATGCCTGGTAAACAAAGATATAGGTGTTGTCGACAAGGCTACTGTATATATACCCTACTGTACCACTGAAAGCTAAAGTTAATTAGCAGAGTCACAACGTTGTAGCCCAGCTAAAGATAAAGCTATTCCTAATTTTCATCTAAAGGACTTAAGAGATCAGTGACTGCCAAAACGAAATTACCCTTACAGTGTACGAGTGACAGGTGCACTCGACCTTTGTTGTACGCCTGCAGTTTTAAGGTGTGGCAGCAACACTTCTTGGTTAGGTTTAGGAAAAGATTGCGGTTTGAGTTAAAATAACTACATAATGTAACTTGACTTATATAAATACGGTACAATATGCAAAGTTACAATATGCATGCGGTGTACGTCAAATACGTTGTAACGTAAGACTTTTGGTTTCTCATGGGACAGCAGTCTCCCTGGTCTTGTGTTTGTTTGACCCTTCAATCCCCCTTTTGTGGTCGCTCTTCATACTATGTCACCTGACTTACTCCTTTGCTGCAATAATAATCACTACAGCCACGGCAAAAACGTAATCCAAATAAAAGTGATTACTCAAAATGTTGTAAACTAGCCAATGCTTTTTTGGTTGTTCTCATTTAAAAATGAGTGCAACCAAAAAAGCATTGGCTCTTTCACCTTGCATGTCCACTTGGACATGATTTTGCCGTATATTCCAGATCTCAGTAATCACAGTGGTAGAGATAATAAACATAAGTTTATGTGGTATAAAATACAGTGTCCACTGTATATTCTATTTGGAGCCACTGCCAGCGCACAGCCAGATTTAGTTTACATATTTGAGGTGACCTTTATAAAGTTAGGCCAAATGAGTGAGCAAGAACAGGCCAGACTTTGCTAAAGCCTGTGATGAAAGCCCACCACTCTTGTTTTTATTGTCCACTCTCCACCAGGCGGAGTGTTGTGGGAACTCTAGAGAGTTGTGGCTGCTGTTTGATCACACCATGGGATTCTGACCTGTCACTAAGTGGTGGCAAACATGGCCCACACACAGAGCTAGTGAGCGCCTATGAATGTATATGTGTGTGTACGTGTTTCCCACACACAGCGCTACATACCTCACCAGAGGAGGCAGGTCACAGCGTGTCGAGGATCCATAATGGCCATTTAGCCTTCAACAGCTAATATCAGCACTGCTGATTTACAAAGAATCGGGCTGATTTGTTGCTGGACTCACACGTTGCTTTTATCAAAACCTGTTTGGCATAAGCTGATATGAACAAACAGCCAAAGATATAGATATAAACACATTTAAGGTACTAAATGATAATAATAAAATGAAAGACAGATATTAAACATTATTATGCTGAAGCTGTTCCCAGTAGGGGACTTCATACCAGCATGTACCATACATCCTTCTATGGTAACCAGCTGTTTCCAGCCAGGCGAAGTGACAAGGGACCGGAGGGAGCCATCGAAACTCCGGGGACTATGACAGAAGCGTGGTGACAAGTGACAACGGCGCCCTCCCTCATGCATGTGTCCCCGAACTGCACAGGACAGCACCCTCAGCAACAAGACGGAGATCACGCACCATGCTAGGCTAATAGCCACGATATGCTCGGCTGAAGTCAACTCTGATCGAGCGCCGGCGCTGTGATCACTGCTGATAGCAGAACAACGTGACTCGCAGATGTCGGGTTGGATATGCGGAAATGGCAGCTTCACTTGTCTCCTGAATAGTTTCTGTACCCGGCGATGAAAACTTATAATAAAAATAATATCAAAATCTCTGGGGATGTAAACGCAGGTCTGTGACTATTTAAGATGACTGGTGATGTGTAGGACTTGACCACACACTCACCTTCACCACAGAGTGTTGGGAAGTATCACACTGGTGATAATGGAGACTGTTTGTGTTTAGTGTTTGTCAGATCTATTTGCTGCAGAGGCACAGCGTAAACAACATGTGCGTGAAGGCTTCAAGGACACACACACATACAGAATTCAATTGTGGCTCGTGAAGCTTAGATTCTTCACACACATACATACACTCTACTTGCCCCTGTGACCAACTGGAGACCAGAGAGACATTGACATGACCCAGATAATAGGCCTAAAGTCTTGCCTCCACAATTTGATCAATTTGCAGTTTCCTCACAATCGCAGCCACTGCGCTGTCCCCCGCAGCTACTGTGTGGCCCCCCACGCCCGGCCACGTAGACGCATCACTGCTCGCCACAGCAAGATGCTCTGCCTTTCACCCCTTTTCCCCCCAAATCACCGCTAAGCCTGCCTGATGCCTGCTGCCGGGACACAAACGTGCTCTTGCTCCTGTCATCTCTAAGCAAGCACAGACAGGAGGGAAAAAGGCTGACAGTTTGTCTTGTACCATATGCCACGTGGCAGCAAAGCCTAACTGATATGGCCGGAGTTTGGGCCACAGCCAAGGGCTCTTTTTTTGATCTATTTTATTCTCCTCTTCTTTGCATGTGCCTGAGTCTTGGGCGGAAATGTGAAACAAAATCACTGTCTGGCCCTCACCAGGCTGGATTTACTGTCTGGCCCCAGCCGGAGCAGGGAGCTGCTTTGATCGTTATTTGTGTAATATTTCAGGCAGTACTCACGATAGGGTCTGTGGAAGCCACTGATAGCTGCAATAGCCTCTCCCCTGCTCGTGTGAGAACTCTTTTTTCAAAGGGGAGGAAAAAATATGTTTGGCAGAAACTCCTTCTTTTTGCCTGAAGACATGTTCTTCGGCAAAGCCTCTCAATCATGGACTCACCTGTGGGGTCTTTCCATACACAGTGCAGGAGTGGAATTTGAGTAAGGCAGTCAATAGATTAGAATTTACCTGTGTGGTAGGATTAGTGAAGACAAATGTGTTGCTGGTGATGCTTTTAACCCTTGAGGGAGCTGCACTGCTTTGATCATTCTCCTCAGAGCACAAAGACAGAGACCCTCAGGTCAGCAACAAATTTCAGAAATTGACTTGTGTTTGCTTCCAGGGGTATGAGAAATAAATGTGTGTGAGTGCCTCTGTGTGTTTTCTGAGTCTCTTGAAAATGACGGGAAATTACCAAGCGAAATGTGATATCCCGCTTTGTGTTCGGGAGATTTCTTCTCACTGTGAAAGGATTATGTGGAAGAGACATGACTGGAAACTGTAGAGCGACGAATGACGCACCATCATCCTCGACACTGATGGTCCCAGGTTCTGTTTCCATCGGAGTGATTCTGATCTCAGCTGTGGCCCTTTCGATTTTGTCGCCCCAGCTCCTCAAACGTCCTCAGTCCACCACTGATTCTGGAGCATTTTAACCTGTATTTCATTTCAGCATATTAGCTACTGTATAACACATATAGAATTAGTCTGACAAGTAAAAGAAATGCATTAAATCAATGTAATTTGCACTCAAGACATCGTAACAGCTTATCGTTACTCAGGACAGTCTAGACAACATCACTGGAGACTTAATATCATATCTTTAGAATTCTACTAGGTGCAACCATGCAAAACAAATCTATGCATTTCTGTTACAGATGAAAACTGTCAAATTCCTCAAGCCTGTCGAATGTTTAACTAGTAAAACTTTGGTGCCTCCGCAAAGAAACCTGCTTTCGTGCGATGCTCCTGTCAGTCAACACCTCCCCGATGTGTCATCCTTCCGCAGCGGCTAAACCTGGAACTGGGGCAAAGTGGTCACCATTTTCACTTCGATGGTTCCCTTCCCGCCTTCGCCGGGGCCGGTGCGGGAGGCAGGAGTTGATGAAATAAATGACAGGTGAGTGACAGATGCCTTGAGGAGCAGGAGGTGGGAGGGATGGGGGACGGTGGAAGCGTGCTCGCCAGGGAGGTGCAGCACAGTGCCACAGGTAAAGAGATGCCAGGGCGGAAGATTGACGCACCTTGATGGCACCGGCAGGCAGATGTGACACAGGTGAGGGGCAGAGTTTGGGGACCTCGGAGGCTCCTCACAGCTGCTTCTTTGCTCCTGTCAGACAGATGCACAGAGCGGCAGCCTCACGACGACGCAATCATGTGTGTTCATTTGCACAAACAGGCTCACACTAACCAGTTTTTATAAAGTCAGGACAAGACTGGGAGAAAGAGCAAATCCAATTCTGGCTTTCCTGATTGTTCTTCAATAACCGGATTCTCGATATCTTAATACAATAAACTTACATGATCCCTGTCTTTGTCTTATTGATTGCATTAAGACGTTACTCCAAACAGGTGCCTGATGTCACCGTTGACCGTGTCACGCTCTCCTCCCTTCTAAATGTCGATTCTCTACCCATTGTACGCCCTCTTTTATTTGATTTTATGTTCATTTAACTCCGGACAACCCTGACATTAGAAGTGGATTCGAGCCATCTTCCTTCTCCTGAATCAACTAATGTGGAACCGTCACGACCATCTGTGGGTGACCATGATGTTAGCATCATGTTGACAAAATCCTGTCATCGATTTTAAAGAAATAGGCGCCGAAAGACACCACAATTTCCCTTGTCTCACATCGCCAGACTCGTCTCCGCAGCGGCGTGCTAGCGCTGGAGTGAGGTCGTGCTGCACCATTTTCATTCTGCTAGAGGGAAGAAAATAACAGGAACCTGTTTGGTTTTTGCTACTGTAACTGCTAGTTTGTTGTACCTTTAGCAACCCGGTAAGGGTTAGGGTAGCTGGCCATTTTCCACGCGTGGGTTGCTAGCTTGGAGGTCACTGTTGTTATAACTCGCCATTTTCAGCATGTTTGTTGGATGCTTGGGGGTCGCTTGCTGTTGTTTCCGCTAGAGACAGGTTTTAAAAAGCTACTGGCGAAATGAAGGAGAATGCTGAATATCTACCCAGTGGCAGTCTAATACCCACAGTCGGTTATCTGTTGATTTATGGCCGAAACACAAATCAGGTAGGCTGTATAATAGCAATAAGATGGTGGTAGAAAAAAGGGTAAAAAGAGGATTGAATGAGAGGACTGATACCACTCTACTGTCTGTACGCTCAATATGAAGCGACAGCCAATAATCGATTAGCGTAGCTTAGCATCAAGACATGGAAACATCGAGGAATAGGTAGCTTAGCTGGGTCAGAGGTAACAAATTCCACCTACCACGAACATGCTACATCATGCATGTTTTGAAAAATGACTACTTCTTGGCTTGGTGACTTCTCCCATTCATCCTCACAGTGACAAAACTCCGGTGAGTCACCGTGTCTGGCCAAGAAATAGTGGCTGAAGTGTCACACAAAGGAAGCGGTATCAATGTTCTCTTCTAACTCTCACCAAGAAAGCAAATTAATGTCAGTATGACCAATTGGCCATTACAGAAAGTCATTGCACTTTGGTGTACAGTGTATTTCTATTGTAAAAAAATATATAATTTCTGCACTGGCTTACCATTTATTTTACCTCAAAAATATAAACTAACTGTAAGCCAATTATTAATTCGATGATCACTGATTCAATAATTTGCTATACAAAGTGTAAGGGGACAATTGAATGAACCCGGATCAACAATAGATGCCATTTGAACAGCATCTAAAAACAATAATGCTTTTCTCTATGCAGATGAAATATGAATTAATCAGAAGTGTGATATTTTATTCAGGGGGCCTCAGTAGCGAGCAGGGCACCCATCTGTCTCTCATCTCTCTAGTCAGCCATGTCATGTGGGACTGAAGTGAAAGAGAAAGAGAGCCTCTCTGATTGCTCGCCACCCAGCTCTTTGCTGCTGCTCAGTGTCACTGCCACTCACCAGCCATTCTGATGTGTTCGTTCCTCTCCAGCTCCATTAACGTCACTCTTGGTCGACACGCTCGCAAATGGATAGGCGTACAGGCCTCCAAAATAGGGAAAAGGGAAACGCTTCATTTATGTTTTAGGTATACATGGACACTTGAAAGGCAGAACAAGAGTGATATATTTTTTCATCTCCTTAAGTAGGCTTGCATTAACACAAATGTCTCCGAATTTCAGCTTTAAAAATGTTATTCTCGTGCCCGGAGGAGCTGGTCCACGACTAGAATCCTGCAGTTGTTATCCTAGCGGGCCTAGCTTAGGCCCCACTGTCAGTGAATGGAGATGTTTCGAGCAGACTGAGTGATGAGGTGCATAAGAGGTCAGCATTCTAAAGGGGCTACCAATTGGATCATGACCCATGAGGGACAGATATGGGCAGGGGATTTAGCCTCAAAGGTCGCCATGGGGTCAAGGAGTGTCTTGCATTCCAGACTCCTAATCCTCTCCCGGCAGACTGGAACGCCAGCCTTCGCTGCTCCACACACGCATGCCCATACACACATGAACATGTACACCTCTCACGTACTCTGTGCCGAGTCTCAGTGCCCCTCACGCCAGCGAGCACAGGTTGTGGTGATAGATTGGATAAAGAGACTTAAAATAAATGCATGCCTCCTGGCCCCCAAGTACTCCTCCTCCTCTAGGCCTTGCAGAGAGAAAGTCTGGACTTCGGGCGCCCTCTCCACTCAATACCCTGACCTTCCACTTATCCACCCACCTCCTACCAGGCCATCGAGTTTCCCCCATGCTGAGACACCGGAGTGCCGGGGATGTGGGTAATTTGTCAGGGCAGCCCAACCCCCACTTTTCATGCTTGTGTGTGTGTGTGTCAGCATGCAAGTATGTGTATGCACCAAGGGCTTTCTCCAGGAATCTCTCAGTCTATGTCGCCAGCCCAGGCGGTCCCAGACAAGTCAGTGTCAGTGGCTGCGTAAGCAGTGCCGATGCTAGTCGTGGTGCATTGGAAGGGCATCCTGGTCACGGCAATCGGAGCCATCCGTCAGTCCGATGTGACGTGCATGCCACCCAACACCGTGCAGCATTTGTGCCCCCCTCCCCTAAACACTTATACATTACATGCACAGACACAGTATACAATGGAGACGATACATCCCGGATGATTTTTGGAAGCTGAACCTGTTGACATTTACACGACAAATCCCACCACACACTCAAAACACACAAACACAGTGACAAAATCGCTCCATCTGTGGCTTGGACAGCACGTAACACAGCAGTTTGTGTGCAGCAAGGCACACCAGGCATCTGCCTCCTACTGTTTGTGTTGGAGTGGCCCTCCTACTGGTCCTTCAGTTGTACCCCCCCCCCTCACTTCCTATCCCACTACACTATACCAAACAGAGCCAAATAAAACACAGGCTAACATAATGTAGCAGCATGTCAGTGGTGGGCCCTGGAGCAAGGCTGAAACATGAACCGCTCTGTACCAGCCATTAGGACAAGAGTAAACGCAGCTACGATTTCTTCCTAGCCATCCAGCCCCTTATGTTGTCCAGTGCAGAGTCTGTGTGTGTGTGTGTGTGTGTGCCAGCAGCAGATTGAGTGATGTATCCTGTGTGGCTGTGGTGTGCTCAGTGGGCCAGAGAGAAGTCCCAGCAGGGGACTACTTCTCCCTTGGCCCCTGGGCCACTGCACTTCATCAATCTCTCCACTGGGAAAGGCCTGCCACTGGATCGCAAGAGTTTCACACACACACTCGACTGCGCTCACTCACAGAGAGGAAGCAAAAGCAGACAGACCGAAAAATACAGAATCAGAGGAATACGGTGCAATGTCTAGGAAATTTAGCCAAATGTTTTCATTCAGAGCATATTTTTAGCAACATCCGTGAAGATGTTTCCCATAAACAGCTCTTTATTGATTACCTAAGTGGCTTACAACTATTTTTTTTTAACTACTTTCTGTTTTTCCTTTTATCATGTTCTTTTTCATTTTTTTGTTTGAATTTTTTTTTACCAGTATTTATATTTTCTTTACATTTCTTCTAAAAACCTAAAACCTTCTAAAAATGCTTTACGACTAGTTAACTTTGTATCTCTAGTCAAAATTCAAGCATGTTTGCACTCAAATGCCATGATTTGTTCAAATAAGCAATAATTTGTTAAACACAAATCTTCCTTAACAAGGCAGCCAGTAATCCCATCATGAATGACAGCTGACAAGCCCCGAGGTTCATTTTTCTAATTCCCGTCTCCAGAACTAAAAAACTAAAAAAGAAGGAAGAGATGTGCGCATTACAATATAGGTAATCTTAAATGTATTTGGAACTGCTGTCCACACACATGAAGGAGATAATTCATTGGCCTGTTTCAGTTTTTTATAGACTGATGTGGTGTTAATACTCCCTCAGTCAGTCCAAGGGCCTGCGCTATGTAAAAGGGAGTGGTGGTGAAGAATTCTGGCACTGGATCCAATAATTGGCCGGAATGACATTGATGAGGTGAGAGCTGATAGCTGCTGTGTTCAGTCCTAACTCTTCTCACGGTAGCCCAGGCTTTTTGTCTGCTCGCGGCACCGACAAAAATCTCTGTGCTGATTTTTGCGGTTGCATCCGACACGATGCGAGCACAATAAATTAAAAAGAATTAAGAGACATTTAAAATGTGGTCTGATCCACTTGTCACTTGGGACCTCACCGCCTCTGCCTTGGAGATGGAGCTAAAAGGAACACACAGGCACATGTAAACCCACATGCTCTGGCACAGCTCCTGACCTCAGATCAGGGCCGGGTGTGCAGATTAAGTGGAGGTGAGAAATAGCGAGCCTCCTCCTCAGTTGATGATGACTTGAACACTTGAGAAACATGTAGGGAATTTCTCATGCCTCAGCAGGAAGCAGGGATCCCCTCTCACTCGTCCACTGAGCCTTCTGCATTCTGCACAGATAGATTTAGAAGTCATGTTATGGCAGGAACAATCCTCTGGATCTGAATCTGATTTAGAGATTTTTTTATTTCTGTATTTATTTATTTTTTTTATAAATAAAGGTTAGGTTTATAGCCAAGCTGAGCATGACATGATATATGCTCTGAGTCATAGGTAGAAATCTTAAAAAAAAAAAAAAAAAAAAACTAGAAACAGAATCTATTTCAGTCATTCCAGCTAAGCAGCTTTCAGGAGTTGAATCATTGCTTTGTCGAGTCGAAAGGAAGCCATGGAAGGAAAGAGAGAAAGAATGAGTGAGCAAAACGGAACAAGAGCCAGAGCGGGTGAGGAGAGTTGGTTTACAGTGCAATCAGCATTAAGGAAATTGGTTTGCACTAGCGCTGCGAGTGGAGAGAGGTGATTGATGCTAAGCTAGGCTAGCAGGAAGGAAATGGAGAAATTAGCGGCAGGCCAGGGCACTGAGAGCTGTCAACTACTTCCTGGTCAGTCTAGGGTGTGAAGTATGCGCCCACTGCCACCCATCGTGTACCACTTGTGCTAACACAGTTGAAAATACTCGGCATGCACGAGTATGCACGCACGCACCGGGAAGGCATTTCCGCATCAAGCATGAACTGTGCATTGGCAGCATTACATGACCACGAAACCTGAGCACAACCTGACTCTTCCTATTTGAAACTCGAGCAGAACATCTTGATTTAGGGCCAGGTCAACGCCAAGGAGCTATATCTCAGTGTGACAACTGTGTGCACAAGCATGCTGGGATGTGCACGTACTTTGAAATACCAACCCATGCACACACACTCACTTTTCAACAATTTCCAATCACAAAGAGCACACACGACCCCTGTCTCGATCTCTGCCCGCTCGCCTCGGCACACAAGCCTTCAACGGCACATCAAAACAACACAGCACAGTCTCCAGGGCACCGTGTCAAAACTTGGCTCCGTGCATGCCAACAGTGCAGCCACGTCAAGCCCCCTGACAATAGCGGTAGTAGTGTACATGCAGTGTAATTAAGCAAGGCAACAGAGGACAGGCACAGGGGAGGAGAAGACACAAAGATGCCCTTGATACTTGGGTGTCGGCGCTGACAGCATTCCCTCTGACAGCTTCATCTCGTCGGCCACCACAGAAGCCCTTACGTCTCCTGACATGTGCTTTACTCATCCCTGCCTCGCGTCTTTGTTCCACTCGACATGACGGGGAAGAAGGGATGGAAGGAGGGAGAGCTGGAGATGGATGGAGGGATGTTATGATGGCCGGTGCTTGTTGGTATCAGTGGTCAAAAAAGGAGTTCATGGACTCACAAGTCGTTGGCCTATAGTGAGACGGAGGAAGGACATTTCTAAGTGCTATTAAATGTTTATAATAGTGGACTAGCTACCTACTATATATTATTTCAATTGCCATAAAATAAGTCTTTATTTTGAGTGTTTACAAAGTTCATACAATCGTTTGCTTTTATGTTCCAGTACAAAAGACCTTAATGTACTGATAAGAACCAATAGTTAACATGTTGAAGAGAGTTCAAGCTGACGAAACAAACAGACATTCAAAGGAAATCTACATCAATGTAATAACGTAAAGAAAATAGCCCAAGGTCCGTACTAGTGGCCACTCCAGACCACTCCTCTTGAGCGATGTTTGATGAAGAGTGGGAATTATCATCTGAATTCATATAGACTTTCTTCAACATGATTGAAGTGAAATTAAAATGAAGGTAGAAATTTCCACGGTATTTTGATATTATTCTGTAATTTTTTTTCTTTTGTAATTTTTTTAGCTAATGTAACATTCATCGATACCACTGGAGGACCTGCGCTGTTAGATCATGCATTTTTCTTATACCATGATATTAATTCTGATTTTCAACATTTTTTATTATAAATACGATATTTATATAAGTGGTTCTATGTTTACCATTAAATGGGATATATTTACAAACGTGTCGGTGCTGAGCTAAATAACTAATTTGTAATCATCACGGTGGTCTCATTTTCGCTCGGTTTAAGTGAAAGGAACTCTTCGGAAGAATATATTTCAAGAAAATAAAAGGAGATGTTGGTGTGGAGAGAGGATTAAGATCTGGAGAGATAGAACAGGAAGATTTACATGAAGATGAGGAAAGTAGCCTGGAGAGCGAGGCGGACAGAGAGCCGGATGAAGGAGAAGAGATGGATAAAGACGGAGCCATACGCGTCCACCGCTATTTGGTCACGGGGGTTGTCAGTGTAAACAGGTGCTTGTAGATGTTTTCAACCAATTCACAGGATTTAGTTAGAAATATATAAGTCTACTATAATTTGCATATCTTTCAATGTGATGTTTATGGACCTTTTTTTAAAAAAATGGGGGTTGTCATTGTTCCCCTGTAATTGAAATACTCAATAACATTACATTACATTTATGGACATGATCAGCGGTTAACATGGGTGAGTAGTTATCTATACAGATATTTCCAAAAACAGAGATGATGCAGCGGTAAGGCTACTACTAGAGCTATGCCCATAGATTCTCATGGTGGACAGGAAGAAAAGTATCAAGTAAGTGTGATACAACATTGGCTTGAGTATTTTCAGACCTGCAAAGTGTCTTGGGAGTGTGTTTAGTTCACTCAATGGATCTAGGAATAGGAAGAAGGTAACATGTAGCGTTAAATTTTGGGGTGAGGTTGATGACGACATTTGTGTCGGACAAAAATCTTGAAACATGCAAATCGATTCAGTGTGAAGTTCTCAGCAAGGCCTGAGCTCTCACCTTCGGAGGCATTGCGCCCTTAAAACAGCAGGTGAGAGAAAGGTCGCGGCCAGATAAGTGCAGGTTTCAAACAGATGTTTTCTACCCAGTCTTGGAAAAATGTTAGATGGGTTTTACTGACAGTTCTCCCAAAGACATCTGTGAAATAATGACTGCCATCCTGAGCCCGAATCCCAAAGTTCCTGATCCTACAGGGTTAAGCTCTGTTTTTGTTTGCCAACATGTCTTACTCTTAAACCGATGACTTGGGACATGAATTACCTCGGCCCAAAAGAATCCCAGTAAGGAGAGTAAAGAATGGAATGCGGAGGCCCTCTGATGTGGCAGAGCCAAACGTTGTTCATCAGACTGCACAAAAAAATCTTCTTTGAGCTTTTCAAACTGGGCAACATTGCAGCTGCACGGCCAGTAAGCAAATATTTATGTAAGCATGGTGTTTGTAGTCAGAATTAGTCAAAACTCATTTCCAGTCTAAAATGGCAGATGAGAGATTGAGTTGTTTGGGCATCCCAAGTATTGCGTGTCGTTGGGTAAAATCCTGGAATGTGAACAATTTTGTTTATATCTTTAAAAGAAACCACAAGAACTGCAGCACTGACCGTGAGGCTTGTTTTGCTGTTGTTTTTTTAACCCTACATTTATCCCCAGTCAAGGAAGATTGTAGCAATTCATGTACAATGATGAATAAAATGTTCATTAACACTGAATAAGTATTCTTAGATTTATTGTTATTTTGTATCTTTAGTTTTTAGTAAAATCAAACCCATGCAGGGGGTGGTATTATATGTTTACTTTTTCAACTGCATAGGTATGCACGGACCTATAAATGTAATTCAAATGGTAAAAAGGACATTTATCGTGTAATTGTCCATTGAAATATGAAAATAGTTGTCATTTGTTAAAATATACAGTTGACAAGTGATATAAGTTTAAAAATAAAATGCCAGATTATGACTTATCGGGTACTCTCCACCTGTAAATGCTTTACTGAAGATGATTCTGGTGTTTTCCACTGTTACAGTACAGGTTTCACCTGCTGCGCTAATGCCATAAGCAATAATACATTGCTTCTAGAAGTGGGCAGCGTCTCCGATGTGCCAAATATGGTCAGTGTCGGGTCTGAGTGAGCAGCAGCACCAGCCACTTCGGATAAAATTTGTCAGAAATACAGTGAGGCTCTGTGGCATTTGTGTGTGCTGCTCAAAAAACAATTGACAATTACACTGAAACAATTCAAAATCAACATCTCTTCCCGAAATAATGTCATTTTTTTTGTGTGTAAATAATCCACAGAATAGTTTTCATGCCTTGTGGACTATTTCTTCAGTAGAGTTGAAAAGTTGACAGTGATGATAACATGGGACCCTAATTCTGGACACGTTGGTGACTATTTGGATGCTGTTTTTCAACGTGATAAGGACCTGTCCAAGTAAAACTGAAACAAAGAAGGTAAATATGTTTTGGGAAATTTGGGTGAACTCATTCTTTACAGACTGAGCGTAAGAAGAGAGGGACAAAGATACTACCACTCCAAAGAGAGATGGCCATCCTGAAGAGGCCCATCTTTTACAAAGCACTCCATTCCTCTCAGGCAGGATTGAGTTAACGTCCCTTCCCTCCCTCTCGCCCTCTCAAGCCTCCCCTGCCCCTCCCCTTTCGCAGTGACTCGCTGGCTTGATTTATCTGATGGAAGGAATTCTGCACAGGGCTCTGGCTCTGGTGGTATCCCTATACAGTAACCTTTTCCCCCCGCCAGATGTTCCTCTCTCAAAACACGGTAATGTTCATCCCCAAATCCCCCGTACAAACATATCAAGTGGTCGCAACATGTTTACGCGGAGCACGGCCGACAGAAGTGACAGGGACGGTGACATGAGCATTGGGGGTTGGAGAGCAGACGAGGAAGAGAGACGCAGACAGACAGAAAGACAGACAGACGGAGGTGTTAGACATATGCTGAGGCCAGCTGACGACACCAGGATGACCCGGAGGAGTAAGGGGAGATCGGGGGCAGAAAGGGGTTGATAACTCCCACAAATGTTGTAATGGGTGATACTTTGAGTTCAACAGTTTGCCTGGATCTGCACGCCTGGACTGATTTATTGTATCCTTCCTTTTTGCACAGAATTTTCCTCTTACATGCTCTTTTGATTCAGTGCTGTGCTTTCCGACAAGGGGTGTAGATGACTTTTTAGTGGAGCCGCCATAAAACAACATCTTTTATAAGCGATGAGCTTGGCATGCTGGATCCTAAATATGTAAATTAGAGGTCCGAAATGTGTAAGGATATCCCATTTCAGCAAATCCCATGTTTTAAATGTGTCAGTCCTGGAGTTATAACTACATGGTATATCAGATCAAATGGAAATACATAGAATTTTGTCTCATAAAACTACGTTAATCAAGACGACCCTACTCAAACCTGACAGGTCCTGACCTGACCTATTTGCACATGTTAACTGTGTTGCAACTTTATGCCTCTTTAGGCTCTCTTTAGGTAAGGGTTAGGTTCTTTCGCTGCAAACGTAGCTGGAAATTGTCCTAATGTCTCAAAAAAAAAAAGTTTTTGTTGCATTAACTAAAAAAAAACTCTCTATTACTTGTCAAAAATGGTTTCACACTTACAAATATTGAAACCAGGCTCGAACAGCGGCCTCCAGTTTGGTAGCCTTTCTGCCTAGCTGGCTCGGGAACGCCATTCCATCCACCTGTCAACATGAAAGTCGAGCCATAAACATGCAATGTGAACATGATACACATTTTGTATAAATGCTGATATGGTACATATGACACGTACAAATTTGAACATAAAATGCCAACATTTTATTCTGATAACTGGGCTGGATGGGTCCAATATTAGTGAGAAATGTATCTTTTTCTCACTCAGTTCTCTGCATCATTTTCTGTCATGAGTTGCTAGTCAATGTGTAATTCCCCATTACATCAGAGTTAGCATGGTAATCTAATCACCAGTGCTGGATGTGTTAACACAAAGACATAGCTTCATGGCCTGGGTCAGGTTCAGATCTCAAACATGGCTGCACCAGTTGCAAAAAAATTGAATCGGGTCTTAAAGACACGGGTACAGGCCAGCCCAGGCCGGAAATATATTATGTCAATATTTTTGCAAGCCATAGTTACATCCAGGATGGACATTTGTACCAAACATGGCATATAACATTATATGCTCATGAGCTGACTTTTACACTGGGAGGTTGAGGGGATGGTGGTGGCGTTTTTACAAGCCAGAAGGATGCCAAGTGGTCAACCGCAGTTAGACTGTGGGGGGCTGTCACCCTGTTTTTGGGGTGACCACTTACAGCCGTTTTTGTGGCAGCAAACTAGGGTGTATTTTGAAGGAAACCTGGGGACATTTCCAGCCCTGTTTGTAGCGCTCAATACGTTCAGGGCTTTTTTAAGCCAAACCAGGATGTTTTCCTAACCCTAACCAAGTGATGTTTTTTTTGCCAAAACCTGAGCAGAAAATAATTTAGAGAGATACATAGAAAATAGAAATAGAAAATGTAACAAAGTATCAACACAAAGAGACATTACGTTTGAACGTATCTGTGCTTTTGCAGAAACGTACTTTTACGCCAACATTTATTGTGGCGATTGTGTCGGTACAAGCCGGGTTCAGGCCTTCAGGTTTTGTGCAGAACTGTACTCAGTGCACATGTATGCGTATATCTGTGTTTTCTCTATCAGGAAAGCAACACACACATCAACAGCAAGACAGACAGGATGAAAGAGAGAAAGATCATGATGATGACAATTCTGATGATGATGATGATGATGATGATGATGATGAAGGGGGGGAGGGGTAAGCGATGTCAAGGCCCTGACAGCTTTGACCGCCTCAGCCAATATTTGTCACTTTCAGCGTGCATGAATTCTTGATTTGATGTGCCTTAATTGATTCAGCCCTGCTTGGCACTGTCTGTCTGTCTGCCCCCCTCCACTCACTCACTCACTCACTCCCCTTTTTTTTCTCTCCCCAGCTATCTACCTTTTCTAATTCTTTATCTCTTTATCCATCTAATATCACAAGGAAGTCTGTGGAGTCTAGGCAGACTAAGATGAATGGATCGGAGGAGGAAGAGCAGCCAGTGATGCTGCCCTCTCTGTGACCTCCTCCATGACACAATGAGCCCCAAATGGCAGACATGACGGAGGATCAAGTGCTTCAAAGTAAGCCAGGCAGAGATAAAACCCAACAGGCCCCTCTTGGATGATGAACGGGTTTTGTAGCAGGAAAAAGCCGTCATGTAGCTACCATGACACCTGGGCTTTGGTGCACAGGCCCAACACATGTCACATCGTGTAGCTGAAGAAGGAAAAAACAGAAAGAGTCGCTGGTCTATATTGTGCAGCTTGAGTGTATTGGAGGTTCCAAAATGTCGATATTTGCAGCACTGTACTTGAACTTTACAGCACAATTGTGCATAAGTGATGTAACCTTGCACTGATCTTTCTCATTTTATTACTAGTTGTTGTAATACTCAAATGTTCAGGTGTTTAGTTCCCAGATTGGATTAAAAAAAAATATCACCATCAGCTCTATGTGCCCTGTTACCATGGTGTTTAGACCAAGGTTAAGCCATTCTATGTTTCTAACAATGTGTGCCTTTTTTCAGGCCTGCATTGTTGCCGGGCACATTGAACCTTGGTTGTTCTCAAATAATCCATGCCCACTACAGAGAGAAACACGGCCAAAATTGATTTCCTCATCCTTTATTGTAATGGCAGAAGCATGGTTTGAGTGTTTCCCACTCAAAGTACGCCCTCCTCCTCTTCTTAGCCTTGGAGCGGCTGAATGGCAAGAGAGGAAGGGGGGCCAACAACAACTTGTTTCGTAAACACGACTGTCTGTCTGTGTGAGTGTTAGTGTGAGTGTGTGTGTGTGTGTGTGTGTGTGTGTGTGCGTGTGTGTGTGTGTGTGTGTGTGTGTGTGTGTGTGTGTGTGTGTGTGTGTGTGTGAGTGAGTCAGAGGAGGTGGAGGTGGTGCTCATAGACTGTTTCAATGACAAACATGAAAAAATCTCGGAAAAACCTCATCATGTTGAAGTATTGCAATAAATGCCTCCTGACGCTGGTGAGGATTACTCGGGGCACCCAGCGCGACACCCACCTATTGTTAGTGTGCTGAAAGCTGGTAAATTTCCCATAAGTCCCTTTTTGAATGGAGCAGGAAAAAAAAAAGAATCAACCAGCCCAGATGAGAGCTCCGCCATACATGCAGAAAACAGCACTAATAAATGTGAAGATGCTCGCATACTTTTTACAGAAAGCATAACTCTGCTTTGTCTCCCGTTTCATGTCAGGTCCATTCGAGTAATGTGAGATACCTTTAATCTCAAGCCAGGGTTTTATGATGAGCAGTGGGTAACACTCGAGTGGAGAAACAGAAGGAGCAGCACTTTCTTCACAATAAAGCGCAGAGGGCCTTTACCGAACTTGTCAGCTTGAAAATTTAAATGCATACTTGATTGCTTTTAAAGTGGGTGCCACTGATATCCTGCCATGATCTTAAGGCTTCTTTGACGGGTGGTAAAAGCAGGAGAAAAAAAAAAAACTTCTTTCAGGCAAAGATCACAAAGGAACAAGTTGTGGTTTTATTAAAAAAAAAAAAAAACATGTTGTGCTCCTCCACTCCACTCCAACCCCCGCGCATTATGTCGCTGTGCTGATGTCACATTGATTATGCTGATCGTAAACTGCCTTTGTTTGTCCCTCGCTCCCTCCCGTCAGTCATCCATCTGCGGGGATGAGATGAAGTCACACTAAAAGCCATCTTTCCCATGTTTTCCTGCATTTTCAGGTCATGCCGCGGATAACGCCAGTCCCACTGGAGGCCGGGGCGTCTCCTGTTTCCCCTTCGCACTCCAGTATATTAATTGCTTTTTAATGTTCCCCTTCTCTCCTGAAAGTTGTTGCATACCAACAAATCAACAACAATAAGGTTCTTTTCACTGTTGCGGGCCACAACCAAGACTAAAAGGGTACGGTCACTGAATAATCCATGCAGGGGTGCGTTGGAATGAAGGCTTCAAGCTGGTAACAGAGGAGTTGTAACAGGAGGCCATTTGGCTTTCTTTCTGCTTCGTCCCAAGTGTCCTCTGCTCCCAGCTGTGCGCATGTCGCAGAATGGGACTTTGGTGCGAGCGATGATGGCGAGATGTAATACTGATCCAACTAATCCAGCTAACCCGGTGAAGCATTGTGACATGCCCCCTCCCTCTTGAGCCACAACTTCAGGCAAAATTTGAGTTTTTAGCATTTATTATTAATCTACACAGTTATGAGGAATAGGGGCGCTGTTCTGCAAAGCCATTTAGATGTCTATTTTCTGAATCTGAGGGAAATAGAATGGAGCATATGCTGCGAAACCTTACATTTTTAAAGAAGAAAAGGGGAAAACGTTTCCTGTTTGGTAATTAACATTCACTCCGCAACATGTGTCGGTTGTGTGCTAAAAAGCAGTGTTGGAATAAGTACCCAAAGGTCATACTTCAACATCAAAGTAAAGATATCATGTTAAAATATTACTTTGGCAAAAGTGAAAGTCATCCATACAAATAATACTAGAGTCCGAAAGCATCTGATATGATGTGCTTCAGTATTAAAAGTCATTTTCTGGCAATAAACGTACCTGAGTAAAGTACAAGTAAAAGTAAATTAAAACATACATCTACATGCACAGCACGTTTAAACTTTATGCTTAGTGTTGACTTGTTATTGCCGTTATCGCCGTCGGCCAGTTATCGGATCTGATACTCAGGATTTTTTATTTCTATCCCATTGCAGATAATGAACATTTACTGAAAAATGTGCTCTTTGACTCTGAATCAGCATGTAATCTGCAAGGTCAAGATTAACTTATCAAATAGATGTAGTGGTATGTAAAGTAGTGTGGAAATGTAACATTGCTTAAAATCTGAATAATGCATCAAAGTTGTACTCAGGTAAATGTACTTAGTTACATTGAATGACCACTTAAAAGTTGCTGCAAAAAAATGTATGTAAGTTTTAGCCCTGAATACGTACAGCAGCCATATGCATGTTTTGATGTGGTTTTATTGTTGAATTTTGTCATGGATACGTGACTATTGTCTGCGTTTATATTTTGGGCAACCCTTCCCCTAAAACTGTAGGCTTGTGATGAAAAGTCTTGCAACAAATTACACGATAAATTAATTTGTTGCAGGCTTAAGCCGCCCTTTGAAATGCCCGCTCGGCAGCCTGCAGCAGAAACGAGAGCTCACTGCTTAAGCTGCTAACCTACAACGTGCCTCCGCCTGTAACATGACTCTGGCTTGTAAATGAAGCAAAGGCGGAGGTAATCAGACGTACTTACAATTTTGTAATATGAAGGAGGTCATAACCTAACTACATGATTAGCAGACTTACTGTAACTAATGACATTACACATTCAGCCATGGCTGTGATTTCTTTAGGATGTTTGGCTCCTGCTTTCCTGCATCTGCTGTATTGTACTTGTTAATGTTTATTTTTCCATACATTGTGACAAAAAATGTTCTGAAAGCTTAGGGGTCAGAACAGCCAGATTAGCGTTAACAGACTGTTTTCTTTCTCTGTATTATGTGTATGGTAGTTTTTATCTTCCATAGAGGAATGCTTAATCGTGTAACATTAAACAATAAGTGTATTTATATAGCTCTTTGGGCCTAGAAAATAAAAGTACAGTTTGTTTTGAAAGTACAAGTTTGCGTACGCACACCCGAGCAGCGACATTGCATTGAGTGAGGAACGCACGGGGTGCAAGGGGGGTCATCAGCGAGTGTTTGGAGCTTGAGTTACAGGGCCAGCATCTGCCATCCGGCCATCAGGCCCTCATATCCATCACTGGCCGATGGCGTGGTGCAGCCCGGCGTTTGTAAAAACACCCAGAGGAAATGGAGTCTCTGGGCCAGACAAGAATAAAATTAGCTTGATGACTAAGTTCCTCCTCAGGTCCCAGCGGGAATAGAACTCTGCCATTTGTTTTCATTACTTCCCTTGGCTGTAGATGGGAGGACGACGTGCGTGTATGACTGTGTTTGTGTGCATGTATGTTTAGAGTGGAGGCTGCATGTGTATGTCTGTGACTTTCTGTCTCCATCCAAGTGTTGAAAAAGAAAAAAAGCAGCACACAAAAACTGGCATTTCCAGCACTGTATGGGTTTAATCAAGCATATTCACTCGTAAACACAGCACTTCGATTCCAAGCCTCCTTCCATGTATAATATTTGTGCCTGGTCTGTTGAGGTGACATTACCGTTTGGACTTGTTCCACCACCCCTTCACAGCATACGGTATTGGCTTTGGCCACTTTATTGCATTAGCTCCAGAATATCTAATAAACACGCAAAGGTTATAAAAATTGATTCGCTCGCAAATGTGTTTTTATTCATTTCCAGTGCGATGACCTAAGCCAACTTTTGTTGAAGTAAATGTGCAACCGGCTTGTTTTTTGTGGTTGATTTTAATTCTTTGTCACTTCAGGCAAAGGGGACTTGAAAGCAAGGAAACTCTTTTTCATATATGTCTATACATTCTTGATCATATGCAATTTAAATAATCAATTGCTTCCCATGCATAAAAACAATACTGCTCAGGAAAGTAATAAAGTTCAGTGCAGCAGAGGGAAGAATAGAGTGTGTTAAATTAAAACTGATAGACTAAAGACTCAGTAAACACTTAAAGGGGCAATATGTAAGATTTTCAGTTGCAATTAGCTAAAATTAACAACAGAATGTGAATAAATGTCAGTTTTGACATTGTGATTTCTATGTTTTGTGTGGCAGATATATCTAATGAAGTTTACATGGTAGCCAGCTAGCCCTGGCCCATCCCAGTCCAAAGGTCCTCTGTTCAGTCCCCTAGTCTCCAAGGCACCCACTCAGAACCGCTAGCTGCATGGCTAACAGAGCTAACAAGGTCAGGGTGGCTATAGCTAGCAGAAGTTAACGGTTACTACAGTGATATGCTGCCCCCTTTTTGTTTTGAGTATCATTTTGACAGCGGGCCAATTATTGCATATTGTACCTTTAAACATCCAGTTTTGATGATGTATATTTCACCTGTGAGATCTGCTGAAAAACAGTGTCATTAAAGCAGGAGTTGTCAAATATACAGCAACCCGTGCAATGTTTCGGTGTCCCTGAATAGTCACACTGCAGAAAAATCGGCCTTGTGTCTGCTAAAGCAGCACAAAATAGAATTGAAGAGAAAGCACGGAAGTGGAAGCCCCTCTCTTTTGTAAACAGACTGAGAGACCTCAACACCACAGAAATAATTATTTACTATTGTCCAGCTGTGAGAGCACCTCTGAACTTCACTTACAAATTCATTCCTCTGCTTTGAATCTTCTCCGTCTTGTTGTACACACACACACACACACACTCGCAGAGAAACTCACACACACACACACACACACACACACACATACACACCTCTCAGATTAGTTCCAGCTTTTACCCAGGGTGCCTGTTAGAGCTGAAGTGAAGACATCTTGTACTTCTTTAAAGCATGTAGCATTAACACCTTTGCCCCCTGTGTAAACCCTGAGTACTGACCCACAGCGGAGGGTGAGAAGCACACAGCTCTCTGGGATGCAGCAGTGTGTAACCCGCAGACCTGTGTGCAAATGTTACAGAGCAGCACTTTTCAGTCAGAGCTCCATAGGAAGGAAGGGATCAGGAAAAGGGAATATTGGAGGTGATGGAGAAAATGGAGAAAGTGTGTGGATGTGTGCCTGCATATATATATGCCTCTGTGTGTGTGTGTGTGTGTTCTTTGGGAGAGAGGCTGACTAAACAGACCAGGAGGGTGGCGAGGCCTTGAACCAGAGGTGTGAACAGAGAGATCCGCTCACACATTTGGCACATAACTTCTCTTTTTCAGTGTTGTCTCTTTCTATCTCTGTCTTCTTCACACACATGCAGAATCTTTAGTGAGATAATTTAAGGGCAAATCCACCTAATTAAAAAGAATCCTTTTCTCTCTCTCTCCAGCCATGTGAACAGTTTCCGTTTTATAAGAACATTTTTTTAGATGTTCGTCACTCTGCCCGCATACTCCGTAAAAATGTGATAAATCAAATCATGTTACTGCTCACAGTGAGTATTTGACTGTAACTTTAATTTAAACCTCTCAAAGTAAATAGTCGTGATTGGAACTACTTTATACTGACGAAATAGTTGTTTCAGTCCTGTGAAATCTATTTACTTCCATTTTCATGAGAAAATAAACCCTGTTTCCAGCTCTGGGCCAAGGATACCCATCATGCTTTTTGTTTTTTTCCTTTCCTTAGTTTTTTGTTGTTCTTGTGCATGTTAAAGATCTTGCAAGTCAAAAAGTTCCACACTAACAAAAGCCCCTCTTAAAGAGACAGGAGCTTAAACAGATGAGACCAAGAGAAAACTGATGTGTCTTTTTGAGCATTAGAGCATTTATATCTGTTCTAGTAGCAGCCCAAAATATAACCATGAACCTGAAATGATGAATAATACATTTTTAAAAATTCATTATCCGTATTAAAGTATTAAACTATTAGCAGCAACTGGCTAACAATGAGGGTGATTCTGGACAGACACTACTGTTGTATTTTTCAATCTGTAAGCATTGAAAATAAATTAATTTCCATGTATTAGCATGGATAAGATAAGATAAGATAAGATAAGATAAGATAAGATAAGATAAGATAAGATAAGATAAGATAAGATAAGATAAGATAAGATAAGATAAGATGAGATGAGATAAGATAAAATATACTGTATTAATCCGGAAGAAAAATCCTTGTGCCAGAAAATGCCAAATATAGAAACATCAGAGTATTAGAATAAAATACAATACAGTAGTGCTCAAATAGAATACAAAAACACAATAGACTAAAAATACGAAAGTACAAAAGGAGTAAAGTGTTGATATCAGTGCCTAAAAGAATAACAATAAAAATAACATAAGAGAAAATATGTAAAGTGCAATAAAACTAAATGCAAAAAGGAGCATATACAAACATAATGAGAGGTATTTAAGCTAATATTGAATGTGACATTTCAAGTAATATTGCACATTTTACTTATATGAATGTTGTCAGTGAGCAATTAAAGCCAAACTTTCCACATCCATATTTTGTATGTTTGTTTGGGTGAAAGACTCCTTTTATATATCATTTACTGTATGTCCATGTTTAGCATCTTAACTTATCTGTCTACTTATATAAAATAAAACTGCTGCACTTGCAACAAATCCTGTATCTTGTGGCCAAAATAGGGCTTGACACAGAAGTGGACATATGCAGTGGAAGCTGCAGTGTACACGTATAAACTGCACCATACCATAATGCATTTAAATATGCATTTAGAGGAAGACAGAGAGAACCCAGATCACGGAAGAATTACATGACTTCCCAGAACCATTGTTGGCTAGAAGGGGGAAGTGATTTTCTCTAATGTATCCCTGCGTTGTGTCCATGTCCTCCCACGGCTGGTCTGCACACCAACAGTTAGGGGTCCTGCAAAACGTGGGTCAAGGCGATTGTGTGTGTGTGTGTGTGTGTGTGTGTGTGTGTGTGTGTGTGTGTGTGTGCGTGCGTGCGTGCGTGCGTGCGTGCGTGCGTGCGTGCGTGCGTGCGTGTGTGTGTGTGTGTGCGTGTGTGTGTGTGTGTGTCAGACAACAAGAGAAAGAGAGTGGAGGGGGGTGGGGGGTAGTTTGCCTGTGACAAGGAAGTCAAATAAAGGGAAGAAAAGCTCCATTTCCCCAGCTAAATGTACCCCTGGGAGGCGCGAGGGAGGGAGAGAGCGCGCAAGAAAGAGAGAAAGGTTATGAACCGACAATACTCCTGCAAGGCTCCAGATTTACAACTACCAAGCCCTAAGAGCTCTGCCATGCTTATTTCTACAGCCAGTTAAAACAAATTGCAGCCATGTTTCAATCACCCACATCCTCTTCTTGCTCATCCGCTCAGGCTGAGCTTTTTGGCTGCTGTATTATTTCTCTCTCAACTGCTCCTGAATAAATACTTTCCTCTAGTGAGGCAATCTTCATCCACTGGAAAGTCCCCGCTCGCTGTACGTACACCCACACTCGCCACAAGCCCGAGTGCTCTCTCTCCCCGCTCCCTTCTTTTTCTTCTCATGTCAGCCCGATCTGGGACCTGCAGTGACATAGAAAAAGGAAATGGAGGCTGTTTTGAGCAACTGTCCATACGTTTGATTTCGTTCACTGGCATTTTGTCATCATAGTGCCACTTTTTACTCCACACTGGCTCGATCCGTACTGGCGAAACGAGACTTTTCTGCTACTCTTTTGCTGTTTTAATGGAAAACACAAAGCTACTTCCACACTGATCGAAACTCCCGTCGAGCCGAGGATGGATGAGAGCACGAGGAGTGAATAAATACTCCCCTCTTTTTGTATGTTTGATTGCGAGTCGTGGCAGAAACCTTTTCGTAACCCAATACGCTGTTTGATTTGGGTTCAAATGAGAGAGAGGGAGCGAGCAACGTCGGGCAGAAGGAGCAGGGTGGGGGTAGAGGATGGTTGGGGGCAGGTATGGGGTCAGAAGAGTGTCTTTTTCATGTTGCAGATTAGAAGCAGATGTCGGTGGGATTACACCGCCAGTGTCATCACTCACCCCACAGCCCCACCTCCATCCAGTCGTACACACACACACACACACACACACACACACACACACACACACACAGAGGGGGTTAGAAAAGTTTCACAGCGCTCTCAACTGTTCGTACAGCTACAGAGCTAGGGAGAAGCAACGGTGACTGATGTGATGCGCCGCTACGCCGTGGCTAAATTGGCCACTTTCAAGAAAACCATGGCAAAATGAATTGTATGAAAATATATTGCGCATGTAAAGTCCCGAACGAATCTCTCAGTTGCACTTCGTTTTAAAGAGTCAATCAAAAAACGTGAAAACACACACACACACACACACACACACACACACACACACACAAGCTGACACACAAAGTTCTTTGGGAGACTACTGGAATGCATTTGTTGTGAAGCAGCTGCTGGAATGTGATGTACATGGAAGCTTTAGCCACCGAATACTGACGTATTGCTTCGTGAAAGTTAATCTTAATCTAGATTTGTATGTTTTTTTGTTGCTTTTTATTTTTTATTTTTTTTGCCTGTGGAACAGTTTGAAATATTGCCAGGCAGGGATGGATTTCATTACCGCTCTGACAAAGCATGAAAACGTTCAAGCTTTTTTTGTATCCCTTTGGGAGTCTGGGATGAAAGAGGGGAATCTAGTACATGAATGAAAAGAACCAAATACTGGATCTGCTTTTGAATGAAAGGATCCAGCTGAGGCGAACGCTCGCTGCCCGTCCGACGCAGTGGCACTGATTTAGTTTGTGGATAAAGGTCCAAGTCACTGATCTAGAGACTTTTAGGGTGAAAAGAACAGAATTTGAATCGACTGCCTTGTGACTTGCACAGTTCTCAGCTATTTAAAACACTGACGGATGTAAACATGACCTAAAGAGATTGAGTCAAGATTAAACGGTATGGTCTAGTCCTGCTGCATCCTTCTGTATATATCATCTAAATCTTTCATAGACAGATAAATGTCTGTCGTAGGCACGGCCTCCATCCCTCGCTGCCAACAACAAACACATCAACCATCTCTCCCATATACATATGACCGCACATCTGATATGAACCCCTACAGTCGCATTTGATCCACAGTGACCTCAGACTTCTGGTCGAGAACTCTGACCCCCAACAGATACAGGCTGCCAGGCTTCAGTAGCTCGTTGCAGTGGTCAAAATAACAGAACCACATCGTGATGTGCTGATGTTCTCAGCAGCTGTGACCATACTCACAGCCCCAGTGTGGTTCCTGTCAGGAGCAATAAGCACTGCGCGTTGTCGTGTTTACTCCTCATAGCTACGTCTTACGGAGCCTCTAGGGCCGCTGTCTTCTGTACCAACACCACCCAACACCTCGCCACTGACATCAAACAGCTAAGACGGAGCAGATTTCTCCTGATGATGCCACAGTCAGAGAGCTTGTTTTTAAATATAGGCACACGCATTTCTTGATATTTCTACATACTCTACATGCTCACATCCATATCTGAACATTGGGGGGTTCCAGAAGATCTCAGGATTAGACCCCATCAGCTCCAATAAGCTCTCTGTAGACAGCGGTTCCTCAGTCACATCATTTATCTTCCAGGCCAGGACCACTTCAAGGGCCTGAGAGGTTCATGGTGCCGAGGTCAGTGGTGGGGGTGGGTCTGATGACATGAGTGGAACCATGTAGAGACATTAGAGAGGGATAAACCATTGCTGTTTATCATTAGTGTAATATGTAATGCCATCAGAGGTCACCAAAGGTCATATTTGAGAGTTTTTTATTTCTTTTTTTTAAGGCAGCACAATGAGCAGCTTTTTGAAGGCCACACAAATCTGATCATTGAAGCTAAATTAAGTTAGCTAAATGCTAATCATTTCCTTGAGACACTGTGAAAGGCCTTACGTCACCAATATGACATAGTTATAAAGTCTAATCACTTTCATATCTAATTGACAGTGACCAAAGCTTTCTCCCATGAGCAAGCACTAGTCCCAACTAAAAATCAAAATCGTCCTTACATTCTCGCATGATGTTAAACTTCCAGTCCTGATCCATTTCTTACCTCGTTCAGCAGTAGATAGTGACCTGAAGTGACAGTTCGGGTCAGCGGTAATGTGGGGTTGTGTGAGGTACTTATCCCTAGTCTGTGTATCATCTGCAGTAGATGACCGTCAGCACTCTGTGCGGAGAAGCAACACGTAGCTCCGACAGGGAGGCAGAGTGAGACGTATCTAACTCACCTAAGATACATTTATATATCCATTTAAGTGTACACTATGTTTTGAAATATGTTTTCATATGTTTAGGTATGCTTTCCTTTAGGTGGCTAAAATATGTCTTGCTGTAGGTACATTTATTTAAATGTATCAATTTAACAGGCCCAATAATCTCTGGTTCAGGGATGATAGACTACAATTTTTGAGGACCGGTGACTCCAACTGATGCAACATGAAAAACTACTCTGAAACAATACAAAACATAAACCTAAGATGCAAATTCAACAGACCATTTGAGAAGTTTAATTAGGTGGAAGACATGAAAGCTCACTAAGTGGACGTGAAGTGTGTGTGTGTGTGTGTGTGTGAGTGTGTGTGTGTGTGTGTGTGTGTGTGTGTGTGTGTGTGTGTGTGTGTGTGTGTGTGTGAGCGTGCGTGCGTGCGTGCGTGCGTGCGTGCGTGCGTGCGTGCGTGCGTGCGTGTGCATGTGTGCTCTGAGATCACACAGTGTGGACAGTTGAGGTTCCAGTCAGTGTCCAAAGCTGGGGGAGATTTGGAGGTGCTGCTGCTCGAGCAGGCTGCTGGAGATTAAAGAACTTAAGATAGACAGACGTTCAAAGGAGTTCAAAGACTGTAATATAGCAGGGTTTATTTTTTTTTATTTTTTATGAGAGGATGTCTGAAGATTGCCGCCCACAGCAGCACTCAACAGGCACATAATTGCAAATAAAATCCTTATCTCGACGAGCCGTTCACTCACTTTTACAGTGTTGAAAAAAAGTAAGGGAGTTAGTTGAGGTGACCACATGTCATTCCACAAAGAATCAAAGCTTTTAATACCGTGTATATGTGCTTTTGTTTTTTGTTTTTTGACAACTTCATTAATCAGTTTTATGCTATCTGAGTATAATACTCTCACCTCATCATTCGAGTTCATCTGGTATGTTTAGAAAACGTGAAATCTCAATAATAGATTGAAGGAACAAGACGTGGATTTCCGTAGCGCCAATATAGATGCTATCTATTCCCAGCGAGGTGTATTTGGTGCCACAGGATCAAATGTAGCCTGTGTTGTTGTCTTTATCTTTGTGTTTTTAGTGGCAGATGTTCAAATCCTTCAACCAACATCCTTTACCAAGTAACTCACAAGACACTAGAAGAGAAATAGGCACAAAACAGGGATGTTATGGGCATGAAACACAACCTAAATGCTGCTTGTCATGACCTATATTTAGTTTCAAAGGGTAACTCTGTCCCCTCTTATCTCCCCCACTACATGGTGACTGCATGCGAGCCCTGAGTGCTTTCTGAGAACAGCCCTAGACCCCCGAGAGCCTGCTCTTGAGTGACTATCTCCGCGCTCTTGACCCTGCCGTACAGCATGCAGATAAAACTATGGTAACCAAGGCACAAAGGCAAAGTTTATCTTTTAAAAAACTCCTGAAACTCTTCACAAAGTAGAGCGGAAGGTTTGTCGAGTGGTTTGTTGTGGTTTCTGCCGAAATTTGGATGATGATTAAGTTTAATCAGGGGATGAGGCCAAGGGAACACTGAAACAAACAGCAAAGTGCATTATAACTGCTGGACATTATCAAACACCCACAGTTTGACCACTGGCATCAGCACCACTGATGGGTGTGTATGCTTCCTCCACCAAACCATGAAAAAGTGTTGGCAATTTCTGCAAATATTTTGGCATTTGAAAGCATCACACCAGTGGATATTTTTAAAGGAGACCTTGTGACAATTTCCAGGCATGTTTGTGGTGACACAAAACCTGAAGTCTGGCCTGGTATTGTTTGTTGGAATCAAAGCAAGTATTCTAAGCCAACCCATGTTGTTTAACCTGTCCCTAACCAAGTGTCTTTTGTGCCTAAAACAAATCAGAGCTTGAGACCAGCGTTGTGACAAATATAAAGCTGAAAGAAAGAAATATAAAACTGAACGTAAAGAAAGTTGCAACATAACGAACTTAAAAAGTTTACATTTATTCTGGCAACTAGGTTGACAGGACACCTGGAGACGCAAATTTCAAACGCAAACATGCCAATCATGAGCATCTTGCAGGGTTGCCTGTGCATCATCCATGTATTACACAGACCTATAAAGTGATGATGAAGGTTTCATACTGTGTGTGTTTATCCAGATGTTTTCCTGTATTTTCCACTTTTTCACGTTATTTGAGTTATTAATTCATTTCACAACTGCTCAGGCTGCACCATATTCTGACCCTGATCCCTGATGTTGTGTCTTTCTATGAGATGTGAACCTCATTGAACTCTATAATACTATGTGAACTGGGAGCTAGATGCTTATGATGTCTTAATATTCATACCAGAGTTAAAACCCAAATTAGTGTAGTTTGACATGAAGAAATGATTGAGGGGCAAACCTGCAACCTGCCCTAACAGCGCTTATTAATGCAGCAGAATGCAGCTGGAAGCCATATATTCATGTTTAATTTCTCCTCATTGCCTTGACCTGCACCCGTATCATAGATTTATATCCCAAATCTGCTCCCTGTGACCTACAATTAACCTTAATGAAATCAGGAAGACACAGTCTTTTGTGTCTTGACATGTCTTTATAAGTGTGCGTGCACATGCACATGCATGCATGTATGTTTTTCCACATCCTCTCCCTCCCCACTCTTTTTTAGCTCCTCCATGTTACTTTTCAGCAATTGAAATCAAGGTAATGACTGGGCAAGGAAAAAGAATGTTCTTTCAATAGATAATTAGGGAGATTGGTTTACCAGGACCACTCAAAGCCTATTCAAATGCAGGGCTGAGGCCAGGCCTTGTTGTCTGCGGAGCCCAAAAGGCTCCCAAGAGAGGCATTCGCCTTGGCTTCATTTCTCAGAGCAGGTGCCTGGCAGGTAGTCAATGGAGACGGCCAGTTGAGATATATAAGAGACCCATCCCCCTGGACAAGGGGTCAACATCACAGGTCAGGGGTCATGAGCAGAGGTCACAAGGTCAATGTTTAGCACGCAGGACTGGCCAGATGACTGGAAATGCACCCTGGGCAGCCAGCTATCAGCTCTATGACCGAACGGTGTGCAGGAAGTGGAGGAACTGTTGTTGATTTTCTCTCCTCGCTCTCCATATATTTGAAATTCAGCTGACAGCACACAAAATTGAAAGAGAACATGCTTCACCCCAAGTTCTTCAAAATGACTTGTGTGCTGTATGTGTCAAACAGTGAAGAAAACTACTCCTATAATTTCCCTTTTCATGTTTTAACTGTTGTACATTGTTCAAAACATAATTTATCAAAAAAGATGATAGATGTTAAAAATTGTAATGTCTTTCCCAAATGTATTGTCTTGTGACCTTCCTGTACTCCTACTGAGTAACTCATAAAGTTATGTGACTTATACACTTTTAAACTTTTTTTTACGATATTTCAAATAAAAATGAAATGCACCTCGAATGTATTGATTCTAACCATATTTAGTATTCCTATGGAATTTTCCAGTTGTAGCATCTGCTACGACTGCTTTCATTGGAGGATTATTATTTTACATTACATGTGGACCGATGCTTCAAATTCCTCCCCACGACAAGAGCGCCACAGGATTAGAGGTCAGAGGTGGTGTTCACTCTAATTTCTAATTAAATCTCAGTGTGGAAAAGTGATCTCTCATTGGCTTCAATAGACAAGGGCTCAGCTACCCTTGGCTTCAATTGAAAAAGGACTCAACCCCCACCGCTCCACCACCCCTACCAACCACTGCCCCCTGGACTGCAGCCACCTTGGGCTCCCTGGCTGCACCCCAAGGGAAACACTATATAAATGTCAATGTGCTGAGAAACTGCTACTGAAGGAGTCACAGCCATCATACGAGGGAGAAGCACGTGGAGCTTTATTTCTCTCTGTCACTCTAGTGGTGGTTCCTGGAAATGCAGCGGTGATTTAGAGTCAGATCTTCTTACATAGCAATGGACCTGAGCTTCTGTGTAATGTAACTAAAACTCTGTTGGGTTGGCAAAATGCGCACACCCAATCTCTGCTCAGTGCACGTACCCATACATATGTAAGGGAATGATTACAGAAGGCTCTGCAGTACACAAAGACATTTTGACTTGACTTTGTTGTATACACTGTTCAGGTATCTACAACCACATTCTCCATTAGCATTTGTGCCAATAAGCGCAGCGACATATCCAATATGCATGTCAATTTTTTTGCTCTCTAATCAAATAGAAAGCCTGTGAAGTAAATATCTATTTTCTTACAGCCTGGCTGTTTACAACACGGGGGGGCAGCTATATAAACATTGTGTGGCAAATGAGGAATTTCTTTTAACGTATCGGCCTGGCCAGCATATGCTAGATATAGGAAACCCATAGCGTCAGTGGCTCCATATTGGCTGCAGAGGTCAAAGGCTAGGGAAGGTCAAAGGTGTCATCCTCCTTTCTCATCACGAAGTGCATTAACATCTTCTCCCTGTCCTGTCTAATCCAGATGGCTGACCAGGCCAAGGGGACAGATGCCCCTTTTTAAAATATCTCAGGGATCCAAAAACGCACCATCGAGAATAAATATGGCTCCATCTTTAGGACATCATATTTCAAAGGAATATGGATATGGATACTGATGGATATAGGGCACATAAGCCCAGGGTGTGCTAGGCATGACCTAATTGATTCTTGGTCCCATTGTAACAGCTTGCTTTCTCCAGTTTGTGCTCGAACTATTAAACTTTTATGTATTTGAAGGCAGAGTATGTACTGCCGCTAGGGGTCCTACCTTCAAAACAAAAGACGTAAGTTGTGTGGGATCATGGGAGCTGATGTCTTCATTCTAAAACAACCACCTTCACCAATTAAAATCTTTCAGCATACAGGAGTGTCCCAAAGGGTGGGCCAAAGCGACCATGGTCCCCCTGATAGGATTGACGGCCCCTTCACTTAGTGAGTTGGATATACATAATATGCTTCTATGTGATATTTAACATTGAGTACTATTTATTTACAGCTAGTAAATAAAGAAAATTGAATAATAAATAAATGGAAATTAGACATGTATAGCCAGATGGCCCATTTTTAACCACCCATCAATACCCCACTTTTGGTGGCCACCCCAAGATTTTCACTGGGCCCTTCTGGCCCCCCCTGAAAAAATTCTGGGGGCACCCCTGTCAACATAACTAAAGCAGAAATGCAGGTAATGTTTTAAAGTTTTGTCTTGGAAGAAATGGCAATAGGCAAGCAAATGACATGCACTATCCTATTCTGTTCTCTGGTAGGCCTATTCTGGTCAAAAATTAAATTGTGTGTGTCTGTGTAGTTGTGTGTGTGATACACCTGATGACACAAAAAGGAAGAAATGTATCTATATACATTGTAAAACAAGGGGAATAAGAGCAAAAAGCTACAACTGTTGTTTATTTTTGCAAATAAGTTTGTAATTAATCACTTTATTCTTTTAGTGTATGCGGGTTGGGGTTTGAGGGGGGCCTGGCTTGGACAATGGCAAGGGGGGCTTCAAGGAAAAAAGGTTGGGAACCACTGCATTAAAGCATGTAAACCTATTCCAGTAGTAACCCAAAATAAAATGATGAACCTGAAAATGAGAATAATATGTCTCCTTTCAAACAAATGTCTGAACATTACCAAGGTCCACACACAGCGAGCAAATGCTAGACATTTTCTGACTATGATCCTGCACCACTGTTGAAATCAGAAGACTAATTAGGCCAAGTTGTTGCTGTTGGCAGTCGACCATGATCCATGTTCAGAAGGAGGCAGGGTGGAGGAAGTGACCTCACTCGTGTGCCTAAGAAATTAAATCACAGGGTCTTGGAGTGCATGTATGGCATTCTTCCACTTCTTGCGCGAGTTTGTCACATGATAGCCAAACCAACATGACTGATGTTATAGAAAATGTTGCCAAGTGGTTGCTTTAAAAACTGCCAGGAAAAATATCCAGATATCTAAAAGTTGGTGTCAGTGTCCCTTTTAAGCCAATCGGTACCGATTATGAAGACATGTCCCCGCCTCTGAGGGCCTGTCATTATTTTTACAGCACCAGCAACTCTTCCAGGCATGCTCGCAGTCAAACGAATGGAGCCTCTCCAAGACAAATGGACCGAGGCACCCTGCCGGGAGCTTTGTTTTGGCCCTCATGCAACTTCTCAGACATACACACACACATTTGTGTTTGCAGAGAGCGACAGTGACTCATGCACACTTTCTCATACACACACACACACACAAACACATCAGGCAAGCTACCCTGCCCGGAGACCTCTGACTTGAACCTGCTGCTCTCACTCAGCAATACATAAATCACTGGGCTCTCAGCAGCACTGCTGGCCCTCAGTGCCATGCTGAACTTGACTCCACGGGAATAAAAGTCCGTAACTGGATACAAAAACTAATCCAGGCCAGAGACAATTGCTGGCATACGGAGGCCCCGGAGGTGCTGATATCCCCCTGTGACGATACGCCGTCTCTGTCACGTGACCTCTGACTTCTGCACTAAGGCGACAAAGGCCTGCTAGGTGCTACTGGTCAGAGATCAGAGAGACAGGGAGATTGAGTGAGGACATGAGGGAAAGGGGGTGATGAAGACATGACCTGTCAAGTTGCGCTCATTCTTGGAGTGGCCATCTGTTTCTTTAAATGCACCTCCTCGGCCAACCCTCGCTCTGACAGGTATAATGTAGAAGTTTCAAAGCCTTTTTTACTATCTGTGGATACTCAAGTTAGTACAGATATGAGGTCATTGAGTAATTCTATAATTTGCTGCTTCACTACACTTGAGAGGCAGATATTGTGTCTTTCTATTTAATTTAAAGACTATGGTTATTAGTTGTTTTGCTTATAAGGATATACCCACAAAACGTATGATCAACTACAATATGTTGATTTACCATTAAAAAAAAAAAAAGTTGTTACACTTCACTTGACCAGTTACAAGTAATGGATGCATGTGTTATAATATTACAAAATTCAACACTGTGAAAGGGGCTACTGTGCATATCATTTTACCAACACAGTATTTTTACACTTGGGTATTAATAGGTTGACTTAGCGCCCCTCCAGTCAAAAATGTGTTTTTCTTCTTGTTCCGTCAGTTGAATGTTTGAGCTTCACTGTGTAGAATTTCACATTCGCGGCTGAAAGTGTATATTTATGTCCGAGCTCATTGAAAATCTGATTTTATTGCACATAGTTTAGAGGCCAGTCCTGGACTAATATTCAGCATACGAGTGTGATGTGGAAACTTGAAGCCACCAGTGCACATGCACTGAGAATGGACCTAGCGGTGAAGTAAGAGGCATCCTGTGTCCAGAGGTTAAACCTTTGAGATGAAAAACATTTGCATATTTATAGATCCCAGATTTTAAAGGGGCACTATGAAGTTTTGGGGAAGACCTTTCAGACTAGAAAGGTGACAGGGTCAGACAAATAAAAACAAAGTTCACAGTTTTGAAATTGTTGTTGGTCCTTTAAGGTCAGTTTGTTTATTCAGTTTATTCAGTAATAAAAAAGAAGAGAGTTTATTCTTTAATTTAGTTTGTTAATAAAAAATCAGTGCATGAAGATATTTCTCTTCTGATTAAAATGTCCTCCCCAAAACTACACACTGCACCTTTAAATGAGGGAAAAGGATGAAATGAAATGATAAGAATTTTAAGGCACACAATAGATAAGTTTTCTGAATGTATAGAGGGGACCTTTCGGTAACTAATGAACCACCACTACACACACTTGTTTCATGTTTTGGTGAACATTATAGGAAACTAAAATCTGTTTATCTCCACAACATGTAATCAATGTACCTGCTGCAACATGTCACAATTTAGCATTCAAATATTAACCTGGCTGCATCTCAGAGATAAAAAAAAAATTTAAAAAGACTGCAATCAACAACAGTGTCTGTTCTTTCCAGAGTTGGCAAACCGCACTGTGTTTCTCAGACACTGGGATACATTGTTAAGCCGTCTGGAGGTGTTGCCTAATTTTAAAAAAAACAAAATCAAAGAATAAACCTGTCAGGGGGATAAACCCAATTGCTCAGAGTGATTGATGAGAGTTTGTGTAGGTAAGGAGTGGTATGTTTGTTTCAGGCCTGGAGATTTATGAGGCGATATTGAAATCCAAAACTTCATTTGGACCTCTCAGTTCCCTTTTGTTGCCCCGTTAGTCCGGTTAAGCTATTGACAAGCCAGCACAACAAAGCCCTAACAACACCCCGCTGTAAATAATCCTACGGCCTGTCCTGTAATGTGGCAGCCTCCCACACCACTCCCCAACCGTCTGACTGCACTCCTGCAGCACGCTTTGAGCCTCCAGACACAGCTACAGGCCTGACACCAGCTCCGGTAATACTGGAATGCCTCTGTACTCCTCTGTCCTGATAGAGTGGCCACTGTTTCGCTCTGATAACATCAGGCACCAGGGCTCACACAGCCACGGGGGCTCCGAGAAACACTTTTATGACTTGAGTATCTGGGACTGATATCTGCAGCCATCAGCTCAATACACCCTCATCACATACTTACACAGACACTCAGACACACTCTCTCCCCGTCTCACAGAGGACACACAAACGCATGTACACGTGTGCACACACTCCTGAGAAGGCCTGCCGGACGTGCACACACAACCTCCGTCTGGCTGCTTATTCCACCTCCCGTCATTGTTTTGTGCAGACACACAGGTGTCACTACACGTCTAAATTCAATCTTCAGCCAACTTGTGTTTCATTAGCCACAAACGGTGAAATTACCCCCAATTCTAAACCCTTAAACTTAACCTTGTAACTTAAATTCACTCGTCAACCTGACCCTAACTCAAATGCCTTAAAACGTTAAATGCTAGACCAACGCTGAATTGCTGAATTTAAACCCTGTAACCCGGGAGATAACTTTGTTAATGTAAAGACCCAAAAAAATACAACAAAGAAGGTCTTTCTCCATCTTCACCACTTTATCAGTTTCAAGATATTTGGCAAACCGCACGCAGCATGTCTAGTCTAAATCAAATAGACGTCAAGCTGAGCCAAAACTGAGCGTAACAGAGCCATAGCACTGGGAGACACAGAGGAAAACAGTAGGATTCTCTTGATAAAATTGACTTCATGTCAGGCCCGGACTGACCAGCAGAAGTACTGGGAGAATGCCCAGTGGTCTGGCCTGGAGTGTCGAGCCACTGTTAAAAATGCAAAGGGAAACAGGTAATGCTAAATAAAACAGGTAAATCGCCTCCCTACTTTTAACATGATGATAGGCCTCAGTCTAGCATTAAATGCACGCACATAGTGATCAACAAAATGTGATATTTCAGGGCAGGGAGTGTGCTAGGCAGAGTGGTGGGGCAAAAAAATGGTCAGAGACAGCAGGAGAAAGAGAGAACAAGAGAAAGACAGAAAGTAAAGCAGGGAGGGAGCGCATTAAAAGAGTCTATGAGAGAGGGGCGGCTAAATGCTGTAAAATAACAGGTATCACGTGTGGTGGGCATGGACGGTGTTTATGAATGAAAAAGAAAATATCAGCAGGACATTATATCAGCACTTTTCTCAAGATGATTGTACGATTTATAGAAATTAATCATACTGAGTAGGTAAGCAAAAGATGCATATGCATGGAAATAATCTGAAAAATAAAGGCCCGTATTCTCTTTTTTTCATGTCAGATACAAATTCTTTCTTACTGAACTTTTTTTCAGGAATCTGAACTTATTTAGTACCTATCTATTTAGTATCTACAACTTTTTACTTTTACTTTTACTCCTTATATTTTAACTCAAATACCTGGACTTTCTTCTCCTTCCTTTTTTAAAACAGGCTTGTTACTTTATTTTTAATGTATTTGAGGCGAATTATCAATTATTTTCATTTTTGCGTCATTGCACACCGCCTTACCAACACAGGAAGGAAATGTCCTTCCGATCAGACTGCTTAACTTTTATACTTTAAGCACATTCCATAGGCTGTACTTTCTTACTTTTATTTGAGTATATCAGTTGAATCAGAACCTGTACTTTTGCCAGAGTCCTTTTTTTACACTGTACTTTTGCCACCTCTGGTCAGATGAAAGTACCTCCAGTTACTCAGAGCCACAAGAGCTTCATGCTGATTAATATACATCCAGTCAGAGCTCTGAGGAAACGGCAGCTGCAAAAAAATGATACATATGGATATTAATTCCTGTTTATTCCAACTCTTGAAACTGAAGACATTCGGTTGCTTTTAACTATCCTGCTTACATAAACAGTAAACTGAAAAAAGATTTGTCTGCAGAAGAGTAAATTGACCTGTGCTGACACTTCCATCAGATTCCAGGAGTGAATTATTGTCCCAGTCCAGGACGTGCTCTGGGCCACACTCACCAGCTACAGGTGAACAATGAAGCTCTTCATTAACTGCTACTTACTGCTGTGTTTGAAGCACTTTTATTATTCATAATCCACAAAACGACAATTGTGTCAACCTTTTATTATTTTTTTATTATTATTATTATTAAGATTTAGTGTTGATCTATTCACTTTGAATTTTAGCAAGTAAGAAAAAATGTGGTGATAACTCTGTTAAAAATAATCTATACTCAAGGTCCAATGAAACATATTCATAGGTCCAAGTATTTTCAAGTGCTTCAGTACCGACCATGGCCCTCTCCAGAAACCTTACATTTTGTACTTTTTAAAGATTCATTAAAAGCACATTTATTTTTCTTTCAGAATATGTCCTTACTTTGCTCCACTTTTGAGACTTCTTAGTCTGTGCCAGCCATCTTTGTGTCTATGACATTGAGTGAGGTTTCTCCTGGCGGTTTCAGCGGTGTGTTTGAGGAAACTTCACAATAAGATCTGCTTGAGTGATCAGGGGATGATAAAAACAAAAAAACATTACCTGGATGCGTGAGTCTGTTACATCCTCTTTGTTGTTGCTGTGACCGTGATGGGATTTGCAGAAGCATCGTATGCTGGCAGTCATACATCTGCGACTGTATGTAAAAAAAGCATCCACGAGGAGATTAAAGTTAGACTCTAGACATTAAATGATGGCTGGATTTGGGGGGGGAGCCATAAGAATGTCTATAAAGACAAGTCTGAATTTTGAATATTCTTATCATGTGAACAATTCTGACAAGTTTATTGAATGAACGTCATTTTTCCAACAAGCTTGTTTTTAAGAGGAATAGATAAAAGGAGAAAATAAGTCAAAATAAAAAGTTCTTCGTCACAAGCGCGGCATCCTTACAGCTGTAATATAACTTGCCTTGTAAAACCGATGCATCCAGTTAATGAAAAATGTAGCCTGAGCCACCGCTGTCACTGCTGTCAGAGCGCGGAGACACCGCAGATACCCTTTACTCCTCTTTGACCCAACACAAGGCAGCGTTTGCCTTTTTGATGGACAGCGCCGCTCCACTCTTCCACATTGATGGTCAGTAACACAAACAAAAAGAGGGATGAGATGAGTTTCTCAGGGGAGTGAGGATAATAAAATCAGGGTGTCTGTGTGTCCTGAGCGGGGGCCATATTTGATGCTCTAACAGAATGAAGGTCTTTGGCGGCCCGGCCTGGCAGTCTTTTAGCTAAAGCAAGCAGATTTCATTGAAGCCTGGCCACCTTGGCTGAAGAGCCATTACTCCCGGGTTTTTCTTTACATTAACCAAGCTACAGCAGCACAAGTGCATTACAGTCTGCCGCCCCAGCAGGGCCCAATTGTACTCCCGCTTGTTAAATATTACCCCAACAGAGCTTTTGATTTTATTGTCATTTTTTTCTCCCCATACCGTTTATCCTCCTCCCCTCCTCGATCAGATTAGGATCGATTGCTGCGTGGCAGAGCTGGCCCAGACATGAGGACCAGAACAACGCTACAGCGTGATTGTGCTCCTCAGGCCCCGCCTTGGAGACTATTCAGGCGACTAAATAGAATGATTTGCCCTTAGATGTCAAATTTCCTCCGAGACAAGGATGTCAATACCAATTAGATTGTCTGCAGTTGCCTTAGTTACGCCAGCCTGCCCCGCACCGCCACCGCCACCCCAGCCTCTTTCCCTCTAAAGATACACTCGCTCTCTTTTAACATCTCACTCACATCTCTCTTTTTTGTAGGCAGAGTGGTGGTCTCGGCACCAAGCCTTTAGCCTCAAATCAGTTTTATGGCTGGCGCTGTGCAGACATTAGGCTAACTCCATTAGCCTCTCTGAAGGAGATGGCCTGAGGGGATACTGAGGGGCCAAGATGTGACTGGGTAGGGGGGTGTGTACGTATTCGTGTGGATGTGTGTGCGTGCGTGCATGGTGAAAGGGTGAAGGGGTAACATTGTCTTACAGAGTCTTTTGGCATCTCCTGAAAGGTCACTGTCTGCTAGTCCGAGGAGGCAAAAGCCCACTGGAGCAAGAACATAAACAAGAAAGAGAAGTGGGCAGAAAATGGATTAATGAACAAATGTAATTAGGAGAAAGGGAGGATGGAGAGAGTGGGAGAGAGGACTCTGTCTCCACTTAGTATCGTGGCTCCTGCAGGCGCTTAAGTGCTAACATGACAAACAGATGTGGCCATGGCTGGCCAGACATCGGGCTGCTCGCTCACACACACACACACACACAGGCGGACAAATACACCTACACCTACACATATACACTCACCGTTTTTCTTTCAATGTCACTTTCTCAGCTTCCGAAAAAACGGAGGCACAAAGAAATGCATAGAAAATGATTTGGGTTTTGCAACAAAATATAAACGTTCGAACCGAACAGAGCAAAGATGCGTAAGCAAAGGAGTTCAGCAGCAGAGCAAAAGTTGATGAAGTCACAGCTGCACCGGCATGTACAGTAAAAAAAACACACACACACACACTCTTATGGACCATTAGGTGTAATTATGGATAGCTTAAGGAACTAAACAGGTTGTCCTTACTAACTTACTACACAGCATGCTTTCTGCTTCAGGAAAAAATAACAACAACCAGAGTTGAGACGGTTAGGTCACAGACTACCCTGTTGAAAATGTAATAAGTGAATGATTTTAGTCACTTAATCAAAGCAGTGTAACTTGTTGCATTTAATAACTTTTTGATTACTTCTCCAACAAATGTTTTAAACCTGGCAACAAAGCTTAATAAAATACGTAGCATACGATGAGCTAAATCTTGTCTTGAACACACAAAAATATAAATCAAATTAAGACCCAACAAACAGAGCCTTTCTAGATGTTCAAAAGTCCTTCCTTCCATAAACCATCCTGATCTCAAATGTGTCCCACGGCTTGGCTGACCCACATTGCCGGAAATATTAAACACACAAAGCAACAGAATTAGTGCAACATTATAAAGCAATTGGCATTTTGTGCGATTAGGCGCCTCCCACATTTTCCATGTGTGACACCACTGACGTAAATAGAAATACAAAACCCAGGTCTGCAACAAATTTGTCCGACATAACATAGGTGCAAACTACAAACGAAACTCATTACATCATAACAGTGTTACGTGTTGAAAGCTTGTACTGAACTTACACAGTGCAGAAACAAGTAATAGGGGGATGGATCAGCTGAGACAGAGACACCGTTCACCCTGTTACAACACGCTGTACCATCAACATGAATATGAAGCTGTTATTTCAAGGTAAGAAAGTTACATAACGTTGCGCTAATGTTAGATTTACTCTAAGCTTTTTTTTTTTTTAAACCAAAAGTACATTTGGATGCAACCTCTTAAACACCAACAATATGATACGTAACTGTTATTCAATTACATTCTCACTCTCAGTAACTGTTTTTTTGTAATTTATCTAAATGTATCTAGTTACACCCAAACACTGTATAGACGTGTAGGACAAGGGCCTCGACTTAAAGTCATTGTCGACTTTTAAATTTATAAGAACACTTTCGTAAATTTCTGAAAGGACAATCATACGCCAGAACCTCTGACCTCGTGTGTGTCCAGCCTTTGATGTGTGGCGTCTGTCCAATGATAAGAGCGCTGTGTTCTTTACTCGGCTGTCCACAGTTTAGGTGACTCAGCGGAGTCACCCTGTCTGGATCTCAACGTTAAACTGCCGTCGCTGTGCTGTTAACAGTATCCTCGTCGTGTTGATGAATTCCTGTTATTTCACCTCAATCCCACAGAGAGACTGTTGCAAATAAATATTTGTGTTCGGGGCTGCCTTGATTGATTAATACGTGTGCAACTTCCCTCTGTTTAGTTTACGTCGTGATTGCTACAGGAATATGAAACCTTAGACTTTGTGTTCCAGGTTTCAATTAGCATCTGCAGTCACCATCAACTACTGCAATTGTCTAAATCAATAGCTTCCCAGAAAGCATCCAAATCAGCACGAGATAAAGTCATCAGCTCCGTTTTCAGTTCGGTTACAGGAACCATAAAAACGCGGGGACTTTCTTGAGGGTATGTGAGAGCACTGTAGTCTTACGATAACTGAATACTATTGATGGGTTTCAGGCTGTATACTTTAACCAGACTCACTGGACGAGTTGCATGTTGAAACTGGACTCAAAATGTATAATGCAACCCTGTTTTTACTTTCTCAGTGCTATGCTCTTTCTTTTCCACTATTTCCAGCCAGGTTTCAAGGTAGGTTGTGAACTCGGGACGAAACATTCACAAACACTAAAGATTAAACCTCGTCAATATTTCACAAACTAATCTTTTTGAACATACAACCAAAATCAAGATATTTCCCTCATCTTAATCAAAGTGATTCCTATAGATTACATTCTGTGGCTGTTCAAAAGCATATCTTTAACTAAACCTGACCACAGACTGGATGCACACAAAGTTGCTATTTCAGGTCAAAGGCAAACTGTGGCCAACCAGCGGCAACAACGTTGAGCCATGACCAAGGCTGCAAATCTCCGTCTTTCAATAACATTTCCTCCTCCTCCTCTCCGAGGGCACGCAACCCTACACAATCAACTCAGCTGCGAGGAACAGGAACGGGACTTGCATTTTGAAGTTGGTTTAACCTTGCAGTGACACCTATTGCACATGCTTTGAAATGGTTAAGAAGAGTAGTTTCCGCATGGGGGGATCTGCAATTAGGCGGCACATCTGCACCAGCAACGGCACCACCAGATCTGGCTCACGCGCAGAGCTTGGCGCTGGTTGGCAGCCAACACAAACAGTTCCCGCCGCATAGCTGTGAATAATTTTTATGAGATGAATTTCAACCGGGCAATTAGATGGATTTTCGACTGCGAATATTTCAACGAGCGCCACTCGCATTCAGCTCCCCAAATCAAGAAGAATGTGGACGCCGAGGCAGCAAGGAGAGGCTCAGATAGAAGTCACAGAGCGGGAGGAGCGAAGAGCCGAGAGGGAAGTGAAGAGACACAGAAGGATAAACAGGGAGAACGATGAAAGAAGGGGAGGAGAGACAGTGACAGCCATGAGACAGAAATTTACAACCAGATCATCAATTAAGCACTCCAATCACAATGGATCAAGCCATTAAATGTGCATTTCTCCTAAACGACCTCCTGACTGACAGCAACTGCAGATCATGAGCTTGTATTGATGGCTGTTGGAACACTCCGCAGTCCCGAAGTCTGAGAAGTTCACTGTTTGTCAGTTAATTCGGCACATGCGGTCAGGAACAAAACAAATGTCTGGCCTCTCAACTTACATACGTCTCATTAAATGCAATCCAGTTATTTCAAGCTACAAGACTAATGCCTTGTGCTCTCCAGTTGGCATGTTTACCTTGCTCTCGTTTTTCTTGTGCTGAATAAGCACAGAATGTGACCATTAAATATATTGCTGATGGAGAGACAAGGGGAGGGAAACATCAATATTAAAGTGGACCGGAGTTACTGCCGGGTTAGTTTGATGTTACGTGATAGGCTGCCCCCGGGTGACGTCATCTCCAGGTTGGACGAAGAATCTGTGATGAATATAAGACAGGTAAACATGTGCTGGAACTATATTTCTTAACAGCGACTTAACATTGTTTGCTTTACTATACATTAATGCTTAAATGTTGTGAAAGTAATTTCATAAAAACAAAAACAAAACAAACAGCTATTTCCCGTCCTGTTATTACTGCAATTAGCTGCTGTTATGAAACAAAACATGTGAATAAAAAGGACCGTAGGACATGGCATACTCCATAAAATCCTACTTTCAGCACCTCTGAAATTAGACCTAAAGTCCCCCCAGAGGGGCTATTAGACGATAAATCCCCGCCATTGACCAGGTTCTGCCCTCTGCCTGCTGACGTCGCGCCCTCTTTGAAGTCCCCTCGCCACAACAACACCAGAGCCACTTCCTCTCCTCCTCCACGGACACAGAATGCGACTTGCCCCTTTTAGGACACCAGAAAAAAGAGCAGGAGAGGGTATAAAGGAGGAAAAAGGGGACCAATCAAAACAAGCCAGATGTTTGTGCTAACATGTGGAGACATGCGCTTGCCGTGGGCGTGCATTAATGAAGGTAGAGATCCATTTTGAGGGGGTGATAGGCACGGGGAGGCCGTGCGATAGGCCGTGGCACATGCGCACACACACACACACACACACACACACACACACACACACACTCACATTCACCCGGTCACATGTGCTAACAATAAGTTAGCCTCGCTGAAGCTCTTGTCGGACAAACAGATGTAAGTGGGCTCAGGCTCTTTTGCTCAGACGGGGATATCTGCCATTTCAGGAACAAAAAGGAAAAGACCAAAAGCAAGAAAACAATGTACTCTACTACATGCTGCTTTTGTGTCACAAAGAGGTACTTCTGCCAGTTCTGTCAGCAACAGAGCACTTTTTCTTGTTCACATTGAAAAGACATTTAATCTGGGCATTTCTATTTTCAGTAAAAATACATGAAAAATAAGAAAAAACATCTTAAATCAGGATTACAGTAATTATCTTCTTAAAATGTTATATTTATTTTAATAATTCATGGTATTGTATGATGCAAATTCAATGTCTCATCCATTGAGTAAAATAATAAAATAAATAAACTGCAAACTGTATAATAATATCATAAACTATTACTACTACTGACTTTTTTAAAAATGTTCATTTAACTTTATTCATCTTAATGTTATTCAGGCATACATTTCATTGTTTGCGTGTGCCATTGAGTATAATCATAATCTCACTATTCAAAATCTACTTACATTTTTGTCAGGTGAAGTTCAGGTTAATATTTAACTTTACTTAGATATCTTTTTTTAAACAAGGGGGGCTGCCCATGAAATCATAATGCTATTTTGATGGACATTAATTATGCTAATCTAAAATCCATTATGCGATTGGACTGAAAAGTGCCATCTCAGCAAAGAAAATGTCCCACTTCTGTCCAAAGTAAGAGTTTGTATCCGGCCAGCCGAATGTTATTTTATTTTGTAGAACAATGTTAAAGGTGCACTTTGTAGTTTTTGGGGAAGAAACTTCAATCGTAAAGAGAAAGATCTTCATCGACACATTTTTTTTTTCCACCTAAACAAAATAAATGAACAAACTCTCTTTGTTTTCATGTCTGAATAAACAGAATAAACAAACTGATCTTAAAGGACAACACCACTTCATACTGTTTCACTTTGTTTATATGTGGCGGACCCTGCCACCTTTATAGCATCATACAGTGTTCTGGGGACCTTATTTTCCTCTGGGAACAACTTGTTTATTCAGTCAAGGAAAAAATAAAACATTCTAAGTTTGTATTATTACCTCATTATATTGTAAATAATAAGATTTAGAGTTTAAATTTCCACATAGTGCCCTTTTAATATAAGTAAATTAGTAAACAGAATTAAAGGACAATTTCCATATTAGTTAGGTGCTTCTAGCATTAATTGTTAACCATTATTAGGTCTTGACCTCTGGCTGGCATACTTGAAATAGCTGCCGTGTTCATAAAATATCAGAGAAACTTCTGCGAAGCACAGCCTACATAAGTGTGCAGAAGGGGATTACTGAGCTGCAATGATGTGACATTGGCTTCAACGCTCTGTGTGCTCGGCTGTATGTTTTGATAAGCAGCGCATTTCAGAGACACTTGGCAGTAATTAGGGATCAGCACACAGAAGTTACAGTACGTACATTGTAGTGTGACTCACATCTCCGTCATGACAGTACCGCTCCCGGGCGTTCAGCAAAGCATGCGGAATATATGTCAAAAGCGAATCGTGTCAACAGCGAAGAGAAAGGAAAAAAAAAAAAAACGTCAGTAGATGTTTCAAGGAGAGAGGAGAGGGAACTTTTATGATAAACGGAGGAACGAGGAGAGCAGGGGGGAGAGAGTGAGGGGGTGAATGGAAATGTAAAGATTGCGTGGAATGCTCGTGGGTGAACTGTAAATGAACCCCCTAAACCCCAATCTCCACCTGACCAAATCTGTTCTTTGCCCTGACACACAACCACAACAGGGAATGCCATGTTAAGATCGCAGTTACCTCTCTGCGGGCTAAAAATACACGATTCAATCCCAGCAGAGGCAGCGGAAATATTATACAATTGAGAATCTTTTTTTCACTATGTTCGGTATGATTGTTTCTGAATAATCGCAATCGCGATACCTGACACACACACACACACACACACACACACACCAAGGTCTCAGAGAAGGAAGTGTTGACAATTTTAGTATTTTTGGAAAACAAGAGAATAAAATATCACTCAACGACTCTTTTGGGATATCCCTCACAATTCCTTTTTTGTTCACTCTTAGTTTGAACTCAATGACCCAGGCACACACACCGCTGAGCCATACACACAGTTTTAACATGTATTATGATCAAGTTTAACACCTCTGTGGTGTGTGACCACATTCTTGGCTTTCTGATCTCTCCTCCACTGTCATCAGTGACACACATCCGCATTAAAACTGTGGCTGAAACGGAGGTAATGATAACCACAGTTGCATGGTTAGACTGGTATTTAAGCAGGCTAATGCCCTGTTTGTTTTCCTATGTGCTCTCCCAGCGGTGCTCTCAATCCAGTGAGAGTGTGTTGAGTGCTGTGATTGGTGTGTTTTTGTCTGTGTGTGTGCGCTCAGAGACACTCCCTCTGCTAAGCTGGGCAGGTCTATTTCTCTCTCTCTCTCTCTCCTTGTGTGTGTGTGTGCTTCTGTCTCCCTCCTTCATCCAGTCACTCACTTTCTCCTCACTCGCTCTTTTCTTTCCCTTTTTACTTCCCCTCTTAATGTCTGCTTGTTTCCTCCTCCTCCTTTCTTCTCCCTCTCTCCTCCCACAGGGGCTGTGTGCATTCCTGCCAGGAGGGGCGGAGGTGTCTGTGATCCGGGCTCGATAAGGACCAGGCCTCCCTCCTCCCCTCGTGGTGTTCACCCTCGCCCTCACCCCCTCCCTGGGAAAATGGGTGCACCCTCCTCCCTGGCAGGGCACCGGCTCCCCTTTGAGTGTGCTGCCAGCCGTGGCAGCAGAGACTTAAAATGATTTGTTTGTCTGCCGCTGCGTGTTTGCACCGAACTCGAGCGCCAACCCCCCATTACCCCTGCCGGAGATCCAGAGGTCTGGTTAGCTAGCTGCTACAGATCTGGAGTGAGGCTCCTGCGTGGAGGTGGGGAGGGGGTGGAGGAGGGTTAAAGGGGTGTTAAAGAGGGTGAGGTAGGGGAGGTGGAGGATGTAGGGAGAGATCGGGGTTAAAATGAGTTTGGAATATGATCCACAGGCTGGAAACATTCAACATTTCTTGAAGATAGAAAAGTCTGCCTGCAAAGGGCCGGACTCAGCATATATTAGAACAGGCAAGCACGCGCGCACACACACACACACACACACACACACACACACACACACACACACACACACACACACAGAACTCTTTCACTAATCACTCAGTTTGCAAAGATTGAGGGTTTTCCCATTCTTCCTTTTTTTTTTTTTTCCTGGTGTTTTGTAATTGGCTCGCTTCCTGGTGCAGTGGCGGACAGCAGGCGCAGCAGCGGCTGCCCAGTCGGCCCATTGATCTTTCATCAGCCCATAGAGTTAAAGCTGAAGGCAAGAGGGAGAGGCTGGAGAGGCAGCCCCTCTTTTTATGGCAGCCCACTGGAGCCTGCCTAGGATTGTTCCTTGTTTCCTCAGATTGTTTTTCATTTAGTCAGGGTGCAGCGCCGTGCCGCTCTGAGGAGGCGAGGTGAAGTGTCGCAGACATTTAGAGGAGCACGTAACAGCAACAGTCTGGGTAGGTGGACACAATGGTACGGTGGGCCTTGTTTGCTGATAACGTGTTGGTTTCTGTGTGTGATAGTGTGTGTGTGTTTGTATTTTGAGCGTACCGGGTCTATTCTTCTCCCTGTTCCAAAGATTAAATGACCCATAGGCCTATGATTGGGAAGGTGTTGGAGGCAGCTGACCTGGAAGATTTCAATAAACAAAAGTCAAGAATGGATTTGGTATAAATGTGTGTTTTTGAGTGCACAGTGTGTCGAGGAAACCATCTACTCCTTTGCCTGAAACGCTGAGACGACAAACAGCAGCACCACTAATTCAGTGGAAGAGATACATCAGACTGTTACACTTGATAATATTCCTCTACGGACTCCCCAACTATTAATCAAAACCATTTCGCACGAAGAAAAAAAGCAGCAAGAGCTCTTAACGCAAATCAAATTTCACTTAAGGGGCTAAAATTACCTTCATCAATTTGCATGAGAGCCGTGGCAGTGGTCAAGACATCCACGTGACATCCAATCAGAGGGTCCGATCAGTGCATGGGTGTGGTCCGTCAAATCCCCAACCGTATTCCATTGATCCGAGCTCCTCCAGCTGCAGCAGTGCAGGCCCTGAACTTGGTCATCTAACTGATATGTGATATTAGGATTCTTCTTCGATGCAGCTCCACGGGGATCTGGTCCGAGAGAGAGAGGGAGAGAGAAACAGACTACGGATCAGAGGATCAATTTTCACCGGACTTTGAATATTTCATGTAAGGAGTCTTGCAGCAGACACACAGATGGGCTAAATAACTGGGTGACAACCATGTCCAGTCACACACGTACATTCGATACACTCACAAACTGATCACACTGGAAATTGTGTACAAAAAATAAATGTTTCTGAACATTCCAGAAGGAGTTGACCATGCTGGCTCAAAAATGACAATAATCGTGGCTTTAATACTGTTCACATGGAAATATAAATTCACTGTGATGCTGTAAAAGAAATAAAGGTGGTGACTGTGGGACATGACAGGAACATTTCCGTGAGAAGATGTTCCACACACACACACACACACGCACTCACATGGCCATTTCACCCAAAGGGCCGAGGTAGCGGGGTTAGGGGAATCGTGTCTGGATCATGTTTCCAGTCCAGGCAAACATGTGGTCGATGTACGGCTGTGATACCAAGAAGCGGACACGCAAACAAGCTCCAAAATCCTGTTTGAACACACAGCAGGGATACACCCGTGCTCAAAAGTGTTTATTTGTGCACTTCATGTTTTGAACTGATACGTCCTTCGTCATTTGACTCCCACTAAACGACGCAAGAGCATAAAACTTTAAGATATTAACGTCAGATAATTCGAAAGAAAAACTTAAATTACGCCCTGCGTAAAATGGACAATAAATCCATCAGTGCAAACGGGGTGGCTCGCTTCTCGCAGCAATAACCCACACCTGACCCCTAAACCCTCACCCACGGAAAGGATGTTGTTTCACCGACCGTCTTCAAATTCTTTTCCTCTCTCGGAGAGACGTCGGTGAAACCAGAGCTTGTCAGGCCCTGTATTTGTTTATTAAGTATGCTCTTCTTGGACTGGCTTACTCCCAAGATGGCTGTAACTGAGAGATTTGTTCATGTAGGCATTAGGGCTGGCTATCGGTGGTGAATTATTTATTGAAAAAAATCTGCCCTTCCTTGACGGATGAGGGAATATGTAGGGCTGCTCGCTGCCACATATTAGAGGAATTATGAAAACATGGTTAAAAGGGCACGGGTGTAGTTTTAGAGAAGAAATTCAAGCTAAAGATTTTCATATTTACAACATGAAGGAGGTAATAATACAAACTCGGAAAAATTTATTTTTTCTAATAACTGAATAATCAAGGTGTTCTCAGAGGAAAATCAGGTCCCAGAACACTGTTTAAAGCTAGAAATGTGGCAGGGTCCGCCACATATTAACAAGGTAATACAGTATGAATTGTGTTGCCCTTTAAGGTCAGTTTGTTATTCAGCTTATTGGGTCATTAAAACAAAGAGAGTTTGCTTATTTAGCTTTTGTAGGCATACATCTCTTCTGATTAAAATGTATATCCCAAAACTACATAGTGCACCTTTAAGCGCTGCGCACTGAAAATGAATTTAAGGTTCAGAGATGAGCAAAAATCTCAGTTTCTGGAGAATAATTGAAAAATGTTGCTAGTAGAATTGTAAGTATGGAAATCCAATGACATGACATTACATCATCTAGTTGTTTCATATTTGAACATTCAGAGAAAACAATCAGATTCAAGACATTTTACCTAAAAGCATCAAATATCCAAACTGGTAGGTTTTCAGACGTTTTATATGCCACGTCGCCTTCTCGCTAATTCTCTAAAAATCTGATCATCGAGAATAAATATGGTAAACTTCAGTGTGTATATTCCCACTGTCGAGAGCAGCCGTTGCAAAACCTGTGCTGATGCTGTCAGACCTGTCCTGTTTTTGTCGATGATAAAGACCAAAAGAAAAAAAAAGGACACAAGTCACACCAAATCAGCCTACTAGAAATTCAGTTGCCATGGATGTCTCCGCTGCCAGATTTAAATCACAAATGATTTGTTCCAATCATAATAATAAATCACATTTGGTAATTTTCTCTGCCCTGCTTTATTGTGTTAGTTTTTCGTCGTCCGCGGCAGTGAAAGAAAAACGGAGACAGGCGGAGGGGGCCTGGCTATTGTCATTCAATAGCCGAGCCATTTTGGAAATCACCGCTCTCGATCCTGCTCCCACTGCCTCTCCCCTCTCTGTATGTATTCCCATATGGCTGCACTAGATGGAAGGCTTCCTTTTATAATTTCCATGTTGCACATACGCCACCGACCCCCCCTTCCTTCTCCTCCTCCTTCCTCTCAGAATAACATACACATGTCAGAGGCTGAGCTGAATGATTGAATGAGTCGGTGATAGGAGGACTAACACAACATGACGCATCTAGATTGAAGAAAAAAAAATCCGATTGAACCCATTCTTTCAAATTTTACAGCAAAACACAAGTTGGGATCTCTCTGGATAATTTACAGCTAGAGACGCCTTTATATTGGTGTTTAAGATAAAAGCAGCCCCATTACCAGAAGGGACTAATAATTGTGATCTACGCCTGCTCACTCAGCAAATGATCAATCATGCTTGTTTAGTGCGTTTTAAACAAGGATTTAGGGAAAAGAATCACAACAAAACACTGTCGTACACACAGAGGGGCACCTTTAAAGCCAATATTATGTCATATTCAGGTGAAATAAGCTATTTTTTGTTGGATATAATGCTGATTATGGGGGCTTTTTGTAAACTTCAGACCTAATTTGAATAAAACCACTCTGGCCCCATGACCCTGGACTCATCCAAACACTCTCACATTGTCACACATAGAGCCACTAAAAAAAAGGGGGGCCCGTGACCCATTTTGCGTCTCGGCCCATATTTCAAGAATAAGGTAGTTAAACTATCAGCGAAGCAAAGACGGCAGATTTTGTAGAGCGAAAAAACTCCCCCAAAAAACCCAAGATACTCGTGGAGGCGCTGAGCAAGCGTACGCTGACAGCCTGATGGCTTGAGTGAGTGCAGGTCTGTTTTAAGAGCGACCTGCATGTTAAGACTTTAATTTGCAGACATCAGGCGGGATCTCCACGCTGCCAGCCTCACACCGGAGGGGATTATTCTCATCAATAGGGCATGAAATTGTCTGGTCTGGCTGACCACTGGACACCCTGAGGGGGGCAGACAAAATGACCACTGAAGTAATGTGCCTCTGTGTATGAGTGTGTATATCAATGTGTGTGTGAGAGAGAAAGAGAGAGGGAGAGAAGAAGTAGAGAAACGTGTGTGTGTGTGTGTGTGTGTGTGTGTGTGTGTGTGCCTTGAAGAGGAAAACAGAGGTGGATATTTATGTGTATTGTTGACCACATTTGCTGAAATAAGGGATTTTAATTTGTGTGGTCCTGGCTCTCGTCGACATATTTTTCCTCTGCATTTTCACACTCCGAATCAACGCGGGGACTGCTTTAACTCACAAATAGAGTAACCTGTTGAAACACAGCCTCTCAACAACTGTTGTTACCTGCACGTGAACAACCACCAGGTGATGTGTCTCCCGCGGTGCAAAGTACAGACATGTCAGCCTGGCAGCACGGTGCCTATAGAAGAGCTGGAGGACAGGTCCTGAGAATAAAAAGAAATCCAGATAACCACAAAGTAATACAGTAATAATGACACTACTTGCTTGCTCTAATGTGATGAATTGATTTCACTGTGCAGGTTTAGAGGTTTGGGAGCAGACTGCACACACACACACACACACCTTACTTCAGGAAAATGAGCCAAGGGAGTATTTTAAGGACACTTGAACATGTTGTAACACCCATACAGTCATCAGAGGAGCAGACTGACTAAACTTATAGGTGGACAACGCTCATCCGTGATGGGGAGGAACACTGCAGCAGGTAAAACGGGGGTCAGGAGAAGTCGGTGCGGGTTATATGTGTAGATTTTGTGTCTAATCAAGCTTTCTAAAATTATCAAAGCTTAGGTTACATCCTTGAATTGATTAATAGCAACAGCCAAATGTCGTTTAAACTGTTGCATGTGACTCTTCGGCAGCCTCCCAGGAGTCTCCCACAGCAGCAGCCATGACATCAAACGCTCGCCAGTATTTACATGAGCGGGAAGTGTCCAGAGAAGTGTGTGTGAATGTTTAAAAAAAAGAAAGAAAGAAAGAAAGAAAGAAAGAAAGAAAGAAAGAAAGAAAGAAAAAAAAGGGATGACCAAGCAGAGCCGCGCTCGCTGCTCGCTGCTCCGACACATGGCTGCCGGACGCGTCCTGCCTTTGGTTAAGTTTGTGCGCCAGGCGCCGAGGAGAGTAATCTGTTTACAGTGCGCGCGTTGATGGTCATTTTTTATGATGTTGTTTAATCCACAGTGGATGAGCGAGGAGGAGGAGGGGGAGGAGGAGGAGGAGGAGGGGTGGAGGGATGGTGGGGAGTGGATGAGGGGGGGGCTGTCTAGCAGAGCTCCAGACAAGCTGGCTCCAGTTGGCCATCTCTGTAGGCTATGGGCTTCTCTGTTTGAGCAGAGAGACAGGTGTAAATCTCCCCCTGCGATCTTTACTCTGCACTCTCCGCGACACTCACCTGAAGGTAAATAAATGTTTTATGGGCCAAGTAAATGAACCACCTTCCCTGGGCTTATGGGCGCGTGCGCAGGGAGAGAAACAGCCCCCGGGGTAAGTCGTCGTTGTCATGCACCGGAGAAAAACACAGCTAAGTGCGCACAATCTGTGACGTTCACTGTGTAGGAAAAACAAGAAGTGGTCGAATCTAATTTTGTGGAAAATCTGAGATTAGGTATATAAATTGCGTTAAAATCAATTCGTTGGTTATTCTTGTCAGCCTTTTGCACCTAAGAAAAATAAGAAATAAAAAAAACGCTTTTTCTCATAATGAAAATGTATATATATTAAAGTATGTTTTAAAGGCGTTGTGCACTCGAACATATCAAAAGTCGATGCTTAAAAAACGCATTCAAATTATGGGGGAAAAGATGAGTTCATGTGTCGTTTGGAATATGTGTGAATACTCGTGCGCGCAGTTATTGTAAACGCTTTTTGAGAGCAAAAGGTGATCCCAGCATAACCGGATCACATTGCCAGATTGTCATGCGGCACCTCACATCACGCAAAGTGTGTGTGTGTGTGTGTGTGTGTGTGTGTGTGTGTGTGTGTGTGTGTGTGTGTGTGTGTGTGTGTGTGTGTGTGTGTGTGTCTGTGTAGTCAGAGAGGGAGAGAGAGAGAGAGAGGGAGAGAGAGAGAGGGAGGGCTATTATACCAAAGTTCTGCAAAGTAGGTCTGTGCCACTCTTGATTAGGGATTGTTCCCAAAAGATGGTTGCAGACATGAGATAATGAGGTCCTGTGATAACGCGGGTCTCCTTTAAGTTTTTCCCATGAATCGAGACTGTCGCCAGTCCACAAAACGACACTGTGCATCGGCACCACGCTACTCACTTCTCATTTGTCGAGCACAAAAGCTGATCCACCCCAAATCCGCACTAACAAACCGGGGGCCGGGAGCAAATCATATAATGTTCAATCGTATTCACTTCTCCGCTAATTAACTGGAATCCCACCTTATTCTTTAAATACAGTGACCAATTAAACCGCCATGTATGCCAAAGGTCTCTGGGGCCACCGTCGGTCGCCAGGAACATTTGTGAAGGTCTGCGGCTTCACTATAGGCTATGGATCTTATTAGGTGGATGACCTCGGCGAGGAAAGGTTACAGACTTTTTCACTGCCCTCGGTTGGAAAACCAAGATGTTTCCTAATCGGATTTTAATTGGTTGGTTGGTGCTTGTGTCCTGTCGGTGTGTGTGTGTGTGCAGCGGGGGTGAATGTTTGGATTCCGGCGCGGATCTGCACACACACAAACACACACACACACACACACACACACACACACACACACACACACACACACACACACACACACACACACACACACACAAATGGAAACAGGCAGATAGTGTATAATGTGATACTTGGTGAAGTTTTACATTAAAGAGGTTACAATCAACAGGTGTTATAACACACACTGTAGGCTTTTTTAAAGCAGTTTTTCTCGATGGGTTTTGTTGGGGAAAAGCCTTAAAATACAGTTATGAAGGTGGCCATAACCGCAAATGACCATCATTTCAGCACCAAAACGGCGCACACTCACATTACTCTTTTTTTTCTTTCTTCTTTTTTTTTCTTCTCCCCACCCCAAAGCTCCTTGTTTGTTGCCCAGATTCAGCCTCTTCTCGCTGCTGCACAGTCCTATAAGTCTAAGCCCCGACCAGGTTCAGCTTACGTTCAAATACTCCCCCTCATTACCCCAAAAAACGTCCTTATGCAAAACATCTGTAGGGACTTCAATAAATGAAAGCGCAGCTCCCTAACCGCATCCTACTTCTTTTTTCTGATTTTCATGTGGTTTTCGTGTATTGTCTAACTTCGTAAATGCGGGCCCCGTCTCGTATTTCAAATGTCACTGACGACTTTGCAATTTGGACGTGGAAGAAAAAAAAGGCAGCAAAGGCAAACAGCTAGTAAAAAAAAAGAAAAGCAAGAAAAGGTGGGTCAGAAACTGTCTTAGTTGAGTCACATTAAACTCAAGGTACATGTAAAGAGAGGATGCAGGCGATAAAGATGGCAAAACAGCGACCTTGATAGACTGTTTTGGGTTTTTTTGTTGTTGTTTTTTTTTTTTTTTTGGCTAAATAATGTATCTACTGCAGGCTTTTTCTTACAAGCCAGAACTGGAAGTGTGCACCAAGCCAGACAAACCTGTTGACGCACAACATCAGTGGCTACATTCGCAGCACAAAGCAAAGAAGACGGGCTTAATCTGTCTGCAGTGTAAACACACAGGTAACGTTCAAACACGGTTTGAACGAGCCTGTTGGAAGACTGGACGAGGCTATTTATAGAGATGGGAATGAAACATATTTTATTCAAAGAGTTGGAAAAAATAAAAAATGTTTTCTGTTTTTTGCATTTGATCAAACGTTTGCGAACATCTACTGAAAATAGAATTACTTTTTTAACGTCAGTACAAAAATTATTATTATCATATATTTGTTTTAAGAACTGTCAGATAATGAAAATACACACGTAAAAACAGCCGTAGACAAACTAACACAAAACTCCTTGAGGAGCTTTACGCAAACATTTACGTGACACTGTGGCTCCAGCAGTTTAATAGACGGATCCATCCATCGCGCAGAGAAGCATGTGGGAGATTCAATTGACCGCACTCAACTTTGCCGCCGCTTCAGCTTGCCGCATACACTTCAGATTGTTGTTCTCGCTACTGACAAAACCGTTAATTCACCCAGAAACGGGAGGTCAAGTTTCAGCAGGAGCAGCAGAGAAGGGGGAGAAGGGAAAAAAAAAAAAAAAAAGTAGCCGGGGAAACTTACAGGAAGGTTTGTGTCAGACCGCAAAGGTTCGTGCACACAAAGAGCCCAGAGCTCTCTCTCCCTCCCTCTCTCTCTCTCTCTCTCTCTCTTTAAAATATTCAGCGAGCATCATAAACGTTTGACACCTGTTGCTTTGATTTATCCACGTGCTTGGAGAGAGAAATCAAAAGGGAGACGTGGTATATTCAAAAAAATTCCTGAATTCCCTTCCAAAGTGTCTGATAAAGTCTCCCTTTTTTTAGCTTTTCTAAGAGCCTGTTGCTGCCATGAATACAAAAAAGATCTGCTCACACTCAGGGGTGAAAAACCTAAACACTTAGGTTTGGTTTGTTTAAAAGAAAATAGATTTTAATTTTCTTCTCCTAGAAATGTTTTGTATACTGACTGAAAGCATCATTTTTCTCTTCCATAAACCAGGGTACATGTTTTACCTCCTCGTGAATATTGGACATTATACGTTAAAACCACAATCGTACTGACGCTGGTAGCACAAGCATGCCGTCTTAATTCTTTAGCTGCTGCTAAAGAGAGTACGACAAATCCCAGTGGGACGAGGCACAGCTAAAATCCTCACTGAAAAGGGTGGATTATGGGCTCAGGCCTGCACACAGCACCTGTGGGGAGTGGCTGGAGAATCCTTTCCCAAAAATAACCCAGAAAAAAACTCATCCTGGCAGGTCTGCAACAAGGTTGAACAGGTAAAAATGACAAGAACCCCCTGAGGCACAAATCCAGGAAGCCCCAGCTTTACCCCGAAGGCAACTGACACCTCTCTGAGTTTTTACAAGGTCACTTTAGGATGGGGAATACTGCTGTAACTGCACTGCAAAATTCCTTAAATGCATTTATGGAGCTCCCTTGAAGCCGCAGTCGTGGCTATGATGTGGTCCATCTGTAAGCGCGGTGCCTGAAACCTCCTTATTTCCTATTGAACGTCTACCATGGTGCTTACCGTGGATTTGCTCTAAAGATCGGGCGCTGCACTTGATCCGTTTACCTCAATCACAGTTCTCAGGAAACAAAATGTCTGATTGGGGCGCAGAAAGACATAAAAGACATGTATTCAACCGTCCTGCCAGCTGAAATCAGCGCTGGTTTCTTTTACCCAGCCTTTCAGACTGCATGGCACTTGCTTTTCCGCCTATGGTTTTCCATTTCAAAGCCCTATGTCTCCATGTAAATACCAAAACACAGTAATCCAATCTGACCCCATTGCAAATTTTCCAGAAACTATTGGGGGGTGGTTGGGTTGACATGAGCCACACACTTATCCCACTTAACCTCTAGAGAGAAGCCACCCTAACCCCTCAGCCCCAAGATTCCCCCTCGGTGGAGGAATGCACTGCTTTATACCACTCTTCTCTTTAAAGCCCTCCGTCTTGAGTTTGGATTCGATGGCAAAAAAAGAAAAAAAAAACCTTATAACTCGGTGAAACTCAAAGCAGCTCGAAGCCGGAGCTAAATGGACAGCAGACGTCCACGTGAGGGCACCTCCCCGCCCGCTGCAAACCCAAATACTTCTTGATTCAAACCCCAAACAGTCCCCTAACCGATGCCTCTCAGGAACATGGAGGAAACCTATTTACACTGTGCTAACTTGATGACAAATAACCTGAGGATTTCTCTGCTTCCCATTTGCCATTGTTTGCTTTGTGAGCATGCAAAACTGGTTTCAGTAAGATTCCCAATGTGCAGGATATAAGGGGAGCGATGCTTATCTCCCACGTTGGCGAGCGGTGGCACGTAAGGAAGGCATAGCTAAAGACTTTTGACACATGGTCCACATCTGAGGCATTTACCACCCGAGCATCTTGATCACACTGCTCGTAGCTGCAGAGAGAAAAAAGCCTGACGGCTGTTTATGGGGTTGAGCAGACAAATCCCCCGCATTATGCTCTACAGGTGACGCATGCCACTGGACTGGTTTGTTCCAACACTTTGGCGTACATGTGCCTTGGAAAAGGCAGCTGTCAGGCGCTCACTCTGTGCTATGGTGACAGGAGATAATGAGCGAAGCTTGTTTTACATGAATAGGAGCCATCGAAGAGTCGTTTGGAGAGTTGTGGGCCAGACGGTGCGACGCAAACTTATTTTGAAACAAAACAAAAAAGCTCTCGGTTCAGGTCGAGTTCATCACAATCTGCAATGGTATACAGTTGCAAAATGTCTCCTGCATTAATAACTGTGACTCTGAGCCAATATCAGTTGTTGCATGGTGGAAAAATCTGAGTTTCTGTTGTTTATTGGGATTAAAGGTGCACTATGTAGTTTTGGGGAAGACATTTTTAATCCGTCATTCATTGGCTGACTTTTTTATGCCTAAACAAACTGAACAGCTGAATTACCAAACCACTAAACTCAACACAATAACTGACCTTAACGAACAACACAAGTTGCTCAGTTTTGCTTTGTTTATATGTGGCGGACCCTGCCACCTATCCAGCTTCAAACAGTGTTCTGGGGACCTTATTTCCCTCTGTGAACTGCTTGTTTGTTCAGTTATGTAAAAAAATGTACATATATTTCTGAGTTTGTGTCGTCACCTTATTAATATTGTAAATATTGAATACTTGAGTTTGAATTTCTTATCCAAAACTACATAGTTCACGGCCTTCTAGCAACAACGTTGCTGTTTTTTCACCACAATGTTTCAAAAAGCTCAGCATTCTATTTTTCCAGCTTTCAATCGCCTCCCATAACTTAAAAGTTGTGAGCCTCGAGTCACTGCTTGATGAACAACCTCAACCGAGGGAGGCAGAATGTCTCCACAGCACCACGACCAATATTTTCCCTGTCGATCTGTAAAGTCAATGCCATCAATAAGCACATCCCCTAATTAACTAAAATTGTTTTTCGTCAATACCTTACAGCTGGCCGGAGCAGGAATTGATGGGAGCAAGGGTTGACTTGACTTTAAAAAAAAAAAAAAAAAAATGCCTGACGGGGACGATTCATCGACAGGTGAGGAGTTTATCATCCCTACTGACGATTGACTCAAACATGCGTGTGATGACGGAGTGTGCGCCTCTTTTGGGGAGGGAAGCCTTGGAGGTAAATGGTTTCGCGTTTTAGAGGAAAAAAAAAAGTCATTACGCTGTCAATTGAACATCTCCCCCTCCACTTTTTTTTTTTTTTGCGTCGGGACGTCCGTAACGAAGTTTGCAGTCATTATAGCAGTCGAATATACTAATCTTGTGATGTTTCCTTTTCCCCCTATCATGTCGCGTTAGGCTTGATGACTCTCAGCAGGCAATCTCCCCTCCATTCAGGAGCGGTGCCACCAAGTCTGTCCTTGCTTATCATTAACAATCTGCAAATAAACAGGACAGCATACATTACATCACTTGCAGCTCCGTGATCAATTCCAGGAATGTCTTTGAAGCTTTGCTTAATGAACCTACACAGTGTGGCTGTTGTGCGCGGTCAGGGCACCGAGGCTTCAAAACTCATGACCCTTTTTTTTTTTTTTTTTTTTTTTTGCTCATTGATAATAATGGGGGAATGTTGGGAATAGTAATAAGAATATTCAATAAAAGACACGTAGAGTGTGTGTGTGTGTGTGTGTGTGTGTGTGTGTGTGTGTGTGTGTTTGTGTGTACGTGTGTTGGGGGGGGGGTAATTAATCGCACTTGCAGGACCATGTGGAAGGAGTTGCTTTTCCACTTATTAATCTTCATCATCTTCTCGGGGGGGACTCCTGCATCTCCTATCAGACGAGTTGAAAACACAAGCTGTCATGAAATCACCCACCCACGTTGTCGGATACACTGCCCCCGTTTTTGATTTTGATACGCGTGATCTCTGTTGATGTATATACTGTATATATATAAAAAAAATAAATTAAAAAAAGGGGGACGCGCTGACAAAGTTGGCTTCATCAATCAGTGGTGTCAGCTCGGACCTTTTTATAGCCTTCCCTGAAAGTCCCTGAGAGCCCTAACCCTGTAAAAGTTTATATAGTGTATTGACCATTCTCTACTTGCTTAGCTAATGAAGGCAGCCTGGCCGCGGAGGCTGAAAGGCCCCGCCGCTGCCCGTGTCAACACTGCCTCCTATTTGATGACACCTTCCACTAAATTGAAATGTGCCGCTAATGGGGGTGAGTGTTTAAAGAAGAATAAGCCACAGTAATTGACACGGAGCTGACCTCGGTCGAGCAAAGAAGAAAGAGGGAAAGGCCCCGCGCACAGTCGTTTCTGGAGGGATGCGTAAAGATTGAGCCGAGCTGGAGCCTTGTTAGATTTTCATCCAGTTTATCAACAGCCATGGCATCTGTTTTCTCTGGCAAATCAATAACATGCAACACATAGGCCGAATATCCCTGTGTATCGCCCCTGGGGAACACGCTGCATATGGATGCAGACCACTCCACTTTACACACACACACACATGCTGCGTCCACACATAGGGACGCACACACGCGCAGACACACACACACACAGGTATTAAAGGGGGCAAAGACAACACCGATGATAATGATAATGATGATGATGATGATGATGATGATGATGATGATGATGTGGACACTGTGACATGCACGACTCACATCCTGACAGTCAGCAAAACATGACAGCAGAGGCGTCTCACTTAAAAAAAAAAAAAACTCACACGCATGAGCAGGGCTGAGTGGAAATTCAGCTAAAGTTTAAAAATAATCAGAATCAGGGCTCAGATTCACTGCCAAGTAGGTTCTCTCATACGCTGAGTGGGCAAGGAAGCTCCCCAATATGAGCCCCGAGGCACTCATCTCCGAGCTTTCAAAACAAAAGCAGACGCAGCCTTCCGTACGGGCTCTGTATAGCATCCTGTGCGCAACAAGTAGGCCAGGCTCCATCCATCACGCCTTTTTTCAAAGCTGCGCAGATGCATTAATATTAGACGACCGGTGCAAAATATTAAACGGAGAGCACGCTGACATGATTCAGTTGGGGCCTGCTGCATCTGTTGTGAGAGGAGTTTGCTCTGCATTGTCTCCCCCCCCCCCTTTCAAGGACTTTGAGATGCACCACCGCCTCGGTCCCCGCCTGGGATCCACGCAGACAGACAATTGACTGAGAATTGATGGTCAATGTTTGTCCAAGGTGGCTGAGTTGGCCACGGCTCTCTAGTTTACTTGTGAATTTGTGGTTAAATAGCATTTTGTGGGGGCGCCTCTTTAGACGCCTCTTTAGACGCTGTGCAGTTAGAAGCATTGAAGCCACTGCTTCTTGTCGGCGCTGAAGTCTCTGAGCTTTAATCATATCATCAAACTATATATATATATATATATATATATATATATATATATATATATATATATATATATATATATATATATTTGTATACACACACACACACACACACACGTTGGGTAGTAACCCCCATCTACACATTACTTTCAGCAGGAAAATAAATGATGACAGTTTCACACAGCCGAAAACATTTGCTCGAATGGAATTAAAAATATAGTTTTTTATGAATGACATCTGGTGGTTTGTCATTAAAAAATGAGTTGCTCCACGGACATTTCGTGCTATGAAAGCCTGCTATTTAACAATGACAAACATGTTTATTTTTGATGCGAGGATTGATCACACAAGAGCACCGGTGGACACGTCGGCTCCAACTGCCGGCTCTGCTGATATAAACAAAAAATGCAATTTCAAGCTGAAATGAAAATATGCGTCCAAAGAGGCTCCGTGTCCCGTCCAGCGTGAGATGACACACACGTCCTGACAATACACAGATTTTCCTGATTGATTTCACTCACGCTGACTCAAATGTTAATTTAGGCTGGAAAAGGAAAAAGAGTGGGAATAAAGAGGCAATAATGGCGTGATGTGCGTGCGTCACTGTCCAAGAGGATGATATAAGACATAACTTTCATTCTTTAAAAAAAATAAAGAAAAATCAATAAAACAATATAAATGCCATAATAAACAATTATCAAGCGGCATTATATGAACTTCATCATCATCATCATCATCATCATCATGATCGGGCGCCTCATCCCGTCACCGGCTCATACTTTCCCTGAGCTGTGATCTCAAAGGAGGATGTTACAGGAAATGTTGGCCGCTCGGCTGCTTCTCGCCGTTGTTAAATCTGTGCGCATCGCGGACCGAGCGCTGTTAAATCGTTATTAATAATTTAAAAAAAAAACAAATGTATTCATGGATGGGTGAAATTACATTCGCGGGGGCACACAGAGAGGGGATAAGAGCGCTGTGCTGCGGAGCGGGGGCTGGAGGAGGAAGTCGGCAGCCCCGACGCATCATAACATCTCGCCGGGCAGAGCGTGCCGGCTCCCCGGCTCGGCTCTGCCCCCGCGTGCGCTCTCAGCCCTCCTCTCGCCGGGGCTCGCGGACCGACCGATGGCGCAAAAAACTTCTGCTGCGATGTTGGCATATTCACACAACACCGACCGGGACAGGGGTGGTGTATTTCACGGCAAAGCCCTTTTGAGTTTCCAAACACCTTTTTATAAGTCTGAAGTCTGTCCCCTCCACCCGACCTGTTAAAACCACGCCTACGCAGCCACACAATTGGTCCGAAAGCGTCAAAGAGCCAATCAAACGGAGCGCTGCTGCTCGTAACATGCAACACATCCATACAGTATGAAGCCCTATGGGCCACAGAGGCGCTAGGAAAATCACGGAGCTGGGACCTTACCACCTCTCTCTGTCTCTCTCTCTCTCTTGCTCGCTCGCTCTCTCTCCCTGGCCGTCAGCGGACTCCTTTCTCTGCACACGTCTTCTGCCTGAAATGTGTGTGCGCGCCACAGAGAGAGGAGGAATAAAGTGTGTGTGTGCGTGTGAGGGTGCATGTCCGGAGCGAGTAAAGGCAGGGGGATTATTCGGCGCTATCGAAATATTTCAACACGTCGCCCTCGCTGCAGGACCGAGGCCAATAAGAAGGAACGCATTTTAACAGGAATGCCGATATTGTAAACAGCAGCGGAGGAGAAAGAATGCGCCGCAGTCAATTAAGTGACTCACCCGAGTTGGTTTAATTCGACTAATGTCCGCAAGCCAGCGAGGCACACAGAGGTGTCCGATGCGCGTCAGGCTCTGAACAAAAATCCCGTCTCCGCAGCACTTCTGGCGAATAATGGAGAGCGTTTTCACGTTTCTGCGTGCGGACTTCTGATTCCCAGAGAGAGAGAAAAAACAAATCAACGACCGACTGAAGACATTTCGCAGCAACTCGTGAACAAAAATAAATAAATAAGTGGATTCTTATTTCTGCAGAGTTGAAGGAGGAATTTCCAGACGCTTGCCAGCTCCCGGCTTCATTTTTGTCCACTTTTTTTTCTTTTCTTTTCTTTTTTATTATTTTCTATCCGTTTGCTCCTTCTTGTACGCGGGCTCCGCTGTTGTTGTAGAAAATAGTGTTTCACCTCCAGCCACTCGTCTGCGTGTGTTGCCTGCACTTGGCTGAACTTCCTGATGAGAGATCCAGTCATACAAGGATCAAGTATGGCATATCATCCGTTTATACCTCACCGGGGTCCGGAATTTGCCATGAGTGCAATGCTGGGTCACCAGCCTCCTTTCTTCCCGGCTCTGGCGCTGCCTCACAGCGGCTCCCTGTCACTGCCGGGCGCCCTGGGAAAGCCGATCATGGACCAGCTGATGGGAGCCGCGGAGACCGGCCTCCACTTCTCTTCGCTGGGGCACCAGGCTGCGGCCGCCCACCTCAGGCCTCTGAAGACTCTGGAGCCTGAGGAGGAGGTGGAGGACGACCCCAAAGTTCACCTGGAAGCCAAGGAGCTTTGGGAACTCTTCCACAAGAGAGGCACTGAGATGGTGATCACAAAGTCCGGAAGGTAAAACAAATACATTTTTTTTATGTATGTATGTATGTATGTGTGTGTGTGTGTGTGTGTGTGTGTGTGTGTGTGTGTGTGTATGTGTAAGTGTACATCCCAAAATATATATACGTTATTATCTGACAGGCAGTAGGCTGTTGTGCCTATTAATAACTCCTGATTTGTTTTTATACAAAGACGGATATTTACAAGTGTGATTTGGGGGTTTATATCTGTGGAGGTGCTTCTCTAAAAATCCTTCTGGATAACTTATTGATTTCACGCACCTTTATTGGTCCAACGTGTATGAATTAATAACTCAGATTGCAGCATAATTGTCTCGCAAATTGACTCGTAGATATGACATTTATTACCCGGCAATATGTTTTCACTACAGGATTTTTTTTTTTAAAAAGATAAATAGAAAAAAACTCCCAAAAGCGAGCTATAAATATTTATTTTAGCTGGAAGGGAAAAGTGAGATAAAGCTGAGACTTCCTGTGTGCTCAGACAGCATGCAAACTCAAGAGGGCTGTGCTAAAACGAACCCAGGCTTTATCTTTACTGGTGGGTAGAGAGCAGTTGTTGGCTTTAACATGATTTTAGTAAAAACACAAAAGGGGGGACCAGCTTGTAGATGCTGTGTTATTAAATACGAAGCCAGCCACAGCAGCTCTGTGACTCCCGGGTGCGTGCGTTGCGGGGCTGTGTCCTCAGCGGGCTTCCCTTTGTAATCCCATTGTTAATTTCCGTGTCCAAACTTTCTGCATTGACGGATTACTCCATTGAAATCGCCGTGAGTGTGCAGGGGGGCTCCGACTGAATGATTATTCGTCATCAGCATAGTGACAGGACACAAAGATGGCTGCTGTGTTTCGGTGTGCAAAGGCCCGTTCGAGGCATTAGGAGAAGAAAAAAATCAGCACGCCGTCCAAATGGCGTCGACGTGTCGCCTAAACACCGACCGGGGAGAAAGTAGAGGAGTGGTGTATTTATTTGAACGCTGAAGTTAAATATTTTGCGGGACGTCAGCGCACTTTTTCCCGGCTGAGTTGTGTGGGGCAGATGCGTTCAGAGCACAACACCAGAGGCTCGTTTTTAAAAGGGGGGAAAAATGAATGCGTAAATGCATTTAATCAAAGTTGAATGTGTCCAACCAACATAACCATCAGTGCTTATTATATTTATTTATTTTTCTTGCTTTGGCACACAGACGGATGTTCCCCCCGTTCAAAGTGAGGTGCACCGGCCTGGACAAGAAGGCCAAATACATTCTGTTGATGGATATAGTAGCAGCCGACGACTGCAGGTACAAGTTTCACAACTCCCGCTGGATGGTGGCGGGCAAGGCCGACCCCGAAATGCCAAAGAGGATGTACATTCACCCGGACAGTCCGGCGACTGGTGAACAGTGGATGTCAAAAGTCGTCAATTTCCACAAGCTCAAGCTGACGAACAACATCTCCGACAAGCATGGATTTGTAAGTTCAACTAATGTATGTCAATTTTCCTATTTACCAACATACCCTTATTAGTTCAGCCACACATGTTCAATATTTGCATTTTTGGTGCTGTTGTTGTTGTTGTTGTTGTTGTATTTTTTTACTCGAGTTCAGGAAATCCCACGAGATTTGAGATTTTATTAGTATGTGTTGAAATTATTGTAATTGTTAAGCTTGATAGTAATCTGCAGTGACGTCCCCCCCTCTGGATGATTAACAGTTTAATTCTAATAATTAAATATTCAACAACAACACAAAAAAAATGTTTCACATGATGTTCTTGTTTTTGGAAAAAAATAATTTGCAATTTTTTTCCCCAACACTTGACAAGCTGATGACGCGACTTGCTTTTTTAAAAGAAATGCGGTGCACTAATGTTATTTACTCTCCTGTCACTGTGTTTTGTTTGCAGACCATTCTGAACTCGATGCACAAATATCAGCCCCGCTTTCACATCGTGAGGGCCAACGATATTCTCAAACTCCCGTACAGCACCTTCAGGACTTACGTTTTCCCCGAAACGGATTTCATCGCCGTGACCGCTTATCAAAATGACAAGGTGAGCTCGATCGTTTTGCTCGTGGGCTTCACGTTACATCCTGGATGCTTTTTTTTCTCTCGCTCTCTCTCTACCTTAAGTATAGCTTGTGTGTCCCCTCTGCGCCTGTCAGAGGCGCTTTCCTCCCTGTCTTTCATGCCCCGCACCATTTTGTTGTCATAAAATATGAAAGACGTCATATTTGGTTTGAGCCCGTAAGCGTGGAGCATCATGGCGTAGTGAGTGGTGGTGGTGGTGGTGGTAAGGGCAGGGGGTGGGTGGGTGGGTGATGTTGCGTTTGAGTGCCACATTCACCAGCCTTTGGTAGGAAAAGTAATAATTCCGAGGAATGTTATACAGGTTGTCTTCCTTATATTTAATCACGTGGAAAGGATTTGGCGCAGACCCAGGCGCTCTTTCCTCCCTCGCTCTCACTCTCTCTCTCTGTGTGTGTGTGTGTGTGTGTGTGTGTGTGTGTGTGTGTGTGTGTGTGTGTGTGTGCGTGCGTGCGTGCATGTGCGTGCGCGTGGGTTGGGGGTTTAGAAAATGAGAAAAAGGAAAAAGGGGCAACAATGTGCGCTTGAATGGAGAAGAAGAAAAAACTCCAAAGGAGGAGGGTGGTGGTGGGGGGGGTGGGGGGGGTTGCGTTTTGGTTGTGTCAGACTGAGTGGCATGGTAACATTTTATTCTCCCAAAAAATACATAAAAAAAATAAGGGGGAAAAAAATATCATCTTCTCGGCTCTTTTGATACCGCTGGGATCACTGCCTCCCTCTCTCCTCCATGTGCAGCGCTAACACTGCCGGAGACTGAGAGAGGAAGTGGTGTGGGAGTTAAGTTTTTGGGTTGTTGTTTTTTTTTTTTTTCTTGCAAAAAGTTTACACACACACACACACACACTCAAAAAAAGAAGAAAAAAAACAGCATATTTTAGCATAATGGAAAAAACGTGCCGGTGCGAGGACTCATGGGTTTCTCTGTGCGCTCTCGTGTGTTTGCGCCCGTGCGCGTTTTTGCTTTTATGTGTTTTGTCTGTAAAACCCAAAAATGTGTTAATGCAGTAGTTTCAGCCTGTTGGGACAATTATATATTGTAAACATGCAGAAATTAGCCCCAGCTTTAGGAAAACGCTTTAAAAAAAAAAGACGCACTATGGATGAGAGCACTGTGGTGGGAGTGAGATTTCAGAGGGCTAATATTTCACGCGTTTGTTTGCAGATAACCCAGCTGAAGATTGACCACAATCCATTCGCCAAAGGGTTCCGTGACACGGGCAATGGAAGGCGGGAAAAGAGGTAAGCCAGAGGGATTGCATTGCGTATAAAAATAAAAATAAAAAAACAAAGGGAAACAATGTTTAGACGTGTTTAAATGTATACATGGAGACAGGCTGATCTGTGGATTACAGCAGCGTCAAAGCTTCCGCATTAACCCGCAGGGAGCCTGCTTTCTAACAGCTTAATGGGCTGTATAAAGTCTTAAAGCATTTACAGGCCAATTCACTTGCTAATTATTATTTTTTTAAATTATGAATGTATCCCAAAGATGTTGGGTTTTTTTTAATCATCCTGTGCTCACTTAAAAAAAACTGTTGTAATGCAATAAAAACAAAAATGGCTCTGTGACAGATTTCGTGTTCTCACCTGTGGAGGAGCTTTCCTCCTCTCAGGTGCTCCACTCTCGCTGGAGCTTCCCTTGCACTGCTCACCCCGCTCCTGATATTGTTTCAGACCTGAGAGCTGTGTGATCACCACCCGTAATAACCTGGGTACTTGTGTGAACAGGAAACAGCTGGCCCTGCAATCCATGCGTTCATACGAGGAGCAGCAGAAAAAGGAGAACGGGGCTTCAGACGACTCCTCCGGAGAGCAGGCTTCCTTTAAGTGCTTCGGCCAGGCCTCGTCTCCTGCCGTGTCCACCGTGGGCCCCCCACACCTGAAAGGTAAGGGCCCAGGGAGACCCCACAGCCAGTCACAGCTCCGGCCACAAGTCGTGCGTAAAAGAGTCGTAAAATATCTATTGTGGCAGGTTCTCTCTCTCTCTCTTTTTTTTTTTTTAAGTAAGTGAAGTGAAGTGGTTGGAGTTAATGGAGCACTTTTAATGATCACTGGAAAAATGGATAGTCGTCTGCACTGAGATGAACAGGGAAACATAATGAAAACATGAATATGATCACTAATTAAAGACACAGTTGTCTGTCCAGAAGCAATACATCAGTCTGCCAGAGAAACATATTAAATTAAAACATATATAAAATGTCACAGCTGTTTTATTCTTCCTACTGGTCACCAGTGGGGATTCGGTCATGTGCAAACAAGTGGCAGATAACGGGGGGTTTATTGTTGCCACGATGTGCAGACAGACAACTGATCCTCCACTCCTTTCTCACTTTGACAGATTTCTGCGACAGCGACGAGGACAGCGACGACGAGAGCAAAGATGGACACACGAAAGACGGCCCGGACTCCAGCAAGATCTCCACGACCACGGAGGACGGGAAGGATCACGAGGCGAGCCCGGCTAAGGGGCACCCCTTTAGTAACAGTGACACTGGCAGCAGGAACCGCGACGGCGGTCCCAGGACTGAGAAGAGCCAAGCGGACTCGCGACAGAGCCCCATCACCGTCATCTCCAGCACCACCCGCTCCGGAGAAGAACTGAAGAGCCCGAGCCTGGACCAGCCCAAATCGGACGAGTGCAGGCCGATCGGCAAAGACAGTTTCATGCCTTTGACTGTTCAGACTGACAGCCCGCACATAGGCCACGGCCACTTGCATAATTTTGGATTTCCAACGGGCCTAACGGGACAGCAGTTTTTCAATCACCTCGGGAGCGCGCATCCGTTTCTCTTGCACCCCAGTCAGTTCAACATGGGGGGGTTCTCAAACATGGCTGCGGGCATGGGCCCACTTTTGGCGGCCGTGTCCACGGGAGGGGTGAGCACCATGGACACGACGAGCATGGCATCCTCCGCGCAGAGCTTGACGGGAGCGCCAGGCCTGCCCTTCCATCTGCAGCAACATGTCTTGGCATCGCAGGTAAAAACCTGTTTTCTTGGGCCTCGAGTGGAGCACATGTTTGGTTGTACAGCTGAGCGAGCTGCAGGCCTCGGAGGCCCGCGTGCCACATTTAGGGTGTCAAAACGACTTCTAATGTTCTCGTCAGCGTGTCCGTGTGTGTGTGTGTGTGTGTGTGTGTGTGTGTGTGTGTGTGTGTGTGTGTGTGTGTGTGTGTGTGTGTGTGTGTGTGTGTGTGTGTGTGTGTGTGTGTGTGTGTTTGTGCTTATAAACCTGATTGTGTGGAGGGACGTGTTTTCTGCTCGCTGTTTATTTTGTTTTATTGCCAGATAGGCTGATATTCAAAGGAGGGCGCTTCGGTTGGCTTGGCTGTCAGACACCGCATTTTAGCACCTTTCTCTTGTCCTTTGGCGATGTTGTGGATGTTAAGAGAACAAATTTGACAGACATACTACCTTGCAATAGCTGAAGTTTTGGTATTAGCTCATTAAAAGCTGTTTCGCAGCCACAATGTCGATTATTAAAACGCCTCGTTGGCTCGCAGAGGCAAACAGCGCCGCGTTTAAAGAGACAACTCGCGTGTCTTTTTCACATTCAGGGTCAACACGAGTGTTGTGAGCTTCTCTCGTTTGATTGCAGCAGTCAGGACAATAAGACTTTTATTATCATTATTATTCTTATTATTATTCTTATTATTATTATCATTATTTGCATTTCAAATTCCTGAACAGGCACCAAAGCTGCTCGCACGCTGGGCGGTAGAACGCTGTGCTGCAGAGGACTTTGTTGGGACTAGATTTGTGAATGGAAGCACTGAGAGCACGACAGGCTGGTTGTGATTTATTTATTTATTTATTTTATTTTTATTTTTTTGCCTCGATCTTTTGGGGATCAAGTTTTGGCGTCAGTGTCAGGTTGGCGTCATCCGGCTTTTGTAATGAGGCATCGCTAAACGTCAGTGTGTGCGTGTGTGCGTCTGTGTGTGTGTGTGTGGGTGGGTGTGTGTTTGGTGAATCCTCAGGACAGTGGGTATGGATCACTTCTAATGGTTATTTTTCTTTTTACGCATCTGATCCTACAACAGTTTCTCTCTCTGTTCCCTTCTCTTTCTCATGTTGTTCTTTTATTAAAAGCTGCCTTATAATATTGTCTCTCTGGCTCACGCTCGGTCTCTCCCCCCCTCTCTCTCTCCACAGGGCATCGCCATGTCTCCGTTTGGCAGTTTGTTCCCCTACCCGTACACGTACATGGCAGCAGCCGCGGCAGCCTCCTCGGCCGCCGCCGCCTCCTCCTCGGTGCACCGGCACCCCTTCCTGAACGCAGTGCGCCCCAGACTCAGGTACAACCCCTACTCCCTCCCGATGACGGTACCGGACAGCACCCTGCTCACCACCGCCATGCCCTCCATGGCCGGCGGCGGGAGCGAGCTGAAAGGAGAGGGCATCGTCCCGGCCAGCCCCGTGTCCGCTGTCACCCTGGATTCCACATCGGAGGTGACCAGCCACTCGTCCACCATTTCCTCCGGCTCGGTATCCATGTCCCCAAAAACTTGCACGGAGAAAGACGCGGCCAACGAGCTGCAGAGCATCCAGCGCCTGGTCAGCGGACTGGATTCAAATCAGGACAGGCCCCGGAGCGGCTCCCCCTAGGAGTTCCTCTCCCTCTTTTTTTTTTTTTTTTTTTTTTTTTTTTAAACACACCACCTGCTTCTCGTTTTCGTTGTTGTCATGAAAAGTGAAAAGTGTTGACGGTGATGAAGACATTCACAGTAGGAGGACACCCTCATACACCAATGCAGGTTTTTTTTTTTTCAAAAGAAAGAAAGAAAGAAAGAAAGAAAGAAAGAAAGAAAGAAAGAAAGAAAGAAAGAAAGAAAGAAAGAAATCAGTTTAAAAAAAAAAAAACAAACACGAACTGTTGGACGTTTTTTAGTTTCTGAAATGCACTTTGGTTTAATATACATCATGATATGTATTTGTTTTTTTCTCTTTTTGTTTTTGTTAAATTAAACAAACAACACTTTTTAATCCTGTCATTTGAATAGCCTACCGTACAAGTATTGAAAACTTAAAAAAAAAAAAAAAAAATTGAAAAAATTGAAAGTTTGGCATGGGTGTGACAGATTTAGGAGAAGTTGCTGCTGTGTCCCGTCTCCTAACTTTTTAACCCTTACACGAGGAGAAATGTGTTTTTATATATATATATATATATATGCACTCTGAATTGAATTGATTTGAACTTGATTTGATTTCACTTCCGTCTCACCTACCTTTATAAAGACTGCTGTATTTTGTTGTACACTATCAATTGATCCATTGGCCAAATGTTGCATGCCCTCCTCCTCCAAAAACAACCCCAACGAATGTTAATTTAACACTAAAAACTGAAACGAAAAGTATACGAATATTATTATGTTTTAATTCTATCTGAAAATAATCAACAGGTGCCCCTTTGCTTTAGTTTCTTCTTTTCAAAAACTGTTTCGAACAAATTTGTTTTATGAAATCAGATCAGGACCTCTTTTTTTTTTTTTTTTTTTTTTTTTTTACACGAACATGACCCGAGCATGCGGAATTCAGCCCCAAGTGTCCAACAGGCAAAGGGAAGCAGAAATTAAAATACTACAAAAAGAAAAAAAAATGAAAGGAAGTATTGATTAAAGGTGTACATAGGGATATATAAAATATTTATGTAATTATTTCATATTGTTATTGCGTGTAAATACAACGGAGTAGTGTGTTTCTAGGGATCTGTTCTTAATTTATTGTCGATATACCTGTGTAAAGATAGTTTGTGGGCTATTATCCTTTTGTTGCCATCTTGCATTTATACCCCCCTCTTAAAAAAAATATGGACTTTTAACCCCCCCCCCCCCCAAAAAAAATATCCACTGAGCTAGTTATTCACACTCATGTGCCATTGTACTTTTCATTTGTTGTCCCCCCCGTGTGTGAAGTGCTACTGTTTTTTAAAAAAGAGGAAAAAAAACACGAATGAAAAAGCGACAACGCACTGCACCAATGGCTTGAAAAAAAAACTTTTTTTCTGAGAAGAGCAAAAAGAAGTATCGTTTCAGTGTGACAAAAGTGGACTATTTTTTTTGTTTTGTTTGTTTTGTTATTAAAAAAATACTTTGCGAACCTGATCGTAAAAGTGCCGCATAATCGAAAAAATATGAAGGTTTCTTTTGTGTTTTTCTTAAGTTGTCAATGGGTTATGTTGTATTTGGAGTTATGTCTAGTTTACAACATCGACATCGTGTTCTTGAAAGTTTCAATAAAATATTGAAATGCCATTTTTTTCTTAGTGTGTGTCCCTCGCTTTCATGCCAATGCAGACATTTTTACTTTATATACAATTTAAATGCGCAAATTCAAGATTGATGCGACCTGCCGTCATGTCTCTACTCGAGTTTCGGGGAGGTGAAAGAAAGTCTCTTTGCCCACTTCACTCCACTTCAGTGAACTCGTGTGGAGACATCCGTGCAGGCCCTCCTTTTTAAAGAGTCCAATTAAGATAACGCAGGGCGCACCGGAGATCCTCTCAGCTCCCACGGATCATACCTGGGATTCCTACCTGGACATGCGCCATAATTGTTTGCTTTCATGGATCTCACTGGCGTCCAACTTAAGTCTAAGGGCGTTTAACGTGAGCTAGAGTTGATATTGTTCATCGTGATAATGGAAACGGAGTAATGAAGAAAAAAAAATCCTGAAATGAATTTCTGGAAAGATGTTACGCACGAGAGAGGCCGGTGTTTCTTCTGAGGTGAGCGTGTTTGTCGACACGCGTTTTTATCACGTTGACCAAGTTGTAATTTGAGGTCACCCAAAAAAAAACACCAGAGCACGCGTTGTTTTTTTAATTGTTTTTTTATGTTATTGCTGAAAAGTGAGGTGTGTGAATTAGAGCTGACACTGCTGATGCGTCGCCCACTGAAGACGTTACGCTTCTTGGACAAACCTCTCCCCCCCCCCCCCCCCCCCTCCGCCCCACGCCGCCTCGTATCAGCCTCTCTATTGCACCTCGAGTCGTGCGTTTATCAACAGCATATCTTTATTTGTATATTGTCTGGTTAATGTGTAGCAGGCCTGGCGCTAGCGAATAGGTGTAAACATGACACAAGCTGTCTCAATTGCTCTGTCTTATTGCTCACCTGGCGCCTTCGATGGGCATATCTTCCATTTTTATTGCACGGAAGGCGACGATGCGTCTGTAATCAAACCAAGATACGACGCCCCCAAGCGGCTACAGCTCCGGTTTAGTAACAGCAACGCAGCAAAACAAACCAAAGGACAAATTCTGGGTGACATCTCGGCGAGAGGGAGAGTGGGAGTTAGTGATAAGGACTGTCTGAACTGGCCACACAGCTACTGTAAATGCTCTTAATGTGCGGCACTTGATAGCTAATAAAGCATAGCGCAATTAATAATTAAGTTCCATTGGAGTTGAGACTACAAAAAAAAACAGTCTATCTCATTTTAAACTGGTGTGGCTGCTCAATAACAATGTACCCGAATGTCCTGATCCCATAGTGCGGACCACAGGCAGGCTACGACTGCGAGAAGTTGTGATAAATAAAAAAAAAAATACAATTTAAAAGAAGAAACTAGAAACTAAATGTAGTGTCTGCGAAACGTGTATTTCCTACGATTTGAAGAAAGTCATCGCATATGTTTCAACAAATAAATATACATGTGGAACAGTGATGAGGCTTTTTGGAATAAAGTTTAATAAAAAACACAAATTACAGACTATTTCATGTTTATTCTGAAGTGCGCATCTTCGCGGATCCCGTGCGTCAGGGCATCCGCCTGTTGCGTGTCACTCATTTGGTTGAATATCTGCTGCTCCACAGTTTTTTCCCTTCGCTCCACGGTGTGCTGTCAAACTAAATAAAATAGAACACTTTTAAGATCCCCGCGTCAAAAAGCCTCGAATTTCTTGACAAGTTTGTGTGCACGATATTAGAAGAAATGATCTCCTGCTCACGAGGGTCTGTTTCTAACGCTGGATTGACAGGCCTGTCTAACAGGTTGCTCCGACTCAAAGCTATGTCGCGGGCCAATAGCGCCATCTAGTGGCAGGAAATCACGAACGATTGGAAAGCCTTTACTGCCTCTTAAACTTCACCGACGGACTGGACCGGTTATTGCCTGAATGTTTCTCGTGGGATTCTGCTGCTGATTTAATTAATCTGTAATTCTGAAGGTTTTGTCTAAATAAAGTGCATTTCACCAATCAACTAAACAGCTATATATATATATATATATATATATATATATATATATATATATATATATATGTATGTATGTATGTATGTATGTATGTATGTATGTATGGAAGCTTATCTCTGCAAGCTTTTCATACAGTCTGCTCTTTAGTAACATACTCTGTAACTGGCATCAAGTCAAAGGTTAATATCTGTACACTTGTTTGTGTGTGTGTGTGTGTGTGTGTGTGTGTGTGTGTGTGTGTGTGTGTGTGTGTGTGTGTGTGTGCATACTATATACAACTATAAAAAATAAAACAACTAAACACAAAATAAAAAGTGCAGCAAAAACATTCATATAAACACATATACACACATACATGCTCATAAGCATAACTGTATAAAAACAAATACAACAAAGTACAATCCTACAAAGATAAATATGACTAAACAGTGTATATATATATATATATATATATATATATATATATATATATATATATATATATATATATATATATATATATATATATACACTGTTTAGTTGTATTCATATACAGAAATAACATGGACTCATGCAATTTGTATTGTATGAACCCAACCGAGATATTAACTCTAACCTTCTCCTTGATACCAGTTACACAGTCTGTTAGTAAAGAGCAGACTGTGTGACGAGCTTGCAGAGGTAGGTTTCCATCACCAGTGATCGATCTTAAATAACCATTTGTGACTTAGGCGACATGAAAACATAATGAATCAAAGGTGAATGTATTGTGGTGAAATCTGTATCCAGCGTTAATGATGGAGATGATTCCTACATCAACTCGCATTCCAAAGAATGTGTTTCAACATGAACTCTAATATGAGATGCTGCTGAATAGACCATAAATTACTTTGGAGTTGGAAAGGTGTGTGCGTACCTGTGTGAATGTGGGAAAGTGGGATGTTTAGCTCTTTGCCTTTATTACAGTGTTAATATACGCACCACTGGATTTGGTTTATTTGAAGTTATTTCGTTTTTTGGTCATGTAACAAATTTAATATCAGGTCTCTTCATTTTGTCTCAGCTTTTGGATCGAGCAGGGATGTTCTTTTCAAGCAAGAGTCTTGTGTTTGTCACTCCAGTGTTTGAAAGACAAAAAAAAAAAAAAAAACTTCACAGTCACTGTATATAACATCAAAACCCTTGAAACAACCTCTAGACAAAAGTCTGACTTGCCTTTTAAATCACGTTTTATAGTCACTTTAAAAATAAATCTCTGTTTATAGTGACTCTCACCAGCCATATACAATTACTTCAAGAATTCCTTATATTCGGCATTTTAAATTTGCACCATAAAAGTTTATAACTGCATCGACAGTTGACGCGTAGAGAAAAGGTGGTTAACTCAATTTAGACGTATTCAAGAAAGTTTTTTCTTTATGGCGAGCGAGATCTGTTGTAAACGGACGTGACCGAGGGCCCGGACCGCTGCTCCAAGAACAATTACAGCTCAGCTTTTAAAACCCTGCCACTGGTTTGTTTACAGTGTTAGTGTTATGGTTTTTTTAATTTTATGAATGAAATAGTAGGTGTGTCTGGGGCTATTTTTAAGAGCACTAGCAATCTGTTAGCAATGCATTGTTCCTAACATAATCCCACTGCTGGTCTGCAGGAAAAGGAATGTTTATGATATTGCTGGTAGATTATTTACACTTCATACACACAGAGGGCAGAGAAACACCCTTGTCACATGCATTTATGTGTCCTGTTGCGCCTTTTTGTTTGACGTGATCAGCTGGTGCGGTGTAAGCAATCAGCACAGAGGGATCATTTCAAGCAAAAAGCAAGTTTTTCATAAAGACTGCGTTATTGGTGTGGTACAAAATTCCCCCAATTATTATTATAATTCTTTTCTTTTTATGCTGCGTCTTCATCCCACTGAATTCACACATATCCATTGTGTTATTTGTGATTAAAAAAAAAATGTTTACATGTGTTGCTCCTCTTTTCAGTTTCCATGAGTGACCCCCCATCTTAGCGGCTCTGTTTAAAAACATATTGACGTCATTGCACAAGCCCTTGAAAAACTGCTGGTTAGAAGTGGCTGTGAAACTCTGTCTAAAAGCAGCAACCTCATAACAATGCTGCAAGAAAAAAAAGATAAATAACTTTTTTCTCTTTTTTCTGTAACATCTTCAGTAATAAACATTTTGCACACCATAATGACAAAATAATCATTATTTTGGAAGACACAGACAGGTTGGGAATGATCACGTTGTGATATATACGCTTTCCTTTCTACAGCGGCATCAATGTTTTTCTATTTCAGTCTTCCTTGTCTGTGTGCTTAAAACTACATGAGTTGTTTTTTGCCATGGCAGCTCATTCTTGTATGAAGTGGCAGCACACTCTAGTGTCCAAAGACTACTACTACAGAAAAGTAATCTGTTCGAGCAGTTTGTTTCAGGAGCTGGTGCTCGAAAAAATGTTTTAACTGAACAAGGTCAGATCATGAATTGTCACTGAGCGAGACGAGTAGTGGGGCCCAATTTACCATCTATTCCTGTCTTTCTTTTCATTACCACTTGAAAGAAAAAGAACACAAAAGGAACGCGGAGGGTTAAATACAGAACATGGCCCTGAGGGTCACAACACAATATTTCAGAAAACACATCAACATTTTATAAAACACAGCAACATTTTAGAAAACGCAACAACATTTTATAAAAGAAATACACAACCAACATTTTATAAAAGAAATACACAACAATCATTTGGAACAAACAACACTTCTGAAAACTCAACATGTCACAATATCCAATGGCCTTTCAGAAAACAGAACAATATTTCGGATAACGGGAAAGCTGGGAATACACTGCGATGTTTGAGACTGGACAGAACCCAAGTCCCCGGTGATAGCTGAATGCCATTTTATGTTAATATCCTCATCATGTCAACACACCACCACTGAGAGGTTGTATTCAGATGCGTGACTCATAAACTGAACGTGTGCAGGCTAAGATCAAGATATTCTACATTTAACTCCAAAGGTTTTTATTGTTATGGGAAGTTGAAATGTACAAACATATTTATTGACGTAAAATGAGGTATGGTATACTTCAAAACATTTGATTCTTTTACATTACTATTGTTGTGAATATTACAGTCATTATTATGATTATCATTGTGTGTAAATGCCTCTGAACAGTGTTAATCTTAATAGTTTCAGCTCACAGATTGACGTGCCTGCAATGATTATTTATACATTCTTTTGGAGATGATTTTGGATATAATTGTTCAATAATCAATCAAGCAGTACATGAGCAGTGGGGTTTATCTCTGCAATGCCCTTCAACCAAACTGAACTGATGGTTACAAGACAATCAGGACGTTCAGTTGCATGTGTAAATTGCATGTGTAAGCTGTGTAAATAAATAAATGAAATAACAGACGTGTGTGCCAGGACTGAAATCAACATGAAAACAGAAGGTGCCAACGAAATATTGCGACTGCTAAGGAGTTGTTGAAAGAAAGCCTGAGTTCCATGACTGTTTGTTTGAAAGGAAAAGGCCCCGGGAGGAGTAAACCCGACTTTGATGTTGTCACTTCTGAGGATCGAGTTACATCGTTCTAACGCATTCGCGGCTAACCAACATATCTACCTGTCAGTCAGTTAAATCCTCCATTTCTTCTGCTTTCACCTGTAATTCTACTCAGTCATGATGCACTGGCCCCAGGGCTGCCGAGGTGTGTTATAGCTTGCTCAAGGACATGATACTGCAAGAATCTGTTGTTCACATCAGTCCTCATCTTACTGCATAATGTACTGCATAATTTTCCCCATTTGCCAGACTAATAAAGGAATTTTTGATTCTGATTCTGATTATGGCACTTCATGGGTTGTGTGCAGTTCTCTTAGGCTGGTTCACTTCATCCGTCCTTGGAATAATCATCCTTCAGTCTTCATGGGTGCGAAATATGCAAAAAAAATATGGGGGAAAAAATGGAAACAGTATCCACCAAGCAATCACTATGAACACATACTGTTCAAATTACAGCCATGTGTTGTGTCTGTGTGTACATTATGAAAAGGCAAGGGTGTTTTTCTTAAATAGATACATACACAGCAGTTTAGATAGAAGAAGTTGGAAAAGTACCCAAAAGTTATACTTGAGTAAAAGTAAAGAAATTGTGTTGAAATATTTCTTGGATAAAGCATGGACACGAGAAGTGTGGGGTCAATATGATATAAAAACTTTCTTTGCTCATGAAGCCCGATGTTACTCAGTGATTCTTTGATTCATCAGTCAACTGTATGAACAACACTGCAGACTGGAGTCTCAGTGACAAACAGGCAGATCAGCGGTAGATATGCTCGATGTATAATATCTGCCGAATTTACAAGTAGGTCCAAATGAAAATCGGAAAAAAATTGTCGTAGACAGCGTTTTACACAGTTTAAGATTTACCTAACTCAGCAACTCAGCAACTTTTGAGATTTTATAAGAGAGTCTGGGGAGTTTCTCACCCTCTTGATCTCCTTGCGGTGGCTGTGGCTGCTTCGACCTGCAGTATGTTAGTGGTCACCTTTGCGGTCTGCTGCGGTGCAAAACGAATCGAATCGAATTAGTACATAATCATCACATCATTTACCATGACGTCATTTCTGCACGCCCAACTGTGACTGACTTTCAGTGAAAGTCACCCCTACAATGAGTATCGGATTTCAAATGTATTTAATTCTCTGAATGAATTGTCTGTCAATAAATGTACTTACGAATGAAAAGTGCAAGCAAAAGTAAAACTGTTCATATATCTATTCATGCATGGGTACGGGTGGACCCATTATCGGCCCAGCCAATTATCCCACATTTTTCTGATAATCGGAAGCGGGGTTTTCTATCCGATTGCTGTTAAAATAATTCCAAAATGTGTTACTTTGGCTCTGATGCAGCATGCAATCAGCAAAGCAACTAGTCAATAAAGCTGCGAAGTAAATGTAGTGGAGTAAAGGTACAAAAAGTCAGGATTGCTCCTTCGAAATGTAGTGGAGGGGAAGTATAAAGTTGCAGAAAATGGAAATATTCAAGCAAAGTAGAAGCACCTCAAAACTGCACTTAAGTTCTGTGTTTCAGTAAATGTGCTTAGTTACATTCCATCACTGGATGCATGTACTTAATAAAATCCAAACATATCTCAGCTACGTTGCGTAAGACATATTTTGTTTATGATGTCAGAATTTACTCTGTATGTCGTAAGATTTCTAAATTCCAATAATGAATACAGCTAATGGGGATTTCTTAATGTTTTTCAAATAAATATAGCAGTTAGATAATTATTAATATGTTTCCCTCCATTTACAGAAAGTGTGCAAAAAGAAGCACTGAACCAGTAGAGATTAAAGCAAAAAAGATCGATTTAAAGTATTTCCAATAAAATGACTGATACAAATCACATAATGGTTTGGACATATTATCATCAATGAAATTCCCATTTCAATAATACAGTATATAAACCTGACATTTGCAAACCCTAAAAGATGCCAGATGTATAAGGAAAAGCCGGCCACATGTGTGGTATGTCGTGTGAGGCATGATGCATTGTTTGCCCGTTGCAAACCCGCCGCTACTTTTTTGTCTTACACTAAATGGGCTCTTTACATGCTTTTCACTCATTCAAGTTTCTTAAATAGCAGCCCGAGTCTAGCCGCAGAATCCCTTCGAAGAGAAGACGTTTAATCTCTACCACTGGCTGGAAGTTTAAATGAGCTGTGGGGCATAGGAGAAGACAGCCAACTCTCCCCTTCACAGGCCTAATAGTCCCCGCCATCAGCAGCACTTCATATACAACCGCTGGCTGGCAGATTAGAAGGAAGGCTCGCCGCAAACACAGACGGATGCACGCACCATTGTGCAAGTGGATTTCAAGTCGTATTCATGTGCCTCTATTCAAAGCATATCTAGGAAATGCATTAATTGTATTTTATACAAATACATTCACACGTGTTGAGCCTCTGATGGTGACGAAGCATCCGCCCACATATACGCACGCGCATTCACTTCCTTTGAGTTGACTGCAGCTTTGGTCGCACCCCAGTCACTTTCTTTGTAAATTGATATCATGTTTCCGAGGTCTCCTTTTTCTCAAAGAGTTTCTGGTTGCTTCACACACACCCATCCATCATCTGTCTATCTATAGCAGAAAGTCGAGGACATAGGATACAAAAAATACACTTCAACTTCAAGGAGCAACATCCAGAATGATGTGTAGTAACAGCAGTTTTTTTTTAAAAAAAAAAAAAAAACACCCTGGACTTGAACGCTCACTGGTTATGTGTTGGTGCAAAGCAGTCAAGCTGTGTTTACCGAAAAATCAATGGTTATACGACGTGTTCCCAAACCCATGCAGTGATATCCTTTATACAATCAGGTGTTTCACGACGTGGTGGCTCCTCCCATCCTGGCTCGTCAATGACTGAACCTATGGGGAATTGCCCCTTTATTCCCTAATTACGATACTATCACCTGTTTCCAATGAACCTGTTTGCCAGTGGAATGTTGTTCCGAAGGAAAACAGGTTTTTTGAAGGTATTCCCAAATTTTTTAAGTCTTTTGTTGCTCCTGTTCCAACTTGTTTGAAATGTATTGCTGGCATCAAATTCACAATAGGTATTTACTTACAAAACTCCATGAATTTAGAGGTAAAAACATGAAATATATTGTCTTTTTACTGTATTCAATTGAGTATATGTCAGCAAATTAACACACTCTTGTTTCACTCTTAACAAAAACATAAACACACTTTTACTCCCATTTTAACAAGTTGCCTTTTTTATGCACACAAGTCTATGTCAGTGAGCACTCCTCCTTTGCTAAAACAATCTATCCACCTGCCAGGTGTGGCGCATCAGGACAATGATCAAATAAACAGCGTGGTTAGTGCACAGGTGAGCCACAATAAACACACTCTCTAAAATGCGCAGTTTCATCACACAACACAATGCCACAGATGTGGCTCGTTTTGAGGGAGTGTGGAGTTGGCTTGCTGTCTCCAGGAATGTTCACCAGAGCTGTTGGATGTGAATCGAATGTTCGTTTCACTACCGTAAGCTGTCTCTGATGCCGTTTCCAAGAATTTGGCAGTACATCCACCCAGCATCACAACCACACACCACCTGCAACCTGCCAGCCCAGCACATCCACACCCAGCTCCCACACCTGCTAGATCATCTGAGATCAGCCACCTGGAAAGCTTACGCAAAACTAAAGAAACTGTCAGAAAGCATATCAGGAGGCTCATCTGTATGCTTGTCGTCCCTGATTTCTCTGTACCGGGCACATTGCAGACAATGTGTGTTTGCTGATAGCAGCGGTTTGAGTGGAGTGCCCCGTGGCGGCTCAGGGTTTATGGTATGGGCAGGCAGAAATACGCACAGCAAACACAGGTGCGTTTTATTGATGCCAATTTGAATGCACAATGCAGTGAGATACAGTGAGAAGACCCCGAGGCTCACCGTTGTGCCATTCATCCGCTGCCATCACCTACCTCATGTTGCAGCATGATTATGTGCAGCCCATGTTGCAAGCATCTGTACACATGTTCCTGGAAACCTCAATTATTCCAGCTGTGACATGTGTGGCATCGTGTGTGTGATAAAATGGCTTTTAAATTATTGTGATTAGACCGGGGCACGCAACTGTCATTATTAATACACCAACTGTGTTCTGTAATCAGCATCTTGATATGCCTCACCAGTCACGTGAATTGGTTTCAGCCTCACATCAAAAGTTTGACATCAGACAAACACTGTCCACCACTTTTGACGGGATTTGAGCACCAAGCATCAATGACGTTAACACAAGGTCCTACTCCCCTCGCCAGCTTTATCTGAGATGCTGTCAAACAGTCTGATTCTCTGAGTCCACTTTCGTCCATTTCACTTTCCTGCAACCAGACATTAGCCAGGAGCAGCCTTAAATCCAATCTGGATTAGCAGTTCTCCCATCCAGGAACTCTTTCATCTTTGTCCGACGGCGGTCCTGCAGGTGGATGGTCAACAGATGCAGTGGGCAGTCCACTGCTAATGATCCAAAACCTGTGCTTTCGTCTTCAAAGCTGTGGAATTCATTTCTGTCATAGGCAGTACATGTTAACAGCAATGCCACTGAAAAAATAACAGATTAAAAACAGAAACATAGTCAAATTTGCAGGAGCTACTGACTGTTGCATCTGCCAGACACCACCGTTGTTGCCACGTTCACATATTAACGTTTCTCCATAACTGGATGTGTAAATGAGCAAGTATTTTTCTCACAAGTTTGAAATGTTTGCCCAATGTCAACACTCAGGGACTCACAGACTATGAGGCGCCTTATCACTCAGCACAGCACGGCTTAAGGTTGTCTTACAGATGTCTTACATTTCGAGCCTGTTCCGCCTATTTTTCACAAGTCTGCATTTTTGCCATGGATGTATTAAAACTAGATACGGAACGCAAAGACTGTGCCTAATCAGCCAATTAGAAAAGAGCACCTTGTGGAAATGCTGGATTTAACTTATGGGATATGCTGAGTAGGGTTCCCTCACTGGCCCCACCGCCAAGTTCCCGCTCAGCCCATAGACTTTACAACTTAAAATTGGCTTCAAAATTGTCAAGCCAAGAAATGGGCTTTTCCTGGCTTGAGAAAAGTTTTACAAATGATTAAAACATTTTTATAATAGAGTCATAGTTGGCCCAGGTTACAGTTTGGGGTGTCTTGTCAACAGTTTTACAGGAAAAATACTGTTTATACTGTAAACACATAGCTCACTGGTGATTCATAGCCAGAACTGTGTGTGGTAGTTTCTCCTATGATGTGAGATAATCAATTCCAAATGTGCTTTCATCAGACTTAAACCGTCTTATCCAACAGCATCACTATTTTGTTTACTAACTGGGAGCAAACAAACACTGCAATTTATCCAACTGCAGAGAGTATGTGAGCCTCGGTTCACTGGCCACATGATTGTGATCAAGGTTTCGACCAAGTATTCGGCTTGTAAACTTTAATCCTTTGCTTTTAAGATAACGCAAAACTGCTGCTGTGTGTGTGTGTGTGTGTGTGTTTGTCTGTGTGTGTGTGTGTGTGTGTGTGTGTGTGTGTGTCATATATCATTGCTGCTGTGATAAATATCCAGTTCTAACTTTTATTAGCATTTCATCACAATACATAACGTATCTTTGTTTTATCAGCGGTCTGGCCATGAAAGAGATGTGATTGGAGAAGGATCTCACAACTCAAAACTCAAGCAGCTCAGAAATGGGAAAACTTTAAGGAAAAATAATAGGGTGAACATTTTTTTCATTTATTCGGTCTTATCTGATGAATGGGCCACATGTTGTGTTTTTTTAGTTTCGTGATTTCCTGTTTTGCGTTGAAAGTTTATGCATGTATGACATGTTTTCTTTTCCACTTCCTATCTTTGTCTCTTTCCCCGCACATTTTATGGGTACACCTGTGTATTCAAGCCTGTGCTGTTCCCTCACTCTTTGTTGGTTCATTTCTGTTGCCATACTGTATCACCAGCATCTGTTCCCTGTTGCTTGTTTGTCCCCTGTCTTCCCCTATGTGTTTCCCCATGGCGTTGTGTTGTCATTTGTGTGTTTCTCTTTAATTCATCGGGCCTTCCTGTCTTGTTGTTTGGATTTTGGACTTTGGTATCCAGTTTTATTTTAATGAAGCTCACGTTTTCTTGTTCAGCCTACCTGCCTCTGCGTCTGCATTCAGTTCCTCACCATTTTGATAGTTATGCATTTATGTAAGGTTTTATCAAATGATTTAGTGTGTTAATTTTACCTTTCAATTGTGTTACACAGGATCTCATACCTGATCAGGGGCGGAGGATGGGGAGGTGACAGCCACAATGTCTTCATGGTAATACACAAGGTTCTTTGGCAATGGGACTCCATCAGGCATCTTTGCCACATCAGATATCACAGAGGAGTCAGATGAGGTCCCCATTACCTCTGCTCCACTATCCCGAACCAACTGTCTGGGGGTTTGCAAAAGAATGAATCTCAGTTTAGTTTTAATTAGTTTAACAAGTTATTAAGTAGTTTTAGTTTAGTTTTTATTTTACTATAATAACCTTGGTGTGTGTGTGTGTGTGTGTGTGTGTGTGTGTGTGTATGTGAGAAGTTCCACTCAGTTTATTCAACAGTGGAAGACGAGAGGCTGCAAGAAAGGACAGGACAGGAGGGGCTGTCACATACCTCCCCTCACATCAAACTGGAGGAGAGAGGGGTACAACTTTTTACATCCAAATCTGTTGCCAAAATGTTTAGCAACGGTGTTCAAAATCCAAAGAACCTCCACTTTCAACATCTGAGTTGAGCCAAAGATGGTTTGAATGTCGCTTGACTGCGAGATGGCAGAGGCGGTGCAGAGTTCGGGTCGAGCAGAACTGGATGAACTTAGACCGGGAACTGGTGACAAAGGCGTACAAAAGTGTGTGATAGCGTGAATTCACTGGAGACTTTTAGAAGCTAACTGGAGTTTTTCTGATTTTGTGGTGTGGCACCAGCGCTTTAAGACCTATATGCAAAATATGGACGTATTCAAGACTTAAGGCCTAAAATTGAGATTGTCAAATTTTAGAGTTTTTAAGACTCTGGAGAAACCCTGGTCTGGTTAAGGACGATGAAGGTCTGAGTGTGTTGCCTGTGTTAAAGATTCACCAGAAGCATTTTTAAAGAAAACAGAGCTGGACAGCAATAAAGTTATACATTAAAAATCCTATCAAAGTCATTCAGCATAAAATGCAAGAAGATTTTATACAATGTAATAAAAAAAATGTGTGTGTGTGTGTGTGTGTGTGTGTGTGTGTGTGTGTGTGTGTGTGTGTCATCTAGCACTGTTGCCATGTTAATGTCCGTCATTTCTTAGCATTTTACCCCAAAATAACACAACAGAACTTCAACTTTGGTTTTATCAACAGTTTGGTCATGAAAGAGACGGGATTGGAGAACAACCTCACAATAACTCAAGCAGCTGAGAAATGGTAGAAGTTAAAAAAAAAGTATAGAGTGAACAACTTTCTTTATATACTTTAATCGCCCTCCAAAGAATTGCTACCTTAGTGCGGAGGGGTACAAGTGTCCCTGGACTCCTGGGAGCTATGTTGGTGGGGGCATTGGTACTGATAGTTTCCCCCATGGCAAACTGGTTTCAGAAATCAACTGTATTTATATATTTAATTATATATATATATACATATAAATATATTCTGCGATAAATTAGTTTAAAACACAGACAATGTACTTTTCACAAGTATGATTATCATCAGATTAAAGTGTGTTCATATCCGTACAAATGATGAAGGAACATCCTCTGTTACCTGGGAAATCCACTGGATGCATGCGCGTTGCGGAACGGCTCAGTTTTGCTCCATGCTCTGTCACCCTGCAACCCCCACCGGCTCTATTTTGAGTGCAGCACAGCACAGCAGCACTGCTGTATGCAGCTGGAGTTGTGAGACCGAGCAGTTCCTGCAATAATTAAAGAATCACATGGGACCAGAGTTACATGTATGTGTCATAAAAACAACAACAACAAGTGTTCCCAACCGAAGGATTAAAGAAGTGTTTGGATTTGTCTGTTTTAAGATTTTTGTGCTGGCGTCAACGCAGAGGGCACACACATAGACTTAAGTAAAACCTATCAATTCCGCTGCCATGGCAGAGCAGAGTCAGACCCAACACAGATCTGGTGGAATTTAGGTGTTAGGTTTAGGAACTGGTGGACCTAGAAGCAGAGAGACGAGGATTTGTGAAAATTAATAAGGTTTATTTTAACAATAAAGGCCTGGAGCTACAGAGGACAATGGAGCTAATGGCTGAGCAGAGAGAGACAGCTGAGAAATCTGCACACGAGGCAAGCACAAACAGCGTCAAACTAAGACACCTTCAAATTTAAAGCTCAGGTGCATCTCTGCCTCAGCAGCAAACCACGGCCACAAGCACACACAGAGGGAAGGGGCAGGTGAGGGAACAGAAGGGGGCGAACAGGTAGGAAAAGAAAAAGGTTCTCTAATAAATATTAAATATAGCTACTTCTGATCAACCCACAACAATAGAGCTCGGTAGGGATGACATATTTTTGAAGGCTAACCCAGTAGTTAGCATCGCCCTGGTTCCGTCCTCATAAAGTCTATCCGATTTTTTTATTCCCTTTTTGATAATTGCAGAAAAAAGGGTCTGTGGCAAATGTGTATAAGCAAAAGTGTATGGAACTTGTTTTGTTCAGCAAGATTATCTCTTAACACCACTTTCATGATTTTTTAAGCCTTGATAAAATCATCAGAAGCTAACGATTTAAACTACACTGCGGTTGCATGACTTCAACATCACCACCACTAATGCCTGGTTTCCATATACGTCTGTGACTGATGTCCATAGGTCCTTAAATTTAGGAATAATGCCCCAAGTGTCCAATGCAAGAAAACACATTCCTATACAGACGTAGAGAAACTACCTGTTTCCCATGAAGGAAAGGCTAATTCTGTCCGTTATTCACCACTCCTACACGTGGAACAAGAGGTTGGAGCACCACAGGGACAAGAACAGGACCAGTAATTCTAGCTAGTTGGCAGACTGTCATAAGTCTCAATGAAGTCCATGGCAAAAGTTACATTTTTCAACATGCTTCCAAATATCACAGAGATTGCCACAGAAATAAATGGACTTCCGGTTGATGCACCTCCGCACGCATACGTATGCGGGAACGATCTTGCTATACTATACTTTACAGACTTTACTTTAAACTGATCAATTTACAAGTTAGGATGCTTGAGTTACAATAGTTTCCTACTAAAGTTGACTTTTGAAGACAGACTAGTGAGTACATGAGTCTCCATGTACGGTGTGATGACATTTTATGTCCTTTTACATGCACTCAATGGTCCTTAATAAACTGTTTTGAGAAGCAATGGAATACATTTAAGAGATGACAAGACCATGGTATCTAACATTAGCAACAAAAAAATCTTTTACTGGTGAACATTTTGTGTTTATTTTGTATTTAAGCAGAAAGGCAACACAATATGACAGTACTGACAAACTGCGACACTAACGTTAGCTACACGGACATCCAGCTAGCTTAATGTTAGTTAGCAAACCAAGCCAACCTATACTACTTCTGCCACAATTGAATAAATATTTTTGACTGAAGGTAAAGTAAGTAAGTAACTCACAAATATGCGGCAGATAGAGACACAGGTGGATGCTGGGATGTAGTTTCACTTGTACCCCTTATTCACAATTTTCTAATAAGTGCTCTATTAGCTACAATAACAGCTGTGTAAATTGAATTTGGCAGCATGTTAGGAGGAATAAACAGAAAAATATAATCTGTAGTGGTATGTAGTTGCTGTGCCCCTGGCAAGTGTTAATATTACTGGAAGCAACATGCATGTGGGTTCCTATAGTATTATATGTGCAGCGCAAGTTACACTGTTGATCTAGGCATGCTAAAAGAGAGCCACATAACCCTAACCCTCAAAACTTGCTTCAGTTATGGATTTATTTAGGGACCAATTCGTTAAGAAGTTTCCTGAATCTTCAATTTTCCACCATAGAGAATAGGTTCCTAACAATCAAGTCCCTTTTGCTTCCCTTGTTACTACATTCCCTTACATCAAACTAGCCTCCATCCTCTCCAGGTGGGAGGTAATGCACATTCAGCACTATTGGCTACTGTAAACGCCAATCAATATCAGTGAAAGGCGGGGCCCAGCTCAACTTGACTTGGCAGCCTGAGGGTGAACATGTCTGGACACCTAACTTTGACTGAACACAGCCCCCACAAATTGAGGTCAATTTGAAGACAGCGATACAGTTCAGCAGTCGCCAATGAAGATATCACTCCGAGAACAGCAAGACACACCAGGTGGGGACACAGGAGGTATGCCGTGGGAGAGATGCAAGTTGAACATCAGCGCAGGCAAAAACGGTGCGTAGAATATTTTCACATCTTAATCCATAAAGTAGGTTGATAGGGATTTTGGGATTTATTTGGACTAAACCAGAAGTCATTGTGGGAAGACAAACCAAGACTGTTTTATGAGTTTTATTATTTTGTGTCCATCCTGCAACACAGTACAGAGTCTCCTTTGATGCAACATAATCATTGTTATTTCTTCACATTCTGTTAATGTTTGGTTAAAAACATTACCAAAGCAGATGTGTGTACAGGGGGTTTCAATGAAAAGAATCAAACAAAACATTGCCTGCAGGTGCTATCATTAGGCAAGTGAAAACTTTTGTGCAAACAGCACAATGATCTGCCCCCAATGCACAAAATGTAGCTGATAGGTGTTTTTTTTAATGTCCACTCAAACGAGGCTCCAGAATAGTGGAAATCACCCTCAGTCAGAGGAGATGGCAAAGAAGTCTCAAAAAGACCTAAATAGTCCAGAGTTATGTATGAGTTATGTAAGCTTACATTTTCGGACTAAGTCTGCAGTGTTGAGGTAGGATCAGAATGAACTGGGGGTACATCCCATTTCTCTTATTTGACTCGATCCTCCTTGAAATGGAAGTTTGCCATCTTACAAGCCATCCCAGAGCTCTTATTTGTGCTTTGAGGACACACCATAGATGCCTTCCTAGAAGATGTTCACTTGGTACATGCTGACGAATAAATACTCTGGCCTTGCATCTGGCACATTTGAATGAGATGTCTGAGAAGTGTAAGTACTTATTATGGTCTTCCTTGCAATGAATCGCTGTAATTCGGACGTGACTATGTGAAGACCAATCACCTTTGGGTTTATTCCCAACCACATGAATCTCAGCTTGTGGGTGATACATGTGATCACTATTGCTCAGTATTCCATTGCTGACTGGACCGTGTGTTGTACAGTAAGGTTACAACAGTAACAACATTACAGGCCTTCACATGGCACTGATATAAACCACACAGAGTGGCCAGTCATGAATTGTTGTGCGTGTTATATGAGTGAAGTAAGGCGTTTAGTAGGTTGCAGGTTGCCCTTCACGAGCAGGGTCAGATGAGGAGACCAAGGTGCTAATTAAGCACCATAGTGAAAGTGACAGCCTCCTCACAGTGCGAGAAGGCCTGGGAGAGTACACTGTTTTACATCTGTATACGCAATGCTTTCTAGTTCACCCGCAAAGGTCTAAAGTGTGTAATAAAAAGATGTATTACCATTGTCCAGGAACCCACAAACATTATAGTATTTGCTGTGATTATTATGCATGTCCCTGATTGTCAAGTGAACTAACTCAGACTTTGACACTTTGTATGGGAGACCTATGCATGTGAATAAACCTCATTAATATCAGACTCTAAATAATAACCATTCCCATGTTCCCCATCTTCAGCTTTACTGTGATAACAACCTAAGCTCTTCATTAGTCGCTATTGAACATGAATATCACATGTATGGGATTATAACTCTTCAGTTAACAGCACAGTCATTAGGTTGATGGGGATGAAGGGGAGGCTTCAAGGCACAAAGCGTTATATTGTGAGGTGGCCTGCATCTCAGGACTTCATGTTCTCATAATTCGACAGGGTGCAAACACAAAGCTGAGAGGAGCCTTGCCACTTGGTCCTGCTGGCCATGTCCAATTCATTCCCTGCTCACTGGACTTGCCGGTACGAAATTAATGTTCCCAACGGGTTCGATGGTGTCCCTCGCTGTGAGGCAAGTGTTGTGGAGCACTGCACAGACGATGATGCCTGTAGGGACAGTCAGAGCCCTGAAAACAAGGATTGCCAACAGGTCTTCAACATGCCAAAGGCCCACTGTACAATGGAACGGTCCTTAGCCTGAGGTGGTTAAAGCAGCTGCCTTGCACTGGTTCTCTGTATGATGTGATGATGGTCACAGGTATTTCAAGGCAGGGTAGCAACCATCACCCACAATGAAAAATCCTGAAGGGAGTGGTACACCAAAAAATAGTATTTTTTATTGACGAACGGATGTATAAGAAAGTCACTTTAGTCTCACCTGAGGGAGGATACAGAGCCTCTCTGTAGATCCTGTTGTTATTCAGGAGCGATGTATTGACAAAGCCGCCCTTGCCATCACATACTCCTGCAGCTGTATGAATGGGAAGAGCTTTCTGTTGAGGTAATCCTGGCACCGGGCTGTTGGCCAGCTCTTCTAATGCCTGGCCAACCTCATCCAGTGCTCCAGGGGTGGGCAGATTAATGGTTCCATGGCAAAGGGCTGCGATTCTCTCCAGTCCAGTGGCACCAGTGAGGCTCAGGAACATGAAGGCCCTGGATACCACTGTATGATAAGCATTGAATATACGTACCTCATGTGACCAGCCTCGCATGTACTTCGATTGCAGAATAGTCAATCATGCCTCCATGGCCTGACATCCCAGCCTAGTCAGCCATGAGGTCCTCCTGACCATCAAAGTACACAGCAAGCTCTATTCAAACACTTCTTGGAATGAATCCTTAAATGTGTGTCATAGTTACCTCAAGCAAATACAGGGTTTAACACAGCTGTTGTGCTCACCTGCATCTTGATTGCACTTGAACATTGTGGAGCATGTTCCACATGGCGGTGGCCATTTTCTCAGCGGACATCTAGACTCTTCTTCTGGTGGTGCAAGAAAAGTCATAGAGGGAAACGTGAATACAATTTGAAGGAAAGAGGATGTATGCCTGGGCAAGCAATTCCCCATCTCTCTTAAGTTCCTAAGACAGGGTGTTGTCTCACACTGATTGGTCAGTGGGAGAATGCATCAAGCTGCTTTTTACTCTATCGACGGTAATGTGTTATGGTTTCTTTCTTGTAACAAATGTACTTATTGTAAGCCACTTTGGACAAAAGCGTCTGTTAAATGCCCTAAATATAAAAAATGTAACAAGCCATTTTTGTGTGAATGAGTGAGTTACTGGTTACTTTTCAGATCACTTTTTTATACTTTTCCTGTCTCTAATCCTGGTGTTAAAGTCAAACTCTTTCCAAAAAGCAACCGAGGCTTTATTTGTGATTGAATATGAGTCAAACCTTTGTGTAAATGCATGATTACGACGAAAGAGGCACTTTTAAGATTTACCGTAGTTTCGTTTTTGGGCAAGCTAATTTTCAAAGGAGTGCAGGGGCACTTTAGCGCTAACATCAAAATCGCTATTTTAAAACACTAAGAAGGCTTTGAGAACATTGTTCGTGTATGCAGAGTTTACTAAAAAGAAGGTTTTTGAATGACTCACCATAAGAGCTGGATCTTTGGCGCGTCGCCGTCATGGCAGACAAAAAGTGTTGATCCCCGAGTGCGACCTAACAGGTAGGAGAGTATGGTGGTAATTATGCATTTACACGAAGGTCTGACTCATATTCAATCACAAATAAAGCCTCAGTTGCTTTTTGGCGAGAGTTTCACTTAAAGTCAGCATCCTGATAATGCCACACCTGTTGGGTTGAAAAGTTGTTTTGGCAAAAAAAAGTCCACGAACATTAACAATTAACATAAAAATTTTAGAGAAAATATATTTTTATGTGCATAGAAAACGTTTTACATATTTTACTTTAACTGTTGAAAAATAATAGTAAAAACAAGTGTTTATATTACTGTTGAGTGTACTTAAAAACCATTGCAATAACTGGAAATGTCAATGCCAAGCCAAGAATCTGACTCGCCAGTGTAAACTGGGTTTCCCAGCTCAAGGGAAGCAACACAGTGGGACAATAGTCAAACTCAGAGGAGATCAGGTCAGCCTGGCATTCTCTAGCACTGGTTGCCAATGGTGCTCAATGCTGTATAAGTTGCAGCCTGTAAGCTGGTATGGGTGCATGGTTAAATGTTTATACATTTCCTTAGATATACCGACTTATTATGTATCTTGTAGTACCAGTGTCACAACACTATCGAAACCTCAATAGTTGTCAATTCAAACATTTTCCTGTTTTTTAGATTACACAAATTTGCTAACAAGAGCAGCAACTCTTCTTAACCCTTTACCTGTAAACTGGACCCCATGTCTAACATCCGTCATGGCCTATTTGAAGGCATCATTTCTGCACAACAATCTACAACTAATACTTGTAGACTGGCTGTTTTCCATCACACTTATGAGGGGAAAAAAGCACTCTAAATGTCACTAGCATTGAACCCCCTGAAAAAGTATTGGTAAGTAAGTAAGTATTTTTCTGGATTTCAAGTTAGTTTCCATTAAAAATCTTTCCTTTTAATGATTCAAAAAATTGCCATTATTTCTTTCATGTATACAAACACATTCAATTGTGAAGCCAACTTGGTGAGCAGGAACTGTCAGATTTTAGCTTAAGAAATTCATACATTTTTGACATTCAATTTACTGTATGACCATTTGCAGTTACATAAATACATTGGCCCAACAATTGTCCACATTGCAACATTCACTTCCATTTTCCCTTAACAAACAGCTTGTTTCTCAATTTTCACATTTCCCACAATGATTCAATGATGAATACATTATCTTGCCTGCTAACTGTGACATTGCAAAGCCAGTGGTCTAGATGACATTCATATGAGGTCGACAACTAATTGCAATACCACAAAACTGTACTGTATCTTTCTAAAAAACTACTTCAGGTGAAAGAGATGAAAATCATTTTCTTGTTTTTCCTGTCAACATTCTTGCAAGTGCCTATTACATCATTTTCTGTATCATACAAAACAATATGTTTATGTAAGACCAGATCTGGCCCAATTCTCCACTCAGTTTTCTCCCGAGTGTATTTAGGAAGCCCCAAAACAGATGTACACTGAGGTTTACCGAGGCTTGGCTTTTATCTACAGCGTGTTTCATCCCGTTTATGAGCCTCAGAGTAACTGCCCCGGGATTCAGGGCTGTTCCTGGACATACCAAAGACTCAAATGCGGCAAAGGAAATACCTAATTCATAATTTCTGGATTTGACAGAGTCATAATTTGTGCATTTGAAGATGTCAGAGTTGAAGCTGCTTTGACCTCACCGAAGTGAGACATGATGGCCCACAGGCCCCCGGGGTCTGTGGATGTGGCCATGGCTGGAGCAGACCACACCACATGATTCCCATACTCATTACCGCAGCTCCGTAGGTGGCTGGCCGTCTGCGTCTGTGCTGGAGTCTATGTCAGAGTCTCCGGACTTATCTTTTTGTTCTGAAGGCTCATATACTGCATATACCATCCAACATGATTGTGTCCTTTTTGATTGTATGATATGAAGGATTATATGGTTTGAGGGTTTAGTTCCATCCACAGACACATCACATGATCTGCCTTTGTATTTACTGACATGAATGTTTAGTAATCCAGATTTTAGTTATCTGGGTGTTATAAACCCTCAAAGTTTTTATATATATGTATATATATATTACATATATTTATTTGGAAGATCATTAAACGTTGGAGCACAACAGCTAATCTCCCCTCAGTCCACAAGAAAAAAGATAACATTTCATGTGATTATGTAAATTTCAAATTATGTGAAAATAGAGAGAATAAAGTGATCATAAGATTACATACAGATGCATTTTCACATAAATACAGACTAACATGGAGAGCAGAGAGAGGCGCTCGAAAACATGCGTGAAGTCACATCCTTTGGACTGTCACGGAAAATCTAACCTGAGTCCTTCACAAAGAAATACACAGCTCAGCAGAATTAAAGAAACTGTCTACAGACTTGTACACATTGCGCACATTTCCACTCACATATGGCTAATATAATGATTAATAGAGGCCTACGTATAAATGCTACAGATTGTTACATTTTTAAATTTGTAATCAGCAGCAATATGCAGCTGCAAATTAGAACTGTCTAATCTGCAAAGACAACAAAGAACAATATACAAAAAAGAAAGAAAAGTTATATTTGGATTTTCAGTTCTAATCAATGCAAAATGCATAGATGTATACAAGTAAATATATCATTTTAAAAAAGGAATTCAATGTTAATGATGTGGTTTTGTGGAGTGAACTGAATGTTTTACATTTACATTTAGGGCATTTAGCAGACACTTTTTTCCAATGTGACTTACAGTAAGTACATTTGTCACAAGAAAGAAACCACAACATATCACTGTTGATAAAGTAAGAAAGAAAAAATAGAAACCATTTTCAAGACGTTGTCTGAGCATAATAGCTGCTATTTATCAAGGATACCTTAAGCACATAAGTGCTATGATTTAACTGCTAAGGGTTAGAACTGTGTTGTATTTTGTGTTTTGTTGCATCGAATTATATGGACACTGTGCTGCCATTTAGGCCAGGACTCGCCAAACTATACCACTTAAATAATTCAACTTTTAATCGTGCAGTTCTTTAAATTTGATATTTAGTTTTACATTGAGTGAACATTTTTCTTCATTAGGCAGTCAAGTCAACAGTGAACTGTTACAGAAGTACCACTAGAGTGCAGCAGAGGACATGATATGCAGTATAACACACAGCCACACATGCATGTCCTTCACTTTAACTGACTGGCCAATATGTCAACATGAACTAGATCCAGATGTGCTGTGATTCTATTAATTCTAATAACTTATGATCTACAATATTCCAACATTTGGACCAATAATAGATCATTCCTATCATGAACAGTTCAATATTTTAGGATATTTGTTGTAATATCACTGTCATTTTTGTTTTTCTGCAAACATTGCCATGAATAACTCCGTTCCTCTAAGTCCAGTAAACTTGACCACGTACGACTGCACAGCTCCACCAAAACCTGATGGGGGAGGAGGACGACTGTGAGGTAGCCCAGGGAAACAGGTTGGAGGAGGAGGGGGGGGGGGGGGGGGGGGGGGGTTCATCAGGAAGTTGGAATGTGGGTCCTTGTGTGTGATGTGATTGTTAGCAGAAACGTGTCAGCCCCAAGCCCACCGCCACCAACCCACCACCACCACCACCACCAACCCAGGGCCCACAGCCCGGCTCAGGTTTTGAAAGCAGAGCTCTGTACGTGAATATGTGTGTGTGTGTGTTCATCTGCGCACACACGATATACCTTTGAGGCCCAGATACCTTATCATTGCCTTTTCTAGTGGAACAAGGGTAAACTCGCTCACGAGGTCGGTGTCGGAGGAGCTGGCTGAGGGGGTTGGGGTGGGGGTGGGGGGCTGACCACAGGCCCATGTGTGGCCATGCAGGGTGAAACCATACTGGATTAGAAGGGTGTTTACAGCTCTTTATATAGAGAAACTGAAAGACAGAGGAGGATGGTGGTGGCTGAACCGGAGTGTTCGTTCACCTCCACCGGCATCAATCAATATACACCGCCTCCCAGTCGTTATAGTAACCTCGCATGCATTGCTTCTTGTTGTCACAATGCTCAGTTTTGTGCCCTTCAGGAGTCAGGTAACGCTGCCAGTTAAGACAGGAGCTATATGCCAGATTAAATGTTCTGGCAGCTTGAATTTATTTTAGATCAGCTGGCCGGACATTAAAGGTGCAGTCTGTACATGAGAATTTAGCCTGTGCTATCTTTCGAGTAGCATCTGTCCTCCTCATCTGACAGTGGAATGTTTGCTGGATATACAAACAGCCGAGTGCTGACTATTCATAAGCAACAGAACTTTATCCGGACCAGAGTGAGTCATAATATTCCTTTGTTTACCTTTTAAGAAATTGGTCATAAAATCCTCTCTGTGCTTGTGTTAGACCCATTAATACTGGGGAGTGCAAATGAAAACACGCTGCACACAGGAATGACTATATTTACACATCTTTGAAATGAAGAGATTTCAGTCTCATACTTGAGGGGGACTCCTCAGTGCCACCTGGAATAGATCTAACCCCACCAAAAAAAAAAAAAATGCAATTCTGCAGCTTTTGTTTTCCTTCTCTCCTTCTTCCCTCTTCCCCCTTTCCTCTGGCTTGGCTCCTGAGAGCAAAAAACTGCGGATGGGTTTTCAGCCGCAAACCTCACTGCTGGTCTTTGGTGCGGAGCATCTGGGCAGGCTCCCCTCCCCTGGTCCAGGAGTCCTGGCTGCACCGGTGGTTAGCCACACCAGCGCTTTCACCTGCCCGTCTGCTCAAGTCTCAGCAGACTTTAAGCAGCTTCTAAACAAGCGGTAACATCAGACCACACACTCAATAGTGCTGGACAGCCAGGAGGTAGGGAGGATGTGTTTAACCCCTGCATGTGTGTGTGTGTGTTTTTCCAGCATGCAGTTCACACAAACACCAGTTCTTTTTGTCATAGCCCTGCAGCTTTATCACCTTTTTTTAAAAAAAATACATGTATCTCAAGGTTTTGACACCTGAGTGGGGATTTGTAGTTCTTTAACAGGAGCTGTTCCTGCCACACAGTGTGTCTGGTCACTGGCTGTATGCCTATTTTTTAAAGTTATGACAGGAACAGGCTTGAGACATCCAGCAGTTTGATTTGAATGCTGCAGATTTACAGTCTATATGAGAAGCAGCGGTGCGGCCGTTTAGATGCCACCGGTCAGTATACTGTAGCTCGCTGACTTTTGTGGTTGATGCATTGTATGTCTTCAAGGCTACATTTAGACTTTATGTCTCAGGGTAAATACTAATTGGCCAGCACGGTCACGCAAGATGTCGAGATTTATTTTTTTTAGAAGTGAGGACAGGTTTTATGTACTTTACAGTATTCATAAACAGGCTCTTTAAAGGGCTCGCTGTATTCTGCCACAGTGTGGAGAAAAACTCTCCTCTGTCCTTCTTTTTCATCAGTTACATAATTGTTGCTTTACAACACACTAAAAGTTCTTTTTACATAATAATTTGGTCCTGCTGGACTTCAGCTGCAGTAGACTTTTTTACGCCCCCTGAGCTTTCTCTTTCAAGTGATAAAAACTACATTTCTGTGTCTGCAGTTTAATTTGTATATGTATATATATATATATATATTTTAATTCTTTAGAGTTTGTGAAGGAGCTGCACATGTTGAGTATGTGTTATGTTGTTTGGAAGGAAGATGTTATAATGTGAATTGAATGCATGGCGTTGATAATGCTATTTACCATATAACACCTGGACCTCTGCAGCTTTGTGGGGCCATTAATGTGTCTTTTTTTTCTTTGATTTCTTTTGATTTCTTTCTTTCATTTTCAGTTCTACTTCACAGTGCCAGTTTATTTACATGCGTTTTTATAGTTTTATAAGGCAGCATTAGATCTCGTGTATTTAGGCACTTTTTAAAACAGCACGTGATCTCAAAATGAGGCATTTTACCAAAGTTGTTTGTAAAGTGCAAAACACTATTCACGTGACTTTAAAACGAATACAACCAAATATCTATTCTTTATTATTTCAATTCATTAGACTTTTGCTTGATTACCTTATTTGAATTATTTTGCGTAATACTGAACGTGCCACGGCAAATGTTCCTGTCGCAGCTGGACTTTAATAAATCCGATTTAATTCCACTACTTGCGTTAATTAAGCACTCATTGTTCTTGTTCTTTCTTTTATATATAGGACTACATATACATATATATTGGCGCAATGGGATGTGACTCATGACTCACAAAGAAGAAGAGCTACATTAGGCAACACGTCAGAAGTATTTTATCTTTATTGGCTGCCTATATTTTAGAAAACAATAACTCACACGAATGAATCTCGGTTTATTATTTATATTATATTTATGAATTATCATTTATCTGTTCGGACAGAATTTATTTACCATACCTGAGGCTCATTTTGACAAACGCACAAGTGATTAGACAACTTTTAATATTTCATACCGCATTAAATGTTTGTTTTTTTTCCAGTTTCCAAAATGACCGCATGTTCGAATTTAATAATTAAATGTACATGTTTTTGTTTTTTTGTTTTTTTATCATTATTCTAACCAGGACGCACCGTTAACGCGCCTCTTGACGGCGGCTGTGAGTTCATTACAACGGGTGAAGTTTTGGTCCACGTCATCTGTGTGTGAGCTCTTGCCTTTAACTGTTTGAAATGATCAAAACATTTGGGGCTTGTTGAACCGTTTTTTTTCCCCTTCTTCCTCCTTTGCTTTCTCATTAGGCCTGCTATTCATTTCCACGTGGTCCGCTCCTCTTAAATAATGAGTTTCACTGGTGAGCTCTAATCAGTTCCTTTTATGGAAGACAGCTTTTTATTTTCTCCTCTTTTTTTCGTCGGCTATGTGGCTCTTTGCTATTCTTCCACCTTAAAGCTTACGTCCATGAATACCTTTCCTGATGACTTTTAGTCTCGATTAGTATAGGACACAAAAAAATTCAATGAAGGTTCAGGATGTGAAGCATAAACTGCATGGACATGTGCGTTTGTGTGGAAATCAATTTTCTAACACCAGGAGGTTATAGACTGGATGAAGGTTTTAACTTTACATTATATTGACCTGAAAGCGTCTCAGAAAAGTTTACTTTGGTGAGATTAATATCTCATTCAGGCACTTAAATTGTTTTGACTGTGTTTAATTGTTGCGCAATGCACACTCTGAATCTGACAGCTTCTTTTCTCTCTCTTATAGAAACACACTTGTTCCTTTTTGTTATTTTTATTTAACAACACGATTTATGTAACTATTAGGCATTATCCTACAATAACACAGAAATGTCGGACAAATTAGAGCTCTGATAACCACACGTGTTCACTGATCTTGGGCCAGTTTTTGAGGCCCAGACGTCCCGGCTCATATTTGAAAACAACATCAGTCCAGTGCAGGAGTTCTCTGTAGTCTTGTCCAACTTCTGCAAAGCCTGCGCTCATTTGTGTTGGTACAGTAATGGAGAGGCGCGCACTCGGAAGTTGGTTTGCAGCTGCGCGTGTGTGTTCGTGACAGTGTGTGTGTGTGTTCGTGACAGTGTGTGTGTGTGTGTGTGTGTGTGCGCGTGTGCGCGCGCACGCGCGCGAGAGAGATGCCAGGTCTAACAAGCAAACTTTCCAAATATATTACGAGACTGATTTCAGAGCCTCTTTTAGCTTCGTTTTCTTTCGGCCCATTCAGTAGACCAGATCTGTATTTTTTTATTCTTAAAGATGGCAAAAAAAGTGCAGGTTTGCAAAAAAAAAGTTTGCTATCAAGTAAAGTTTGGCTTCATACGGAATTATCCGTTTTGGGGGTTTTTTTGTGCAAAGAGACTCTAAAACAAACAAAATGGAGGCTGCTCTCTCAATATTTTAAAATAGTCAGTAATTAATTCACATATTTTTGAATGCATTTTCTAATACAAAATGTAGGCTGGTGTGTTTTTAACTTCTATGCTCCCATCATCAAGAAATGTTTGTGTATGTGTGCGTGTGTATGTGCGTGTGCGTGTGTCTGTCTGTCTGTCTGTGTCTCTGTGACTGTATGTGTGTCTCTATGTCTCTGTGTGTGTCTGTGTGTGTCTCTGCGTCTTGGTGAAGTTAAATCTGTGGCCGCGTGTGTAACGAGACAGCAGCCTCAAATGCAAATGAGACGTTTCAGTGCGCACACTGCAAAAAATGCCAACTTTGGCGAGTCGTGTTTTGTCGCAGTTCATGTGTTGCTTGTTTCAGGGAGGCGTTTTTTTCGAGGCGTTGAACGCAAATTGAGTATATTACCGTTTCTCTGCCATGAGACAGGCTGCCCGGTAGCGTGGCTCCAGTTCTGTCTGATTTAAAGGAAAACCGGCGGGTTGTTGTGATCTTTAAAAGTCAGAATTTGAAGTCCGCTCTCCTTTGAAACGGCCCTCAGCGAGCAGATTAAACCTGCGTGAAGCCACGGGCCTAAACATAGCCTCCACTCACCGGCCCAGGTTTCTGTTTTTTCTCTCTGTGGGGACAAGTATGTCCAATTTGTGAGGTTTGGGCCTTCTAATCTTAGCCATGGAAGCTGTTTTGTACCTTCTTTTCCTGCAAGGTGACACTGTGAGGTTCATTCACAACATTAAGAGAGGAGCTGCCCGAGCAGACGGTCCGTTAAATGGCACTGTTGTTAAAAAAAAAAAACAAAAAAACATGGTCGATTAATCAATTAATCGTAATTATTCGTAACATGCTGATCGACCGCATCTAATGATGCGCCTATCATATTCAAATCAAGCTTAATAAACTTGATCTTCTCTGTTGTCTGGAGGCTATGGAGAAGCGGAATTTGCGTAATGGCGCATGAAGCAGCAAATGTCAAATGGATCCCGTCCACCGGCCTGGGATTATGGAGAGGTTCAGGACACAAACTGGGGGTTAGGGGTTGGTGGTGGGGAGGAGGGGTGTGCTCGGAGGAGTTATCATTTGGGGCATAAACCAATGCTATATTCCTGCACAGACGTCTCCCCCATCACCCCTCTCTTCCCAACCCCACTCCCCCTCCTCGGCCCACGTCGCGGACACGGCTTCCGCTTCGCACGGTTGGTCATTGATGCGAAGTGGAGAGGGTTGGAGAGGGGAGCGCGCGAGACGGAGAAAGAGAGAGAGAGAGAGCGAGAGTGAGAGGGGTGGGAGAGGTAGGATTGACAAGGCAAGAGAGGCTGCGAGAGAGAGAGGAGGGAAGGAGGAGGTGACGGACCTGCTCCTCTGGGACTCGGTTGCAGCTCACTGCTAGGTGCTATCAGCGGGGTTGGCTCACAAAACGCTCCTCGGCTTGGAAAAAATGCGCAATAAGGCAACCGGGTAGCGCCTCGTAGCTGTCAACCGAAGCTCTCGCCAGAGTCTCCACACGGTCGCCGCTCTCGCTCCGCTCGTGCAGGAAATCTGGACTAACTGTGTGAGGAGGAAAGGATCCATGGAGATCCGCGTCGAGGGAAGCGTCTGGATTATCTGATTTGGGGAAGAAGCGTTGAATATTTTTATTTTATTTTTGTACCAAAGTGGTGTTTGCGCGTCGTGCCACCGCCGCGTCCAAACTGCAGCCCGCGACGTGTTTTTGTTTTTAGGTAAGCTGTTCCTGCTCTGATCCGGCTATGTGTGTGTGTGTACTGTTGTTGCATTTCAGAGCGGTTAACATCGTAGTAACGTTGCAGGCTGCTGCTCTGCGTGGCAGGGAACGCGGCTCCCTGCAGAAAGTGAGTGTGGAGGAGTGTGTTTGTAGGAGGATTCGGCTGTGTTCTGGACATCAGCGTGAAGCGATGGAAACGATATAGCTCATGTCTTTTGTTTGGGGGAGCATGGAAAAGGAAATCGTGTTTCCTTGAAAGCGAACGTGCAGCCTTGTTCTCGTGGAGAAAAAAATAATAATAACTTAGCCACGGATGAGATAGTGCACAATTTAAAAAATGTAGCCTGCAATGTTTGTGATAAGCATCCTGACATAAGCTGCCAAACTTTCAGTTCCTGTTGAAACTATGTGAAATTGAATCGCACCGTGCTTTTACTCTGAAAGTCTTCCATTCTAAATCTAGCTCATGCGTAAATAACTTGCGCCTTTTCTTTGAAGTGTAACTTGGTTTTAAAAGCTGATATCCCCGGGCTTCATTAGCCTGTATACCATGCGGTGGAAACATAAAGCGGATCTGTGTGTCTGAATGTGTAAACTTCTGTGAATCAGTCTCTAACAATGTTTGAGAAAAAAAAAAAGAAAAGAAAAAAAAGGAGGTCCGGTCCCTCTCACTGACATCTCTGTTTGGGTCTTGCAGCTGGGACAGTGTAAGCTCTCGGAGCTCCGGCGGTCATGGCGGACCAGGAAGAGACTTTTGGCCTTCAAAACTCTCCCGGTGGCTCGGATTCAAGGGAATTACCGAGCGATAGTAAATCAGAGAAGCAGAACGGCACCTCGAGCAAATCTCCATCATCACAGACAACTTACATCCAGCAGGTCAGTGTCGGTCAGTGCGAAGGTAGGCCCCCACTCTGAGGCTGCGAGCCGAGGACTAATGAGGGGTCACGTTCACGATAAAAAAAAAAAAAAAGAAAAAATGTGTATTATTCACCGGATCATGCGCTTTATGGTCGATCCGGGTGTGAAATTACGCACGAAATCTCACAGAAAATGTGATAAAGTTATTTAAGTCATGTTGCTTCTTTTACATCCTGTAAAGTTTTTTTGTTTTGTTTTTTTTGCGTCACTTTCTTTCAATCGATATTTACTATGTGCGCAAATACACTGGCCTCAGGACAATTCATTTGTGGAGTGAAGCAACTTCAAAAACAAAAGTTTATAAGAACTTTTCGCTTATTTTTAAGACTGAATTTTACGAGTCGAGGTCGAGACGAATACATCCTGCAGAAGAACAATGAAAACGACGCTCCTCCCGTGTGCACATTATTTATATTTGTGTTAAGACAGAGAGACAGATCACAAACCACATGTTAAATTAAGTAGTTCCACGCTGTCACTACACAGCCCTGCATTATTTATTGTGTTTTTATGTATATATATACTTTAATGTACAGATGAGGGGTGCACGGTTTCTCGCATGGCTATTTTATATTAAGACAACAGGCCATTTAACTGAAAGCCATGCTACAGTGGTGCCTGACACCTCTGCGTAAAAAAAGACGTATAAATGATTGCAGCATTGTTGTGCGCACTACGGGCACTGAGATGTTTTATTTTGAAGGGAATGGAGGGAATAAAAGTCTACTTGCACGAGAGGGAACTCTGGTCGAAGTTTCACGAGGTGGGGACGGAGATGATCATCACCAAAGCTGGAAGGTAAGAATACAAACATAAACATATTCTTCACATCATTCATTCATCATTATAATAATGATAATTATTGTTATTATTAGGAGTTTTCAGAGGATTCACTGCATGAAATTACAACACATGAATTATGTCTGGGCCTGGATTGGAATTAAAATGTAGACTCACACTTGGCCGGGCTAGATTTCTTCTTCTTCTCTTTCTTCTTCTTCCTCTTTTTTTCTTGCGTGGGGATTTTGGACATACGTGAGGAATGACAGAGAAAACACAGAGCATCTGGTGGACGCTTTAGAGGCCGTGCAACGACCACGTGAGCGTTATAGCCTACATTTTAGTCTGGGTGGCCCTGTTGGGAAATTGCAACAGCATCGAGCAGCGATAGAGAAAAACCCAACGTGCAGTGTAACATTCTGCTGAGCTGGAGCCTTTTTTTTTTAAAAAAAAAAAAAAGAAATTTTACGCAACATGTATGTGAAAATAAGCGACGTTAAGTTTTAGGGGCATTTTTTTTCGTTTCATTTAACCCGTGTCGTGTGCGTGCGTGTGTGTGTGTGTGTGTGTGTGTGTGTGTGTGTGAGAGAGAGAGAGAGAGAGAGAGAGAGAGAGGGAGGAAGAGAGAGAGAGAGCAACAAGTTACGCACGGACTGTACGTGTCACACTGCATCCAGTCTAACCAGTCGGCCCGACGGCTGAGTGTGAACTTGACTGTACGCGTGTGTGTGTGTGTGTGTGTGTGTGTGTGTGTGTGTGTGTGTGTGTGTGTGTGTGAGTGTGTGAGTGTGCGCGCGTGCGTCTGTGTGTGTTGGCGGCTCTGTTATAAATGATGAATATTAATAGTTGAGCGCGGCTACATTTCATTGTGCAGTTGTTTTCTCACAGCTGCATAAAGTCTCCATTATACTCCCGTCAGTCATTTCACTCCTGTTTCTGGCGTGAGCTGATATTAGACAGCATCTCCCCCCCCCCCCCCCCCCCCCTCTCCTCCTCCCCCCCTCTCTCTCTCGTCCTCTGGCCCTTCCCTTCCACTCGTGAGACCAACTTACTAAATTATATGTTTTGGGGGGTTTTTTTCGTTCCTGCAGTGTGACAGCTACCAAATATCTAAATGATTTACTCATCGGACCCAGCATTTTTTTTTTTTTAACAAAAATGAAAGAAATCTGGCCCGCGGTGAAAAACGTTTTATAACGCGTACCTGACGCCCTGTCCCGTCCTGAAGCTGTAGTCCGCACCTCTCCAAACCAAACAGCCTTTATTTGACATTTTTAAACCACCACACGTGAGCTGACTGCGTGCATCATAATTCTAATTCTAACTCAATAAGCTTATCATCTATTGTGTAAAAGGTTTGTGTTTGAAAACGGCTAAATTTGGATTTGAATTGTGAGTGATTTCTGAGGCCCGTGAAAACGTACCGCACTCTATTTCTGTCTGGATGCAGCAGCCTCCTGTTGCCCCTCAGTTTGAGCGCTATAAACTGTTTTTTGTTTGTTTTTTGTCCCTTTTTTTTACAGGCGAATGTTTCCCAGCTTCAAAGTGAAGGTCACGGGACTGAACCCCAAAACTAAATATATTCTCCTGATGGATGTCGTTCCTGCGGATGACCATCGCTACAAATTCGCCGATAATAAATGGTGGGTAAAATGTTTTCATCTTCAGGGCTTTTGTTTTCTTGAATTTTACGCGCGCAATGACGAGGCTCTGTTGTTTGGGGAGTGTTGAAGCCACTCTCTCTCTCTCTCTCTCTGGAGTTTGTCCTCCAGCAGGAAATTTTATATTGTTGTCCTGATGCACGAGACTCGGAAGTGGACATATTAATTCCCCGAGAATTATGAACTGTGTCTTTTCTGACGCTTGCCAAGAAACGTGGTCAGCGGGGAGACGTGTTCCTGCCGGAGCTGAATGAACGTTAATGACTTGTTCCTATAGCTCCACCAGCATATGTGCGCGCATCGCAACGAGGCTGTCCTTTCACCAAACATTGCTATTTGTTCAGTGTCATGTCGAGCTCCCTAACCTTAGTGAGGAATGTCTTGTTTGGGTCAGCGCCTCTCAATGAGGGGATCCTCAACGAGGATAATCACATGCCAATACTGCCGATAATGACCTGTCCAAAGCATGTCCTGGAACTAATTCTCCTCTTGATCTCGCGATGTTGGAAAACAATGAAAACAAGATCTAATCTGACCCCCTATAATCCAAAACCAACATCCCCAAACTATTATGAACAATGCACGGTGGCACCGGGGGTCACGTTTTTGTTCTGTTTGACTTAAAGAAGCGAAGTTTTGACAAGGAGGTGGACGCGCGTCCTGGTGGCCTCTGAGGCAAGTGCGTAAAACTGAGATTCTGATAGAGCGAACTTCAGTAGCTGTTAAAGTTAGCACAAGTTTCTTCCTGCTGTTTTCCGAATTGTAATTTTTTTTTTTTTTTAAGATTTTCCTTCACATAAGTCGCATTAAATTCAGACATTCCTGTGCGTAATTTCCCCAAAAGTTTAGATAGAATTAACAGCTTGCAGATGTTGTGGAAATGTCGACTAATTAACATTTAACACCGAGAAAGAAAAAAGAAAAAAAGAAAAACATAAGCTGGCGCACAAGTCCAAGGTGTAACTGTGCGACTGTGTTGCTGTGATCCAGGTCTGTGACCGGGAAGGCAGAGCCCGCCATGCCCGGCAGGCTCTACGTCCACCCGGACTCTCCGGCCACCGGCGCGCACTGGATGAGGCAGCTCGTCTCCTTCCAGAAGCTGAAGCTGACCAACAACCACCTGGACCCGTTCGGACACGTAGGTGCCTAGGCCTCTGATCTCTTCTATTTAACGCCGTGCCTGTGTGTCTGTCCGTACTGTTACTAACAACCCGCTGCTGCTCTGATCTCAGTCCAGGATGTTCTGTTTTCGCCTTTGTCGTGTTGCTCAGTGGCACTTCAGCAGGGGGGGTGTTGTTACGGACACGCGGCGATTCAGGCAACTTTTTAATGTTTTCTTTTGACCTTTTAAAACAAATATTGGTTTCCACTGATGGTCTTTGATGAATTATTGTTTTCCTCGATTAATTTCAAAACTTCGCTCTGCGTTTCTTTGTGAATTTACCTATTTAGAAAAAATATTTGCGCCTAAGTACCCAAATTATTGTTGTTATAATAATAATAATAATAATTACTATTATTATTATTATTATTATTATTATTATTATTATTATTATTATTATTATCATCATCATCATTATTATTATTTTTATTATTATTATTATGCAAAGGTTGTGAAGGCCTACTTTTAAAATCCACTTTTAAACAGTTGAAAGTTTAATTTTTGGTGTTGTTGAGACGTCATGACCACATATTTTCATGAAATAAAACTGTATCATATATTCACACAGCTATTGCGCACCTTAAAGGTTATTTTCTTTCCCCTTTTTATTGTGAAGAAAAAACTATACAGGACTGCTTGCTTTTTAAGACAGTGATGTGGATGGTTTGGCACAATTAAAGCTTAATGTTGCTTGTAGAAGTTTTTGCTTTAAACATTTAACAGTCACGCCCTCAGTTCTCCAGCACCAGGCCTTATAAACTCACTGACCCTGAGAGGTTTTGGTTTTGCTATTAAGTTTAATTTATTCATTGGACAAACAGTATGTAGGCTGGAGTAGTATTTAAGAAAATCAAATTAAAGAAACTATTAAGTGATTCCTTTTTTTTGTCACGTATTTTTGCTAATTAATTATTTAATAGTTTGATCTTTGAATGTTTGATTTTCAAACTTCCCTTTTTAAAATTATTGTTTTATTGATTTATATAACAGAAAAGAAAAAAATTCTGTCTCTCCAAAAAGTAAGAACTTTTATTTTGCTGTGTTAAAAAAAAAAGGACACAGTTTATTATCCTTGTTGAGTTTCCTTGAAGCTTCCTGATGTTGCAGTTAATTATAAGGTGTCATGCAAATGACAGTTTTAGCTGTTTGAGTTTTAAAATATCAAACTTTTTTTTGTGATTGTCAGGAAATGGTTATTTAATTGTTATATGAAGCAAAAACTAAGGATTGATTGTCTTTTATTAATATATCTCTGTGTACATGCTTTATTAAAAACAAAAGTAAACCCAGAACAGATGAGTTGAAAGGACAGGATATTGGTTCTTTGGATGGTAAAGTTTAAACACATTTTGAATTTAAACAATGTCTGACGTGATTTTGAGGACTTTTTTTTTTTTACCTATCCAAGAGAAAAACATGAATAAACGCTTTGGTAATGTGAATTTACATTTCAAACAACACGAAATGCAAACAGTGTCCCGCCCGGCTCCTCACAGTGAAAACAATGTATAATAATGTATCATAGCCTAATTGGAGAAAACCTCAACTCTTGATTCCGATTCAAGAAAAATCAACTGAATCTCATCCATCTGCCAAACGTTGATGTTAAAGTTGGAACGTGTTTCGGCTCCAGCATCCTGGAACCTCTTTGGGTTCTTTTTCGTTGCCCGGGTTTATTATAGCACCCTCTAGATGCATTAAAAGTTGCAGACCTCCTGGAAGTCTGCTTTCGTAAGTATAGGGGAACAGTTGGGCACTTTTTAGCAAAACGGAAAGAGGCAATTGCACCCTCAACCCCCCCTCTCACCTCTCACCAGTGAGGGACTGTATGGTACCCATTTCCTAACTTTAACTCCTCATTATTCTACACTCACTATCTGGCCCGGGGCTTTTGTGATTCCTGTCTTACCTAAAACAGAGAACACAAACACCACTTATTTCATCAACAAATGGGCCTGTTTGGCGGCAGGTTTTCATAAAATTTAACTTGATGGGCACATTGAGGCTAAATTGATGTCTTGTTGTAGAAACAGAATAATTAGCTTTCTTACTAATAGGGCCCGGTCATTAAAGGGAGGGGGGGAGGGGGGAAACAAAAAACAATTACGAAGTCGGCAAAAGGTACATCAAAAGCTGTTCTGTTTATGAGGAAGTAAGGTTAATGCGGAAGAAAAACACAAGAATTTAAATGAAGATGGCATTATTAAAATCATGACTGTAGGTGTTTAGCAGATTCAAGTTAAATATGTAGTCAGGTTTGATAATAAGATGCATTTAAGTTGTTTTTCCCATGAATATTCGTCAATGAGAGACAGCACTGCAACGCACAGTCTTGTTCGTGATAGTGTTTGATTCATTCTAATTACCATGATCATTAAACGCAGACTGAGAATTACGTACACAGCCACAGATATTCAGTTTGATTGGGATTATAAAATGAGACTCTTTTTCACTTAATCATTTACGTTTTATTATCCACGCAAAAAAATTAATTAATTAAATAAAAACACACATATGTATTTCTGCAAACACAAGCCACTATCTATCCACATGGCACCTATTGCTGATTGTTGCCGTGCCAGAGCCACAGCTGGTGAAGTGAAACCGGAGCTCGGTCGGAATGTGAGCAGTGTTGTAAACTCGGGGTTAAAGTACATTTTTGATTGGTTGCAGTGGTTCTTGGCTCGCCCCTCTTTCGTGCTGGGAGACAGCACCCTGGGATTCATAAATGAAACGCTGGTGGCTGGCCAGAAACATATTCCATCAGCTTGTTGGTCCAGCTGGTTGAAATAACCTGTGGATGATTTATAATTACTAGCAGCGAGACATGAGACCAATGTTGCTGATGGAGATTGGAGCGGGTCGAGATGGACCGCCCGCAGCAGTCATGAATAGAAATGTCTGGTTAATTAGGCGCACGTCAGTGGGGCCGAGCAGGGCCCAGCTCTCCGGCTCCGGACTGTCGTGAAGAAGTCTGGAGCTGTGGTGTGTTTGCGTGAAGTTAAGTTGTGCAGCTCTGTTGTTTATTCAAAGGAAACGTGTTTGTGCGGCTCTAACTTGCAATAGCAAATACTGCGTTGCCAGGATCACATTTTTGAACAGGATGGTGTGTGTGTTTCCTTTTACAACTTTATTTTTTACTGATTGAAGTTGACTTCAGCATCACTGGGTTTCTCTCAGCACAACTCAACAGGGTGTTTCAGTGGCATGTGTAATGAGTTACATCTGAGTGTTTCTCATTATTTGACATATTGATCACATCTTATGGGAAAGGTCATTGACAATTACTATCTAATCGTGGAAAATGTGTTTTGAATATGTTTTCATGGTGTTTGTTTTTGTACACATGCATGTTAGGAACGGATCAAAGTAACTAAATACATTCTCTCAACTACAGTACATTGATACTATTTTGAACAATTTGTAGTTGAGTCTTCACATTTACAGTTTAATAAGGAAAAGTACTTTTTTTAATCAACTACATTTCTTGGACAGTTACATAATAGTATCATGTCTTTAAGCACTGTCGTCATTTCAGCACACTTCCTGTCTGCAGTTTTGCAGTTAGTAATCTCCTCCCTCCTCTCTACATCACTACATGAAGAGACATGAAGTACTGACCAAACGCTCTGTAACAGTGATTACTGTTGGAACATGGAGCTATTCAACACTTACTTTACTATAAAAATATATAGGCAGCTTTGAGACTGAAGCAGAAAACATGTGATCGGGTCATGAAATATGATTGAATGCAAAGTATTCAACAGCATAAAAGTTGCATAAATAAGCATCAAAATAGCAAAAAGCATCAATAAAATGCAGCTAACTGAATGCATCAATCATAATAATTCATAACATTTCATATCGTGCTCTGTGTATAAATACATCACACTGGAAGGGGTCATCCTGCATAATAAATACTTTCATTTCTTTTGTAATGTTCAAATTTGAGGTAGATCCCCTCCACACTGGTATGAAGGCATACATATAGATTCCCTAATGTGTGTCTGACATTGCCTTTGCAGAAAAAAAGTCAAATTATTAAAGCAAAATGAACACAACAAGTTTTCCACCTCAGCCTCAAGCCTGTTGTCAGTGCATGTGTACGCTCCCTGTTTGTGATGTCACAACTCCTGCTGGAAAGCCCGCCTCTTAAAGTCGGATTTTCAATGACCGCAGAGAAAATTGTAACATTTTTGAGCAGCGACTGTGAAAACAGCATCCTGCGTGTATACTTTCCTACACAGTGAAGCTCAAACATTCAACTGTAAGAAGAAGAAAAGAAGTAGAAAAGCACATGTTTGACTGGAGGGAACTTTAAGTGAAACTTTACGTGCAGTATTACGTCGAGAAATTGTTTGCGAAAGGTGCAAAAACTTCTTAAATCACCGCACTGGTGCTACTTTGGCCTCATTGTTACGGACGAAGCTAACAAAAACTGTTTCTGTATTTGAATTCCTACAAACAAACAAAAAAAAATCATTTGTTTGTGTCTCAGGTTTTGATACTGAGCTGCACTCCGACTTCTTTGATCTCCTCCTCAAACGTCTGGGGTATTTCTCAGTGTTATTCGTCTCCCGCCCTCGTTCCTCGCTCCTGCACTCGTCCGCCTGTCTTCCCACACATGTTTTGGCCAGGAGGGTGGAGTGTGAGGATCGCACTGTTTATACTTGAGTGGCAGTGTGCGATGAGCAATAGATGATGGTGTGTACAAAGCCTGCTAATCCCGAGGCTCGGGGAAACTCTCTGATGTGGTGGAACTTGAAAGCAGAGGGCAGCGGCTCGAGACCCAAAGTGATCCCTCACTATCATTAAATACTATCATCCAGGGGCGGGAGGGGGGGGACAGAGATACAGACAGGGACCCAGGCAGGGCAGCGGCTGGGCCAGGGAGACGAGGTGTGTGCTGGGGCCCCCGTGGGTGGTCTCTACACCCCTGCCCCCACAACATACTGGACTTTGGGATCCCACAGTCAGCGGAGCGTGCTGTTTTCCACGGTGAAAATGCGGCATTTAGATATTTTTTTCCACGTAACTTCTAATGTGGGAGGACATTTTTAGCTTCCGCGCTGAAGGGGGGCTCGCTGTCGTGGTCCGTCACAGTTGTCGGCGTATATCTCCACAGACCTCAAGTCAATCCATTAATGAATGCGTGCATGGGAAAATGTTTTGTTTAGCCCACTTCTTTCTCTGCACTTTGCTCGTTTTGAAAAAGCCTTTTTTCATGGAGCGTCTGAGCCTCAAATGAATCCCAACAGACTGGTAGCGTTGCTTGATAGTTGGTTCATGCGGTCAGGAGCATCTTCAATTTGCAATGAACCAAAACAGTCCCAGGATTTTTATTTATTTAATTTGATTTTCTTTTGCTTTTTCTCAACCTGTGACTTTTGGTAAAACTATTCTCAACTTAGATCCAACTATGCAGCCCCATAACCCTTTCCCGGGCAGATAGTTTATTTATGGTAGATTGTAAAAATGTGTAAAAAAGCAGTTTCCATCTCCATGGCACCCACTCTTCACTGATTCTTTCTGCACAGGGTCAGCGCTATCTCCCATTAAATCACCCTGCGTCCACACTGTGCATGGCAGGCGGCTGGAACACACTCCTGCCCAGTTTCTGCCCATTGCAAAAACCCATCGCACCATGAAATGAGATCAGGTTCAGCTGGGTATTGATAGTGGACGACTATTGTATCGTATGTAAGAACCCTATGGTTCACTTGGCTCTGAGAAAAGGACTTGGGGTTATGTTGTGTTTAATGCTATAGGAGGGCGATCCCTTGTCTTCTCCTCATGCCGGCAGTGAAAGGCAGGTACAAAAACAAGCTTTAAGATAACAGATAGGGGGAATGCCTGTGGGACAGAGAGGTGGGGGTGAGAAAAAAAATGAGAGTGGGAGGTTATTTAGTGAAGGGGAAGGTAGAAAAGGAGCAGTTTTTTTATTATCTTTACATATAAGTGGATCTGATGAAAATAAAAAACCATTAGATCTGCTCCAGGCTGATGACCGTGTCCCCCCACTCAGCCCCCGCTCCGTCAAAACAATTAGACTTAAGACCCACGGATGAGGGGGCCTCAAAAGAGAAGTTCAAGGCTCAAGTTCAGCTGTGTGGGCCGCGTCTTAATGTCGCCAAGGCTAGCCACCGGTAGTAGTCATCGGTTAGTTAGCACGAACTAGGTTAGTCAGGTTAGGAGAAGGGCAGTGAGGGAAAAGGCTTGCGTCAGCCTGGTGTCCCCCTGGCACTGCTCATCTATCCTGCGTGACTGCTGGGGAACACTTACCATGATGTAGGGAATGATTTGAGTTTTATCTGGGGTGAAACCAGTCAGTCCTTTGCAAAGAAACAAGTCTTACAGTCTCCTGGAAAAATGTTTTTTTTTTATTTGAATTGTTTACTAAAGCAATAAAATGTTCATTAGATTTTGTAGTGCCATAAAAAGTTTCACCTTTATGTCTGCCACAGAAAGTGCACGGTGCATTTTTTTCTTCTTTTTTTATTGAAAAAGCTCTGCTTAATTTGATCTGTTTACCTTCAGCGAGGTTAATGAAGTATATTGCTTCGGTCCGAGTAAGCTGGAGAGCTTTTTTCCTGTTCTTTTCCACCACTAATGACTGAATTCATGCACAGACTATGGCAATCACATGTGTCAGGTTTCTGCATTAAATGCCTCCTCGTCGCCTTCACCTTTGTGCTCACCCATCTCTTGTATATAAGTTTTCATTTTATTTCAGTCCATAATGTGATCGATGAATAGATAGAGTGATAGAGCTGAGCCTTAGCATGTAATGCCAAATGCTTGCCATACAAATTCAAGAAAATGTGGTAGTGGTGGTGGTGGTAACCAAAAAAGCAACAACAGAAAGAAATAGAGTTCATGTTAATGCAGCCAGGACTGAAAAGAAGAGTAAATTTTATGTGTCTCTTGTCAAAGTAACTTTGTACTTTTTCTTCAGAGGAGTGTGAATCTAATTCTGTCTCTGGGTGTTTTAACAGCTTCTCTCTCTCTGATGACATGTAATCAAGTTTTTCCACTTTTTCTTTCTCTCATCTAGATCATCCTGAATTCGATGCACAAGTACCAGCCGAGGATCCACATCGTGAAGGCGGACGAAAACAACGGCTTCGGCTCCAAGAACACGGCCTTCTGCACTCACGTCTTCCCCGAGACGGCCTTTATTGCGGTCACGTCCTACCAGAACCACAAGGTGAGTCCTGCATATGGGGGAGGAGGAGGAGGAGGAGGAGGGGAGGAGGGGGGGGGGGGGGGGGGTTCTTTTGGATGTTTCTTTTTTTTTTTCTTTTTTTTATGTGCTGACTTTAAATTCACGGCGTATTTTATGAGGCTATTTCTTTTTGTAACAAACGTGGCGAGGAAGGAGAAAAAAAACACCGAGGAAATGCAAACAGAGCAAAGTCAAGGAAAAGGAAAAGCAACGACACAAGTGGTCCGTTGAAACTTTTGCGCACCGAGGAGATGTAAGGCGCGGTTTTCTCTGCGAGGGTTTTAAGTAAAAGCCTTGTCACTGTCAGCCGAAAATCTCCCGATATCACGTCGAGGCACTGACAGACGAGGGGGGGGGGACTTCAGATACCCGACCAGACGACGTCTGACCTCAAGAGACTTCTTCCAAGCTGCAGGCCCGCAGACGAGCCGCAGATACACCGGATAAACACTGGAGGATAAACCCCCGGCGTCACTGCGCAACATCCTCAGGAGGGTTACCTTTAAAACTAAAATAATTAAAAGCTGCATAACAACACAGAGAAACAACCGCGTAATAACACAGATACTGCAGCTAATAACAACAAATACAAGCATATTTATATTATTTATATATATTTTAATATTGTTGGTTTTGTTGTTAAATGATAATAATAATAATATAATAATAATAATAATAATAATAATAATAATAAAACAATATGATAATGATAATAATTCGTTATGTAACCAAGTCAGTGCGAGCTTCCACGACTTTATTAACACTTTTAAACAGTTTGTGCCGATTATTTAATTTAAATTTGAGGGTTTTTTAAAGAGTGTAACATTTCAATGACAAGAAAATAAACAACAACCTGGAGTTCATTGACTTGATTACAGTTTGATAGATTAGCTTTTGGCTCACAGATTGATGGATGGCCGCTCGTCTGTTATTTTTTAAAGGTTTCTCTGTTTAAAATTGATCTGTGCCTGTTGGTGAGATTTGCGCAACTTTGAAGTTTAGTATGATTACAAAAATAATTCGCCTATATATATTCAATGTAATGTCGTTTATTGCCATTTTCTTTATTTCCGTTGTGCACCCTCTCTGTTTCTCGCAGTCCGTAACAATAATGTGCAACGTTAATGAACATTAGATTAAAATTTGTTTTGCTTGAGAATATAAAAGCTGCATTTTAATTAATTATATATTTTTTTACTCACCAATTCAGAAAAAACGTTGTTTGTAACGACATGAAATAAGAGTTTTCTTCAGGCCGGGCAGCCTCACTTGCGTGTCAAGCCTCGCAGAAATAAAGCTCAATATTTACTCAGCGCAAATATCTGGGAAAGTAAAAAAAAAAAAAAAAAAAAAAAAACCTGTGGAATACAGATATGTGTAAACAGCGTCTGTTTAACATCATTTAACCACGCACGCAGGCCTATATGTTTTTAGTTTGGGGAATAAGGGGAGAAAAGGGGCGAAAGCTCGTAATGTCCCCGCAGCCAATCCCGAGCCTCCGCGCGTTCTGGGAACAGGAAGCGCAAATGACCGACATGCTGTAGAAACCATTCATTATTTTCCAAACATCTTATTGGGGGCTGAGATCGTAACCCCGGGGCTAATTATTTGGGGCTTTCCAGACCTGCAAAAACACACACACACACACACACACACACACACACACACACACACACACACACACACACACACACACACACACACAAAACACAAGCATTTCTGATTTCCAGGCGCTTTTAACCACCACAACTGTCTAATCAAACACTCCTAACATCTGCCAAAGCAATATGTGCTGCAGGCAGGCGGGCAGGCATGTGTCCAATTCACCTGTTAGACTCTCAGCTAATGAAAGTGGTCAGTGTCTCTGGTTTCAGGTCTTTTGTCGTCAATTAAAACACAGGCTCCAAAGTGTGTTTTCTGAAATAATATGTTTTTTTTTCTCTGTAAGAATAAAAAAAAAGTGAAAAATGAGCCTGTTTAATAAATCTTGTTTTAATGCACTTCTCTTCTTGAAGCTAAAATAGCCCAAATCATCTGGAAATATGTTTATATAGGCCTCAGTTTTCTTTCTTTCTTTTTTTAATGCGCGTAGTTTGGATACAGTCTTGTAAAAAAAAAAAAAAATGCACAGTCTTTGAAGCTGTGAATGAATTTTGTCTGGAGTCTGTTTTCATATTATTGTTTTTTAGCAATGTTCAAATTCTCCTCTCTGATCATTTCCACCCTCTCAGTATGAGGCCCTCGAATGTGTTTTGCAAAAATATGTTATTTTCTTCTTCTATAAACTGAACCGAGGCTATCACTTTGGAATGGGGTAATTGTTTGTCTAGCTGTATTTCTTCTTGGAACGTCCGCGGAGGCTAACAGGAGTTCAGCAGGACCCTGAACTTTTTATTTTATTTTTTTATGCTGGAGATGAAACAATACATAAACGCTCTGCCAGGCTTGCGCGTATTAACAAGAAGCTAGCAGAAGTGTCACACGAGAGATTTTACAAGGTTTTGGGGAGCGTGTGGGGGGGGGGGGGTGTCAGCCAGCGTGCAGACAAACCTCCAGTCTTGTCAGAAAGCTGGAAGCACACGAGAGCTGCCAGCTAATTACCTGCCAGAAACCGCTGCTCATGAGAGGGATATCCCTGGATTGTGTTTAACCTCTTTGGGATTAACGGACTATTTCGGGGGTGGCTTCTTCCACGTTCAGTTTGTCCCATATTTACAAAGACATCTCAAGCGAAAATATCATAACTCACGTTTGCATCCGTCAAGCGACGCGCCAACTATCTGCTAAGCTTGAGGCCGTCAGCTGTAACATTATAAATTCTGCAATGAAAATATGTCAAATTGGGACTTGTTTTTTTATTGAACTGTTTAGCTTCGGTTCCCCCTAAAAGCATCTTAGGTTTCCTGGAAGTGTGTTATTCCATTCTCTTGGGGTAACTTGTGAGCAGTTAGACGCATCCAAGAAGATTTCCAAAATCCAAACATGCTGTAATGTTGTCATCGTACGAGCCTCAAGCTGTAAAATACCCGTCTATTGATACATTTTACAATCTAAGCTTCTCCATTTTAGGACCAAAAAAAAAAAAAATTATGCACATGTGTGCTGATTTTAATTTGGGCCCATGTGACTTTTTAAAATACTTGAAGATTTTGTAATGAAGTGATCTGGCCAGTGCAGCAAATAGTTTCTTTTTTTTCTGTCTTTTATAGCACATCATGTTGCTAATTAAGTGTTTTTTGCTGTTTAAGATAACCCAGCTGAAGATCGAGAACAACCCGTTTGCCAAAGGCTTTCGTGGGAGCGATGACATGGAGCTGCACCGGATGTCCAGGATGCAAAGGTAGTTAAAGAAAACGTTTGTAAAAAAAAAAAAAAAAAAAAAAAAAAATTGATTCTGATTCATGGAAACACTGACACAAGCCGGATGATGTCAGATAAGTAAATAAATGTTGCATGGATTACTGACATCCTGGACACACTGTCACTTAACAAGCCCCAACTTTAATCCCTCAATCATCCGAACGCGAGCCAGTTATGAGTGTTATTTTCAGTGAGTTTTTATTTTCTGTGATGTAAGTGTAGTTCTTGATCCGCCGCCAGTTTTCATGCTGAAGACTTTTATGGCTGATCTGGCAGAACCTCTGAAACACGAGTGCAACATCTTCCTTCCACACAGCTCCCTCCACCAGGATGTTCCAACTGCTTTTGTGTCTGCTGCATAAGTGTCTGCTGCATAAGTGTGTGTGTGTGTGTGTGTGTGTGTGTGTGTGTGTGTGTGTGTGTGTGTGTGTGTGTGTGTGTGTGTGTGTGTGTGTGTGTGTTGGTATCACTTGGTCCGGCAGCCAAGGCAGAACACGACCACATTGCTCTCTCTCCCTCTTTTTCTCGATTATTCAGTCCAGATGAGGGATGGAGCATGCGTCCGCGCTGCGTGGAAAACACATTTTCAAAGGAGAAAATCTGGTTTTGAAACTCACACAAACCCCCCCAAGCTCAACCCCCCCTCCTCTCCTCCGTGCATTCAAATGTAGAAAAAATCCCAAATCAGGAGAAAAAAGCTGGAAAAGCTGTTTTCCACAAGGTGCTAAAAAATCCTACCTTCTCCCCACAACCTTCACTCTTGAGCCACAGAGTAAAGTCTTTAATTAAGCATTTCAGATTAATGTCATGGAGGAAAATCCCAGGAAATCAAGGAGCGCATTTCTGTCCTTTCAAGTCTCTTTAAAAGACTGCACACTTGATTGTATCAGACGCACGTTAAGTTACTTAAAGTGGGTGCATGCCACAGTTTAATGTGACGTTTGTGAGTGAAAATGCATTTTACCTATCCAAACTTGCAAAAGTGCACAGAGCACGCCGGAGAGTCCCAAACCACAACATCCATCTCACATGCCATTGTCCAATCCTACCGATTACAGTAAAGCTATGTGCGTCTGCTCTTGGTTACATTTTTCGAGAGGGAGAGCTTATTGCAAAACCAGGTCACTGTTTCAACTGAGGCGATCCCTGAAATCAAAGAAGCAAAAGTAGCAAAATGATCTATTGATGGATGCTGTGGATTAATAGGAGTGAAATACATACTGGAAAGGTTTTTTTTTTTCTCGCCCTGATGAGTGTCTCTCTGTGTGTCCTAAGTGGGTTTGATTCACTGATGATGGATGTCATCGAGTAGAAATCTCAAACTGCACAGAATCAAACTATTAATATTGTCACTTTTTTCAAATAAACCATTGACAGCGGGGCAATACTTTACAATAAGAGACACAAATGTTTGAGTAGTCACTGGAAAGCCAATGAAGAACTGTTTGCAACTAATGAGCAACTCTTTACTTAACTTTATTGAGTAGCTAATGATTAGTTAATGATTACTTAATCAAGAAATGAGTGAGGAATTCATCAGAAACAACTTGATAATTGATGAAGTCAGGATGTAAGTTCATAAATATTCTCCTAATAAATCCCAATTGGATAAAAAATAGTAGATGTAGTAGATCAAGTATTAATTAATCGTTAAAGTAGCGCTATCTAGTTTAGAAACTCAGAGTCATAATTATCATATTTTTTAATATTAATTAGGTAATAATACAAACAGAAGTTTTATATCATATTCTTCCTATAACTGAATAAACAAGCAGTTCTCTGAGAACATAAAGGTCGCAGAACACTGTTTGAAGTTAGAAAGGTGGCAGGGTCCGCCACATATAAAGAAAGTGAAATAGTATGAAATTGTGTTGTTCTTTATGGTCACTTTGTTTATCCAGTTTTTTCAGTCATGAAAACGAAAAGAGTTTGTTAATTTAATTAGTTTAGGCATTAAAAAAATGTATATATATCATAAATATCTGTGAGTCGATTTTGCCGATAACTTTCTTCATGAGTGGGTCCACCCGTTGAACAACACAAAACTAGTAATGACTCTTTCATTACTAATTACTTCAACATTAATTACTGCTTTTGCACAACCCAGGTAGTGAAACATAATACTGAGTAGTTACTAATTAGTCCCTCATTACTTCATCATCATCTTCCGATTGCGTTCCCTTTTTGTTTCCCTATGAGTGAAGCGGTGCATCATTAGTGAGGAATGAATAATTACTTCATGAGTACCCGTCCATAAGTTAACAAGTCTCCTTTTCTGTTTTGTTGCCTGATTTTTTTCGCTCACTCATTTCTTAATCAACTAATTATTTGCTCCTCCATAAAATTCAAATACATGTTACTTATTAGCTTGTGGTTAATTAGCAGTTATGTCCTAATTTGTTCCTAATTTGTTCCCTTCTAACTATTCAAAATAGGTGATTTTACATGTGCTGTGTAATATTTGCTGGGCCAAGTTCAGGTAATTACTAACAAATGTATTTGGCTGTGTGTGTGTGTGTGTGTGTGTGTGTGTGTGTGTGTGTGTGTGTGTGTGTGTGTGTGTGTGTGTGTGTGTGTGTGTGTGTGTGTGTGTGTGTGTGTTCTTGGACACAGTACCAAGGAGTATCCAGTAGTGCCTCGCAGTACAGTGCGCCAGAGAGTGGGCTCCAGCCAGAGTCCATTCAGCGGAGAGGTCCAGGGCATGGCCACCCCGAGCACCCTGAGCTCCCAGTACTCCCAGTGTGAGAACGGGGTCACGAGCACCTCACAGGACTTGCTGCCTCAGTCGGGCTCCTACCCCCTGCCACACGAGCACAGCCAGGAGTACCACTGCATCAAGAGGAAAGGTAGGATGTGAACTCTGAAAGGATGAAATGTGTTTGTTCTGATGTATCAAGAAAATGAAAAATTGCATTTTTACAGTATTTATATCCATTGATGTTAATGCCTTTGTAAGATGATGACCCCGTTTCATTAATTGGGTGTTTGTAGTCACATGATTTTGATCGTGAATGGAAAGCAGAATGGACCAGATTGAGGTAAATTAGCTAGTAATCATTGCTTCCCATTGCAGTCTGGAGCTACAAACTCCGGCAAAGGAAAGAAACAGTTAAAACTACATAGTAGCCACAAAGTTTTGAGCATTTGTAGAATTGCTTCCTCATAAATCACTTCCTGCCCTCCATCTGCAGTTTGCACCATAACAACGGATTGGCATGACATCATATGCAAACAAGCTATTGGATACATATGCAAATACATATAGCACGAAAATAATTATAATGTAAATATGCCTGAATCTTCTACAGTTTGTGCATGCTAGCACATGTTTATATTAAATGAAAAATTACAGTACGTGGTGCAGAAACAAGTGACACTGTACCATCACAATGATTTTGAAGCTGTTATTTGAAGGTAAACAATACATAATGTTGCATTAAAAGTGCAAAAAAGGAAAATAGTTGATTGCTGAGTGTCATGACACTTTGGGTTGGTGGCAGCCCGGCCTGCCAAACCAAAGCACTGGTGTATTTAACTATCAACTGTCTTTCTCTTGAATCACTTTTGGCACCTTTGATATAATTTAAAGATTACACTGTGGGAAAGCTGTTCTTTAACTGTGTGATTCTGCCTGCAGTGGAGGATGACTGTCACTCAGGTGAGCACAGCTATAAGAAGGCCTATCTGGAGAGCTCGTCCAGTGAGGAGGATCATTACTACCGTCCTGTTGGCTATGCCCAGAGCCTCGGCCTGGCCGGAGGGCCCTACCGCAGTGAATCCAGCCAGCGGCAGGCCTGCATGTATGCCAGCGCCTCGCAGGGCGCGGAGCCTGTTCCTAGTTTGGAGGACATCAGCTGCAACACTTGGGCCAGTGTTTCACCCTATGGGAGTTGCTCCGTCACCACCATGCAGCCAATGGAGCGGCTGCCCTACCAGCACTTCTCCGCTCACTTCACCTCAGGGTCTCTGGTGTCCAGACTTGGCGGGGTCGGGGGCCACGCCTCTCCGCAGCTGGGCGACGGCCACCACGCTGCCATGTACCAGAGCTCCATGACCCACCAGACTCTGGGCCGCCAGTGCAGTCCTGGGGCTGGGATCCAGTCGCCGACAGCTGGCCTACAGGGAAACGAGTACCTCTATACACACGGCATACCACGTACACTATCGCCACACCAGTACCACACTGTACATAGTGTCAGCATCATGCCGGAGTGGAACGAGAACAGCTAAAAGGGCTTTTTCACACTCAACAGGTACAAATATTAAAGGAAAAGAAGAAAAAAAGGACCAAAACAAGGCAGGGTTTAGATGAATCTATATTTATATTTTTAGAGGACATGTTGCTGATCATCTTAATGTGATCAGTGTTGGTTCACTGACAGCAGTGGATATTTGTAAGGCTGTGTTGGGCAGGAAAGTAAGCATCTTATCACTTAATTTGTCGTGACAGCATCTGCACTTATAAGCAAATATTACGGACATGAAAAAACAGGAGCTGGACCAGAACATACACAGAGACTGCTCAAGTGCAGAGAAAGTGAGCAAAGTGGAAATTCAGACACTGAACAGAAGACGACAAGTACTTCAGATGCTTTGCCAGCCGTCCCCAAGTTGATCGTGATTCTTGCGTGCTGGTGTTTTTTGGATGTCATTGTATCAGATTGAATATGTTTTCATCTTTCTTTAACAAGTACTCATGTCCCGAAATCGCGTAAAAAAGGATGCCTGTCTTCTGTCACAATATCCTGAGTTCTCATTTTCTGCAATGTTTTTGTAGTTAACATGAAACAGCAGACGGGAGCTTTTGTTGTGGTGAATTCACTCGCCCTTAAATCCGTCGGGACGGTTTTTATTTCCCTGATGCTGGGTTGCATTTACATGCACGCTCAGAACATAATCTTAGTGCTATTATGAGAAACACAATAGGACAGCACTTCAATAAAGCGTTCATTCATACACAGACACACTTCCTCAGTGTTCCAACAGTGTTACGACCAGTCACAGTTGAGCTATACAAGACGAAACGCAGCAATGTAGCCAATGACATTAAATTATACAATAATAACCAGATTTCTAACCTTATGTTACCAGTTTTTTTCAGATACTTTATACCTCAGTTTGCAGGGTGTACTGCACTCCAGAGTATCACAGTCAAGACACAGCAATCTAGCTCATACACAGAAGAGTCAGTAAAATTGTCAGCACCATAAAGCCCCCACAATAATTTGACCTGCCTCCATCCAGCTCTCCAACTCATTGTCAGGTATGTTCATACAAATACAAAGACGCCCAATGACAAATTGCTACCATTTCTTTTTAGTTTGATTTGAGATTGATACTTGCAGTTTGGAAGAAGCAATTATGTGAGCAGTGATAGGAAAAACCAAGACTTTCAGAACCTCAGCATTTCTATATTAACCGTTAATCAAATTGTTGGTGAACATATGAGGGGGGTATTAGACCTCAAGTCATCATGTGGCCAGAAACACAACACCCACTGAATGGAAATGTCTCTCTGTGTCTACTGGATGTAATTAAGGCAATGGGTTGCAAACACATTACAACTTTATAAGGTGATAATATGTCAGGGCTGCGGGTTTGTCACCTTGTGTGTGGTGTTCTTCTGCCCCCATGTGGCCGAAAAATTAATTCCTTAATGCAGCTCTAATTGCTGCAATTATCGGATCACAGCTACATAAAGATTAGCAGTCGGAGTGTGAGTTCATTAAGTCGAAAGGGCATGTGTTGATGACTGTTTGACTTTGGTTTCACTGGGTAGTGCTACTTGACGTTAGCTCTACAGCAAATAAACTTGTGAAATTCAGCTCAGAACAGCATGGCATTTTAAAGAATTCAAAAAATATATTTATTGAGGAAATGAATTACACATTAGTGCTGCAGTTTAAGCATTACTAAGGACCATTAAAATATGCTCAGTTGCAACTAATTGCCAAACCTCATTTTAATTTTTTGTGACAGATTTTGGTTCTTTTTCACCCAGCAGTACAAATAGAGTTTATGAAACAACTGCCATTTGTTATAATCAATACACTGTGTGGAAAATTACATGAAAGTGGGTATTTTCTCACAGCCCTTGTTCCAGTCTTCCGATGCCCAAAAAAAAAAATCTGAATTACCCTACATGAATCGTAGGAAAGGGCAATAACATAAAAGTTGAACTATTCCTGTTGGCACTGAAATAAAAGAAGTGTCATAACAATTTTTTATTACCATTTAATGAACTGGCACTAGTGGGAAACACAGAAACTTTAATGTTGCAAGCACAGGCAACAAATGCGGTTTTAACTCTTAACCATGTTTTTATGATGCATATATGATGAGACATATTTTCCACGCCAGTATTTTAACTTTTTAGAGAAATGTCTGAAAAAACATTGGTTTCAAAAAGAGTTGTCAGCGTACAACCATCAGGTTTTTACCAAATTTGGTGCCATGCCACGTAGTGATGTTGAAACGTGCTTATTATGTGGCAAGTATACAGTAAAAGGTTGTCTCTGAGCCTATCTGATATTTGAAGATTCAAGGTCTCTCTGAGCTCAAGATAATATACAAGACAATATACAAGATAATGTACACCCCGATTTCAAAATAATATACAATATAAAACACAAAAAAATCACAATAACACAGAAGAACAGGGATAGTCTTGCATCATCTCACTTGCATCTAAATTATATTGATATATGCAGACAACTAACTTTGCAGTATTGCTTTGTACCTTCAGACTGTTCGGTTTTGTTTGTGCCTTCTCTCTGACGCAACAGCCCTGCAAAGTTTGAAGGATGTGTCTCTTGTCTTTGTCTCTATCCGTGTGTCTCCTGCAGCCTCATGCTGTTCTCAGTGAATGTGTTTGCTCTAAAAAATATCATGTATTAATCCCCAAAAGGCACTTCTCTGAGAATCAAACTAAACCAACATGTAAAATAGCAGTCGGACACCACACAGAATGTAAATTTGAAAATGCAAAACAAGATTTACTTGATATACACGTTATGAAGCAAAGGTCAGTTTCACCCTCCAGATGTGTGTATGTTAGAGGTATGTTTTACATGTGGACAAAGGCTAATTCTTAAATGCTTGTAGTTGATAGAATGCTATTTGTCAATAGTATTTATTTTTCAACTATGTAAATCAGCTCGCTCCTGCATGTATCAAAGATAGATGGTCCCATTTCTTTTTTTTTTATAGCCTGTTTTTTATGATTGTTTATAGGATTTTCTAATCATACTTATATAGAAAACAGGAGATTACTATACAGCTGTCAGAACGTATCAAAATAAGATTGAAAACACATGGGTAACCTTGTAAATAAACATGTACATAACAGAATACCTGCAATAAATTAAAAAAAAATAATAATATTGTTTTTTGTCTGTTTTTGCCAAATTCTGTCTCCATTTTGGCTCTAACTGGTTTTCCTGTTTGTCTTTCTTATACCTGTCAGGGCAGGGAAAATATATCTTCGTCATTCCTTTCAGTCAAGTCAGTTTTATTTATATAGCCCTAATTCACAGCAAAAGTAATCAATCAGTAATTCATTTAGAGACCCAACATCTCCCCTCAGGTGCAAGCACTTGGCGACAGTGGTGAGAAACAAACTGCCTCTAGTACCTGGAGCATCTTCAATTCGTGCAGAGGTCTAATCAGAATTACTGAAAACTCCTGTGGGCCTTTTAACCATTCATGTCTTGAGTCAGCATCATTACACTTCATTGTTCTCAGCATGCCTTTACCCAGTAGATAATCCAAGGGATTAAATGTCTGCTGTCTGGACACCCTCCCCACCCGGGGCTCCTGGAGGGCTACAGCCCCTAATCATGTGTGTGTGTGTGTGTGTGTGTGTGTGTGTGTGTGTGTGTGTGTGTGTGTGTGTGTGTGTGTGTGTGTGTGTGTGTGTGTGTGTGTGTGTGTGTGTGTGTGTGTGTGTGTGTTTGTGTGTGTGAGTATGAGTGTGTGTGTGTTAAACAAAGATAAGATTAATTCACAGTAAATAACACTGCTGCTGCCCTGAGCTGGATCGACGAATGATGCATTTCTGGTCTCAACCAAATCAGCGATGCCACTTTCGATAGTTGACGGAAAACACCTGCTGTGAATTCACTGTTGGGCCACAGGAGGTGGAGATTATGCTGAATTCCAGACAACTCTGAAGACAAAAAAAGTAACCTATCTCATCGCCTGCAACAAAAAGCACAATGGAACGCATCTTGAAGTCGTTGTTCCTGTACACTCGGGGTAATTCTGTCCACCCCGATTTCATTCAAGCAACAACATTCGGCACCAATGAGGAGGCTAGTGAATGGAATATTTAGATAAATGTATGTTATCATTTATAAAAGTGCTGTAAAATACAAATAAAAAAATGTACAAGTGTAAATGTTTTTGTTTGATACCTTATGCATCATTTATCCTCCTCTTTTTTATTCGTCTATGCAAGGAGGCTGCACTGCAGAGAGTCGTTGTGCACCTAGAGGACTTGGAGATCAGAAGTTGGAAAGTTAAACTAGGAAATTCTGACCTCCAACATCCACTGGAGGCAAAGATTGTGGTTTTGGCTTAAAATAGCTACTTTGCTTAAACGACTTCAGTTACACAAGTACCCACAGTACGTGTGTGACTTCAGTTTGTGATGTATGTGACCTAACTTAACTACGCTAGCACATCTGTTTTCACACTAGACATGAAAAGCGATGTCCTTATGATTGTTTGGCTCCACCATCCACCCCTGACCTCCTCCCTGTGTGGACTTTGTCGCTCTTTAAACCACTTTGCCTGACTTATTCTTTAGCTGCCAGTGATAAGAGGTCACCGCCTAATAAGAAACATAAATATGGGTCATAATAAGCCGCTTTCACAGTCGACCTCTGTGGTCGTTTTTTTGATGAGAATGGGCTGAATATTATTAGGTTATTGGCTTCAAGTTTTCTTGACAGTTATCACATCATGACTGTTTATGAGTTTTGCGGACATTAGACACGACCTTTAAACTAGGAACTAATGTACTGCCCATCCTGTCGCCTAATACCACTTTGTATTTTGCTAACAGTAGCTAGTTGCTACAACCAAAGATAGCTACTTACCTTCCACTTACCTTTGTTTAAGGGGCTTTTTTACACATTTTTAAACGTTTATGGAACATTAGAAAATCTAAACTTTGCACTTTCCATCATTCCCCCATCATTCAACCCTCATGGTCTCTCAGTTTTTACTCCTATTTATCTTCCCGCTGCATCTTCATCTCCTTTATTCTCCCCGTGATCCTCTTCCCAATCTTTCCAACTACCCCTCTAACTCTCCCCACCACCCCTCGGCCAAACAAAGTGACCTAGCCTCCTTTGATGTGAGCGATGTGACCCCTGCGCTCCAGATGCCCCTACACCGCCAGTCTTATCCTCTCCAAGAGCCGGCACAGCCCACAGAGAGGGCCGGTCATTAACCCCGTACAACCTGGGCCTCCCCTCAACTGCTTAAACACATGATGTATCACAACACCCACCCCAATGGATCCCCCCACGATTCACCCAAACATGCATGTGTGGGCGAGAACTGGTGATGCAATAGGCTCTTTAAACATTTAAAGAACAGGTCAGCTTTTCAAAGGGGGGAGCTGGAACCTTTGGCCACTGCTTCAGTTATCATGGTCAGCGGTTGAAAGTCTAGAGATATGTCAGCGGGGAAACAAATGAATGTCTAATGAATGGAACGCCTGGATGATGGATGAAACTTCACGCTGGTACACTGCTGGTTTATTTGGATTATGAGTGTATATCTTTGCCATACCTTGGCTGATAAATTTAGATAGGATTAAAGGAAACAATGCCTTTTATCGGCTAACTGATTGAATATGATTAAATGTAGAGGGAAAGTGCATCTTAGGGGAGCTGTTTATTTTGATATGTTGACATGTAAATGTGCACAGACACTCTGAAATACCTACATCAGGTATCTTTCAATAAACCCTACATCTTTTTCTAGCTTTAGCACAGAGAGATTAAAACAAGTCATCTCAGAATAATGATGAGTCATGGCCTCAGTCAACCTTCAGTCTGGAACCTAAACAAATCATCGTCTGGGTGCCCCGCATGACAAAGGAGAAGAGTGCAAGAACAAGAGCATTCCTAGGGGTAGAAAAACGAGGGAGGGGATTATTTTATTAAGATGTACTGAAACACAGATCACCACAGATGGATGAGCGCCTCGCACAAAGAGGGTTTTTTTTTTTCAGAGAATCAAATCCATCTCATGTGGGGGTCACAAACATCTGTTTGAAGAGTCAAACTGTTGGAACTTTAGGTCTTTCATTGGAGAGTGGGAGCCCCCCTTTTGAAAACCTTTGGACAACAAGCTAAGACATCAGTGTCAGAGGGCTCTTTCTAAGCTTAGAAAGACAAAGAGGGAAAGGGACAAAGAGGTGAGTACTCCTGATAAGCACAGGGTTGTGCTTTTCCATGCGATTCTAATAAAGAGGCTCCAACCCGGGCCTCAATCGACAGAGCATCTGGGCCATCCTCGCAAGGAGGCAAATGCTAATATTGCTCTTGCTGGCAGATAAAATAAAGTCTCGCACACATTTCCTGGCATGCTCCCAGGGCAGATGTTTGATGCCTGGCCTGAGGCTTCTGGTGAGATGGCAGTGGGGGTCGGTCTGGAATTAGGAGAGCCCTCCATCAGATAACACGTTTTCTGGTTCATGTAAAGACGTCCAGCATATCAACGGAGACATGCATCACAGAGATGAGAAATCTGCATCTGTGCACGGCGGGCCGGTTTATGCCTCCTCAGCCAGCTGAGACAAGTCCTGAGACGGGAGCGCTGAAATGGGAGCACAGACCCTTCCATCTCCCACCATTCAGTCTTTCAGCACCACTCCTGGCCAGAGTCGTGGTGAGAGAGTGGGAGGAGAAGGGGAAGGGCAGGAGGGAGGCAGACGGGGACGGTGCTGTGTTGATATGGTGAGAACCGGAGAGTGTCTCAAAGGTGGAAAGCTGTGTATAAGCTGTTAAGCCGTTTCCAAACAGTAGCAGGGAACTTTCAACAGGAACTGCTGGCTGTGCAATTTTGCACAGGACTTAAACAACAATCTGCCGGCATCTAAACTGTCCTGGACAACCCTGAATTCACTGGTCAACTGACAACTACGAGCATTTTTGAAGGATAATAACATTCTTCAGCCACATAAATGAACTTTTAGAGTCATCGTACAATTACTGCTGTAACAGCTGTTGTGGATGACATTGATTTTGGTAGATTAATTGCTTCATGGGTTCTGATAATTCTGCTTAAAACCGGTTAAATTAAGCTGGTTCTGACTGCTGTTGATGCTGGTTGCAAATCAAGGCCTAAGATGGAAGATAAAGGTGTCCCGCAAGGTTCAATATCAGGCCCTGTGCTATTTATTTACTCTATACATAAAGAAAAAAATTGCATTGTGTAAATTTAAATATATTTTTCTTAGAAATATATTCACTTATTTATAGAAATACATATACACATATATTGCAATAATATGATTATATTTATTTCCAACAAAACTTTGCAATATCCATCTTTATGCTGACGATACCATCGTCTGGTTACAGTCTGGTCTTGATTATCACCACACCCCTGTGATTAATTTAAAGCTTGTTCTAAACACTACAAAGACAATTTCGTCATGTAGATCGAGTAGATAGAAAGCGCTAAAATTGAACACAAATTCAACAGTAAAAGTTAAATTTGACTTTTAAACCAGAACAACTTTTGTTTCATACTGTATTTTCTACAATCTACAATTCTTTGTGTTTCTTTGGGCAGGCCGTTGTTTTTAAATGTACCATCCTTTGTATAATTTCATTCATTTCAAGCTTCTGAGGGTGAACACAGCAAAGTTACTGACAAAAAGATGCTTTTAAACTTGGCACGGGGATGTATGTTGGTGGTAACGGGAGACAGTTGGAGGTTGCTGTCAGTGGTGATCTCACGAGAAACTGCTGTCTTAAGACAACCCTGAGGGCAGAGTGTTTCACTGTGGACATCGCCATATGCCAGTTCAGCAGACATTGCCTAGCATGTGTTTCTGTTGCTTTACTACGGGACTGAACAGCCAAACCAATTGAAATTATGGACACTGCTATTGTCTTATTGACCAACCTTAAGTGATTGATGAGTGATCTTGATCTTTGTAATCAAGATGGCCGGATAAAGAAAGCATAATCAACAAACTCCATGGCAGAGTTTTGAGCCCAAAGCACTAGAGAATAGTCTGATATGGAAACAGAAAGGAAAGAGGAGGGGAAAGAGTCTCAGTGTGCTTTTCATCTGACAAAAAACAGATTATGGTACTAGTGAGAAATATTGTTTTTATCATGTAAAAGAATTTTGAGAGACCCTGTGTGATGTCTGGGCCAAATCAATTTACAGTAACTGATGAGAAGTCTTTTTTTGACAGGTAAATTATGAGCCTGCAACATTTCTTATCCCAAAAGCCAGCTCAGTCTGTTGAAATATTGTGCCATACCAACCATGCTATCCAGTTTAGTGCAAAGAACACACATCTATTCATCAATTACGCCAAGATGTCTCGGTGGAGACTCTTTTTAATCACAGCGCGCATTAATCAGGATTTGATTTTAACATTATGCTTTCATCAAACAAAAAGGATTCACTGCCCCGCAATGACAGACCATTTTTAACCAAAAGTCCGCTCTCAACTTCAGCTCTCCATGGAAGATAACCAAGAGTGAGTGAAATTATAGCATTTGCGCAGTAAAGCCATCATATCAGATTTGAATGAATGGTTAACGTTGCAGAAGTCTCATCTATCTTTGTCATGGGGAGAGCGGACAGGGTAAACCATAAGTGTTTCAATGTCAAAGCTGGGCCCAGCTGTAAAATGGCCTCCAGCTGTCTCATCATTAGAGCTGATAAGGCACCGTGGCCAGGCTCCCTCCAGTCCTCGCTCAGTCTGTGTGGAATTACAGGTACAGACTGAAGGTAGAAAACATCACTTCTCTCATCCACCTGGGTAGTAGTTTCCCCATATGGAACACATTTAGACTTATGTCAGTCCTCTGAGATCTTCAGCATGCTGGTTTGTTTCATTTTAAACATCATCATCTGTTTTGTCCTGGGAAGATCTTAATGTACTGTATTTGTTTTGTTTTACATTTAACAGAGCAAACAGTGATGGAAAGAGGCAGAAAATGATGGAGTAGTCTTCTGAAAGCAATTATTTTTTTGAAAAGCTTAGATTTACTATGTAAGCACTCTTAATCGCTTTCGGTCCCAATCTGGATGTGCTTACTGGGCGGCTGCTGAACTCTCTGTTCAGGGAAATTCAGTCAACTTATAGGGCAGCTAGCTGCATGGCTAACTGAGCTAAAGGCAGGTAGCAGCTGTAGCCAAAGATAGCGATAGCAAAGAGTATGGTGAGCAGCAGTTCATGTTTACTGTAGAGTTATGCAGCCCTCTATTTGTTGGGAGTAACGTCAACACACCAAGCAGTAAAAGTGTAATGGGTTCTTATTAATTTATGTACACCACTGCGGAACATTTGTGCTGGGAGCAAATTTTTAGTCGGACCTCAACATCAGCAGATTTCTGGTATTTGTGTAACTCATTTGCAAATGTTAGCATTCAACCACTCTTAGCTAAACTTAGTCTTGGACACATTTATCTAAATCTGGAAGTAAAAGGCACTGGATGCAAACAAATGTTAGCTAGGAAGTGGTTGAATGCTAATGTTTGCTAATGGGTTATTAATTAAGCTGTTTAACCTTGAAATATGGTCAAAGCACCCCCGAGATTTTCATTATCCACCACCTTTTCCGTTGCTGATCAATCAGTATGCTGTGAAATGACAACAATTTCACGAATTCCCTACTTTTAAATGACCTGGATATACAGGAAAATGGCCGTGGCTTGAATGTGGTCCATTACAGAGTAGATATGAAGAAATTAAACAAGTAAACACAGGTGAGCTAACGCTGTAATGTTGTTTCAACTTTTTTTAAAAATAATATTGAATATATTACTGTGGCAGTTACTACATTTTCCCTCAACAGAAGAAAATTGTCACATTGTAGATGTTCAAATTGATCAGCTATCTTGGTTAAACAAGGTCGTGTGAACACTGATCACACCTGTTCCAATACCAGGGTGACACAGAGGGCGTTAATAATCTGGTCATACAAACCTGTCGAATGAGCAGCCCTGTGACACGAGGGTACCACACCCTTGTGCAAAGACCCTGCTGCATGTTAAGAACTAGCTACAGAATACCTCGGCCATAACTATGGTCATGGCTCTAGAGGAATACTCAGCGGGTGGGGGGATCAATACCATGCCTACAGAGTAACTGAACCTAAGGGCAGTGAGGCAGCAACCCTGCATGACCCGTCTGAGCCTTCAGAGACAGTGCGTAGGTCAATACGTCTGGAAGCAGCAGTATGGGGCCATCACTTTTTGGGACAGTAAGTTGACTTTTCATGCGTGCCACAGCCAGACTTGTGAAAATAGTGTGTTGAAATTATGTGAAATCGTGCATCAAAGGTTAGTTTTATGAACGTTTTTTGTTTTTACATTTCTGTAGTATGTGCTTTAATTACATTTGTAGTCAAGACATTTAATCCCTTATAACAAAAAAATAAGATCGATCGATAAGCATCAAGTTACTTATATCATCTTTCATACTGTTGACAGTGTAGCCATGACAATACAAGGTGACAGGGATGGCTGAGTCTCTTCTGGGATTACTAGAATTTCGTTTTTAGAAAGATATAAAGAGCTGACTTGAGTGGAGACTATCAGAAATATTGTCTCGTTCTATTAACACCACTTCCGAATCAATAAATGCTTTCCTCCAGTGGCACTCTGAGCTGTTTGTGGCAAGGTATTGATCTCCCTAAATGCAGGTGTCTGCATGTTGCTCTTGGAGATACACTGTGGCCTCTCTCTGTGTGCCAGTATACCCCCCGAACCCTCCCCACCCCCTTTGCCCTTTGCTTTCACTCTCTGTCTCTCTCTCTCCCGCCAACCGGGCTAAGCAGCCAGCATAGCACCCCCACAGAGGCCGATGTGTGACTTGATGCCATCAATAAAACCACCATCTGAGATGGACTTCCAACGCGCCCCGCACAGTTAGTCAGGCCCTCTGTGATGAATCACCTTGATAGAGGCAGCCCTCGAGGAGACAAACACTCAATAACTCACCAGTAGGTTTTCTTAAATCCATACCAGTTCATGTTTCTCCTCCTTTTTTTTGTTTCTTCTGCTCTGTGCTCTGGGTCTTTAGGGTTCTGGGTTAGTCAGCAACAGGAGTCACCAGATCGAGGCATAGTGGATTTGAGAAGTATAAATGTGTAAAGTGAGCAGTGGATGAGGGACAGGTAACAGTGCAGACTCACTGTGCGCAACTTTTCGTATATTCACATGTATATTCATATATTTGAATATTCATATCCACCCTGCCTCACTGATCCTCGCTGAGTGTTGAAACTTTACATCTCTTTATGTTGCAGCTTTACATTTCCTAAGTTCAATTTTCCATTTTGTGTTGAGACCGCACTGTGTTTACGCTGTGTTTACGTTCAGGCACAAAAACCACTTAAAAAAATATTGCGTATTGTTTTGGTCACAGGAACACAGCTGGAGATGCCTTGACGTCTGGTTAAAAAACGCCTGGTTGTGTCATTATGAACACAGCTGGAAAAGTCTCCCAGGTCTCCTTTAAAAATGTCCAGTGCTTACAAAATATATAAATATATGAAAAAAAATATCCAGCTGTTTCTCACATACAAATGTTGAAATGCAATCCTGACCTGCAGTCAGTGGGTCAGCAGCCTTCTTGTCCTTCTTCTCCTCCTGATATGAACATCAGGTCGTAAACATGTAATGCCGACGTGATGTTCATTGTAGAAATATCAACATGGTAGGTAGCCTAAGACATATACAGTGAACGTACCAGTGGTTTGCAAAAACGTTAAATTGCATTTCTGGACGTTTCATCCAGGCAACTGGGCTGAAGAATATTGTAATGGGATTATAAACTACAATACAACTATCATTAGTCTTGCTTTGTTATCTAGGTTGTGCACAAAGCTGTTCACAAAGTCACAAGTGCTGGAGCTTCATTGGCTGTTTACTTTTTTACTTTTTATTTTTACTTTTACACCAAAAATCATGTACATGCAGGTTTTAAAAAAAATAGACTCCTGTCCCATTGCCAGGAGCAATATTTCTGTGTTTTTCTTTTTTTTTTATGTGTCATGTTCATCATCACAAATGTGCTGGAAAAACAGGGAACAGTGGAAAGACAACCTCCAGAAAGCATTAAGTTGATGGAAGTAGCTAAGGAGTGAGACATCTCGCTTCTTTCTCATCTCTGTTGAGAGTTGAACATGTGCAGGACCGATCAGGCAGCTGGCGAGGCTCAGTTACAATGAAGCCACTGACAGAGTGAGTGGTTTCTGTTTCAGTATCTTTTCCCTCAGTCTCCCTTCAAACATGCTCCATGGCGCAAATCAGTTGCTTTCAATAGACAATGAATGAGAGTGAAATTTGTCACCAGTCAGATGGCACCACAAGACCACTCTTGACCTGAAAGAAAAAACTGAAACAGCTGATCGAGGATGTTGTTTTAATGTGTGTAGAATTTAAAATGTAAGCTGTTGTAAAGCTGATAAAGGTAAAGGTTTAGTGTGTGTGTGTGTGTGTGTGTGTGTGTGTGTGTGTGTGTGTGTGTGTGTGTGTGTGTGTGTGTGTGTGTGTGTGTGTGTGTGTGTGTGTGTGTGTGTGTGTGTGTGTGTGTGTGTGTGTGTGTGTGTGTGTGAATCAGCTGCTCTGCTTTTATCTTATCCCTGACAGGTTGTTTGGTTTTTGTAACAGCTTATTATCAACGCATGTGAAAAAGGTCACACTTTTCTAAGTGTGTGTGTGTGTGTGTGTGTGTGTGTGTGTGTGTGTGTGTGTGTGTGTGTGGGTGTGTGTGTGTGTGTGTTAAGGAGAGAGAGGGAGAGGGAGCCTGGGAGAGCCCGCGATATCGTGCCGGTGGTCTTTTTCTTTCTCACACTTGAAAAACAAACCGGCTATTTGGCGAGATAAATCCTTGATCTGCAGAAGACTCATTTCCACTTTTACGCGATCAAGCATCACGATGCCACATTAGAAGATTTTAAAACCTATGGTCTTCGGTGTAAAGGATTTAGTATTTGTTGTACAAGCCAGAGAAAGATTTATTTGGCATGCAAGGCACATTTTTCTTTCTAACAGCAAGCGTAGACACAAATCAAACTGAGAAGCAGCCAGCACCTCCTTTTATAGCCAGCAGAATTCATTTGCAGGTTAAAAGCTTTGCTTAATGGTTAGCGATGTGAAGCTAACTATTGACAGTTGACAGTAACAGTATGGAAGACACCCTGCGGTCCCATATCTTAACAGAGCACCCTATCAAGACGGATGGGCATGAAAGGACACTAAATGGCTTAACTGACTGATAAACCAACAGACAGACAGCAGTCATGATAGACGAGTGTTTCAATCCTGCACGCGAACATGTAAACAACTGTAGTCTCAAGGCAGTGCTGGAGAGTTAACTAAGTACAAGTACTGTACTTAAATATGACTTTGAGGTACTTGTACTCTACTTGAGTATTTCCATTTTCTGCCAGTTTATGCTTCTATTCCACTACATTTATTTGATGATGGTTTCATTATTCCAAATCCATTACATTTTGCAATCAGCATTTGCTGGAGCCTATAATGATACACTGAACCAGTTTAACTATATTTAGATGCAAATATTTATATTTAAAGCCTACTTTTACCTCAAAGTGCATATGTAAGAATTTTAGCTAAAAAAAAATAACTTGGCTTGGTAAGGCTTGTTACCTCTGTTTCTAGGTGTCATTTAGAATATAGTGGTCTGGTCTTGGTGATAAAAGAGCGTCTAGTTTTCACACCACATGTGACCAAAGAAGGAACTAATAAAGTCCTTTGGAAGAAATTTGACAAATGAAGTGCTGCAGATATAGAATCTACTGATTTATGAAGTCCGTTATTGCCATTAAAGTCTGGTAAAAGGTATGATGTTACAGAAATTCCCATCTAGAAATTCCCATCATAGTCACTGCTATGTCTATGTATACCATTGCTGGTGTTGTTTATATTACCCTCTTCTCTCTCCTTCCAAGATCCAGACTCTAGGTAACCTACTTCTGCAGTGTTTGGGCTCTGAGGGAGAGAACTGCTCCTCCCGGCGTTGGTCCAGAATGTAGCTGAGATGGATGAGTGTATGACAGCACTCTCCCTTTACTCTTTCTATGGGAGGCTCGCTCTTAGCCACACAGTGTGTGTGCACACTGGCTGTATAAACTCACCCAGAGGGACCCCAGGCCTGTGGGAGATAAAGACCTCTCCTAAAATGTAAACACTCTCTGAAGTGGCGAGCGGGGCAGCTGTAGTTGCACACACACACATTTAGAGAAATGCAAGCCCAAGGTCAAGGTTAAGCGGTACACTCTTTCAAGGCTCACTTTCCCTCTTGACCCCTCCGTCTTGCCGTTGGATCCGCCGTGGGGTTTGGGTGCTGAAACATAGGCCACATTGACAAAAGAGAAACAGTGAGAATGTGCAGAGGGCGGGTGCTACAAAGCAGTGGTACAGCTGGACACAAAAAAAGTTCTCATTTAGAGACATGATAAAAACACAGAGCAAGGATTTGGAGCGTTAACGCAAATTAATGTACAGTATTTCATAAAGTGCACTGGTTAAAGTGGAAAAAAATTAAGAACTCATCATAACGCTGCTGTATTTAATAGAATGCATTGCAGGAGAAAGATAGAGATGAAGCCTGTGATACAAATCTGCCATTCGAGGGAACTTTTCAAAAAAACAAACATGTACACTTCAGAAAATATGGCAGACAGCAGAAACCACAGATCGGGGCTGCGAGTATAAATTGAAATTTGAGCGGTTACAGACATCACATTCTTTGAAGCCTCACTGAAACGCTGCCGACCAAACATTTGGCTTTGCACTCAAAGACGGAGAGAAGGAGGTCATGACAACATAAATAAACAGATCAGGCTTTTAATAAATCACTCAGATTAAGGCCCAAATTCTCCAAGAGCATTGCAAAGAAAAGAAAAAACACATCATTAATGAACATTATCTCTTTCCAGGAATTTTATCCATGTTTGATTTATTCTCTAATCTACAATGTACTCCTACTTTAAGATTGATTTCAGACCCAATGTCTGTATCAATTTTGTAGACTCAGGCTGCCAGAATTTAAGCAATCATTTGCATGACAAGTGCCGTGGACTGGCAGTGGTGGAATTTAACAGCAAGTACATTTATTCAAGTATTTAAGTACAAATTCTTGTACTTGACATGAGTATTTAAAATGTGCTGTCTTTCAATACAGCAGTAAACACAGAAATGATATAATAATAATCCAAAAGCATCATATATTGTAAAGATTGTGGACTTTTATAGTGTTTTCTGTGGTTTTTTTTCTTTCTTTTTTTTACTCAACGAGTACCTTAACTTTGGATACTTTGAGCCATTTTTGCTGATAAAGCGTACAAACTTGTTGAGATGTAGCAGAGTATTTTCGTGTTTAACCTCAGTAAATGATCTGAATACTTCCTGTGGACTGATACAAGAATGAGCAGCCTATCACCCAAGTGCATGTACAATAGTATCTCAAAAGGAATAAATGAAAAACAAAATGATAGAATGGTTTGAATGTTATGAAATCGTGTGTTGTTATCTGTGAAAACCCAAATTCATTTTGTAAACAGTGGAAAAGTAAACCAAAGCGTTGTACCTTCCACCAGGAGTCCATCAGGGCAAAACTTGTTTGTCTGAATACGTAAAAGCCACGTACGAATGCACACAATAACACTCTGTCAAGTGCTGTGTAGGTATGCTATTACCAGGGTGATGTTTGTGTACAAAGAATAACACACTCAACAAGTACTTAACAAAGTACCTTCTGCTCGGTGAGAGTGCTGTGAAAAATGAGTGGGGCTGCCCTGCAATCTTTGCTTGAGTCCATCTTTATTATCTCAGTCAATGGACAGAAGTGGATCCTGAGGTAAAAATACCACAGTCTGCTTTTCATCAGGGTGATGCTCTTATCTGACGTTTGCAATACATTCAGCAGGATGAGTGAGTGCGTGAAGTCTGGAGCCTGAGATTTGTCTACTGCATTTATACATGATTTATTAAGATATATAGATATATATCAATCATTTGTGAAAATGCCTAGTTCAGATTTAGCATTGTTTTATTTTCACTTGGATGCCATATCCACTCAGTCCTCATGCACTCAGGAAATAAGAACAGCTACATTAGAATGTTGTTTGTTGACTTCAGCTCAGCGATCAAAATATCTCACCCACGAAGCTGATTGGAAAACAGACACATCTCTTGGATTTAGTACAACACTCTGCAACTGGATGTTAGATTCCTCACACACAGACTCCAGAGAGTAGTGATTGTGGAAATTTTGATTCATATGTGGAAAAAAGCCTGTCACTCAAAGATGACATTTGAAAATATTCAATTCACATGTGATTCTTTGATTTTCACACGTGAGGAGGCAAACTGAACATGAGACATTTCCATAAAAGGTCCAGTTTGTAAGAAAAGTAGATTTTGGAGTCTCATTTCCAAGTGGTCAAAAAAAACGGATGCTTTGGTGTAGTAGGACGGATTGGACGGCATCCCAATGCACCAGATTTTGACAGGTTAGGAGTAAGACTGAAAAAGAAAATGTTCTTGCAAACAGGTCCTTTAAATGTCTCATGAAAGACACATTATCATTGCTCAACGTGTTTATAAATTATAGATACAATCTCAATTTTTTGCTGATATCACTTAGATACCAAGAGAGAAAGCTGCACAAAATGTTGTTCATTTGGACTCAATGCCAGTAGCCTGTGAATGCTGCAAGTTTAATTTAAAGGGCTTTAAAAGTAAATAATGTTATATTTTAGCTTTACAATTTATTTACAATGACATCATGTTTTACACAAGATCAAGAATAGAAATATACATTTCTGTTATTCCCGGACAAGGAATTAGTAACTTTTAAGATTTTTTTAAGAATTACTTTTGTGGATGTTTTTTGACTTTCAAGTGCCGGAGAAACTATGACCGAAACAAATGAGGTCAGGACAAACTGAAAGTTTATTTTTGTGACTGACAGACAAAGTAAAAGGGTTAACAAGAACAACCATCTCCATTTATGAAGCGCAACAGATATCAATCCAGCCCAGCGAGACGACAGGGGGAAACATTAGCTGTGTTTCAGAAGGACAAGGTGAGAAATGGCAGCTCACGGTCTACAATGGTTCCACTCTAGTGAGCTATTGATTCCTTCCCCAGTTTTTCATGTGCTCTGGACACTCTGCGTTCTTCGGTGGCACTCTTTGATTCTCCCCCAGGATGCGGGATGAGAGGACGCCGCCGCTGAACAAGTAACTCAAATGTGTGGTGAGTCATTCAGGGAACACCTCCAGAGATGGCTGTTGTTTTTTTTTAAAATGGAGACAATAGTCCTCTTTGTTTGGCGCCGCATCTCTAAAACTGCTTAGGGATGCAGACACTTGCTCTGAGTCAGTCAAGTGCAAAGGGAAAGAGACAAGGACCTGAAAACAAATAGGTCTCGCGTGAGGAAAATTAAAATTGCAGTAAGTGCACCTTGTACATCTACGCACACACACATCGGGGAGAGTCAGTGACATGTGAAGACGAGTGAGGATGGAGGACAGAGGGAGTGCAGAGAGGCACTGAAGCAACCAATAAATGTCACAATAATACTTTCTTCATCTGCCTGAATGTTTAAGTATGAAAAAGTTTTATAAAGCGTATCTAAGTTTAAATATAAGGGGACTTTCTTATTAACAGCCAAAAGTCGAGGTTTCAATCACAGGTATTGGTACGGCATTGTTCATAAAATAAGCTATTATGACAATCAAACATGACCTTGATACTTTGAGTTTATCATAGTTTGTAATATAGTTGATCACATTTTGTTAGGTTGTGTGTTTATTTGTATCAGCGAGAGGAATGACAGTATTTATCTTCATATCTCATCACAAGTGCACAGAAAGTCATGATACATGTAAACCCTCTATGGTACTTTATCATGTTTTTTTTTGGGAATGTTTCATTAGACGCACCTTGGTATTATCAGTTCAGTCAATTGCCCATTCACATCACAATTTCACTCCTTCCCCTGTGTCTTCAGAGGTCCTATGCAACCACATAGCAAATATATAGCATAAAATGATGATGTTGTCTTGGCCCACTGTTGCTTTGTTGTACTTATATAAAGTAATTGGATAAGTTACAGGAAAGAAACTGGGAACAGTTCCTAAAGTTGAAAATGTCAAAACTCATTTTCATCTGTGGAAAAGTCATACTTTGAGTGCCTCAGATACTCAGCACAACATTAGTAACACTATTGTCAAGAGACATTGTTGAATTAACATATCTGTGTTGGTTTGTTACCCCTTTCTCAGTGGTAACAACTTTGTTTTGGTATATGACATCTTGGTTTTCAAGACCTATCCCTCTGATGTGTTAAATGATAACTGAGCTGTCTCATCTCCCTTGAAAACTCAAGTTCAACCCTTCCTCATTTAAGATTTCTGGCACATCCAACCAGCAGACGGCAGCTGCTGAGTCGAAATTTAGCAAACGTGAAACACTGCACTGCTCTAATTCCACTTGTTTCATGCACCAAAGTTGTGCCGTTTCAAGCAACATTGCTTTTCAGCAGACTGAAGTTTTCCCTCAAAGTGTCTCAGTTATTTCATTGAGTTGCTACACATTCAGTTGTCAAGAATAGCTTAAATGTAAAGAGGGTCTAATCAATCACAAGCAACAGATACGCTCATCAGTTTTTGTACAAGCAGCAAAATGGCAGCAGCAAAGGTGAGGGCATTAAGGCAGCCGGCAGGCAGGCAGACGGGCGGGCGGCAGATAAAGACGACTCTATTAGTCTCGGCTCATTGTGCCACTCTGATTTCTTTCTACTTCCTAATTGGCTGGCTTCTGTAGGCTTGGCGGCCATATTTCAGTTTAAAGGGGAAGGCTCCGTGGGTCAGGGGAATAAAGGGGCCCATTTGACAGGTCAGCAGGCTGATGTCTACAGCGTAGTCATAGGTCGGAGGTCAAACTAACATCAAGATAGGCCATGGCAGCGTGGGTCAGCCCATACACCCGAGAGCCCAATAAGTAAGTCGACAGACTGGCTGGAATGTTGCATCTTAGTATTTTAGCAAAGGGTATCCCCGTAAAGACAAATGAGGTTATTAATTTCTTCGAATGAAACGCTTTGTGTGAGCTCTGTGTTTGATTTCTGCTGGGAAGTTCAGACAATGTACAATGTTAGGGGTTACAGACCTGCCAAAATAAAACAGATTTACAGATTTTAACTGTAATATTTTGAGAAAGAAATCATGCCAATAATGTACATTGTGTTCGCTACGATTTAGATTAAATCATTGTTATCCTTCAGCCGAAAAACTGTAATTAAAACATGAGGTTTGGCTTCAGACCTCCCTTGGTTTATTGCCCCAGCTTTAGCATTAATCCACTAGCTGAAAAACAAAGATTAATCCATGTTCACACACTCAGCGCACAATGTTTACAAGGTTTTACAAGTGTGTCTCTGCAGGATCCAGAGCTGATGAATCCTACACTGCTCAATCTGATTACTACTAAAGCATGTCATTTGTAGCTTTGCATTGCAGCTGATGAAAAAGCACAAGTGAGACTTGAAGTTCAAGTTAGAGCTGATGATTTGAAATGAATTGTTGATTTTACTCATTATTCTGTGCATTGAGTGAGGCAAAAATAACTAAAGTAATCCAATTATGAGTAATCCATGAATTTCAATAGTCAGCAGGCTTAAGTAACTGACAACAGTCTTTAGGAGGGATTTGGTTTGTCCAACAGATCACATTGGAATCAGCACCCTCCTAACTCGATTAGCATTAACGTTCACCTCTAGGAAATGAGTAGCCCGAAAACATGAAATTCGCCATGCGCGTTTGCACACACGCATACACACACATAGCGGGGCACACACACACACAAGCGCAGGACAGTCTGCCTGGCACCAGACAGCAGTGCGTGGCCAAATGAGATGTGTGAGAGCCCCCTGCTGCCAAGAGGCGGACAGGAAGAAGAAACAAACCCTCTCTAATGGAGACATGACATGCTCGCCGGGGCGGAAACTCAAACAAACGATTAATGGGCCATGGAGCCTTCAGTACAGCAGCAAAATACCCACCACTGCACTCCCCCCTCTCTCTCTGTTCTCCTGCTCTGTCCCATGTTGGCCGAGGGGGTTTGGTGTTTCAATACCCAGGCCCCTACCCCGAGGCGACATATTGCTCCCACCCATTTACCCCAGTCCAACTGAGATCCCCTCATGTGAAAAAAGTCGTCAACGCAATAGTCATATCGCAAACATGCAAGAAGAACATCGTGGAGGTTGGTGCAACGGTTAGGACGAACTCTTGCTGTTGTTATAAGCTGGACCCCAAAGCTATGAGAGGCAACGATACAACTTATCTGCATATGGGCAGCGTTGCAAGGCTGTTTCAGGGGTCAAGAGACAGACAAGTTCTGTGGCTATCTCGAGAAGACAAGAGTCCTGTAATCATGTCTTCTGGTAAAGAGCAGCTCAGCCCTGTTTGGCCCCCCAGTGGAGGTGGTGACGCAGCACCAAATGACACAACAGGGTCTGGGAAAGACGGAGGGCAAAGTCCACACAGAGGTGCACACGCCCTGAAAACAATTGTTGAAGGTACTGATGATGGGGTGCATGACTGAAACGGTGGTAAAGAGTCTTGTGTAAATTTTGACTTTAATTGAGTAACACAAGGTCAGTCAGTGGCTGGTAAAGGCCGCAGGAGCAGCTTGAATGAGCCCAGGAACTGATAGGGTGGGGGTCTTCCATTCTCATGGGGCCACGGAGGTCCATCCAGTTCGGTAGCTGGTGCAGCCTCCTCCTTTGTCTCGCTTCCTTCGTTGCAAAAAGAGAGGAGAAGGGAAGCCCCTTACGTTCATGTGTTTTGATTAGCAGGTAATGATCTTTGATCTAATGCGCTGACTGGGAAAGTGCCGCTCCCATTGAAATCCGGTGGATGCTTGGCCGACCTGGAGCCAGTGTCACTTCTCGTTAGGGCCTGCAGCTCCATGACCTCCCCGTTGCCAGTCCCAGCCCCCTCCTCGCAGCATGTGCACCCCGCGTAATGATATCAATAGCAGCAGGGGTGCAATGAATACAAATCCGCGTGCAGAATGTTTGGACAAGAATTCGCTCCCAGCCCTCCCTCCTCCTGCCGCCCCACTCACCACCGTTCAACCTCTATCCCCCACACAAAGGGCTAGGTTAGGCTGTAATCTGGATGGTTGATTTCACTCAAAATAGTTGGGCTACTGCAAAGAACAAATGCCCCCTGCTGGCTGGCTGTAGCTGCATATGTTTCACGGAGGACCAGCCAGTGTGTTGTTACGTCCCCTTCTGTCACGGTGAGCCACACCGAGGCCTAAAAATCACCGTGTGAGAATGCTTGTGATCACACCGAATTGTTTGAATTTATTCATGCATGCATCTAAAGCCATTCAGGCTGCAAAGTATATGATAATGACTGTTACATGCTTAGTTGAAAGAATACAAAACTCAGTTGTCCATTAGCATGAAATAGGGCACCTCGAAAAAATGTTCAATTAGAAATATTGTTTTTCACGTTGTCTGAAATGAGGCACACTTTCCCCCATGATGTCATGTAATCCAGTTATTATCTGTACACAAGATGACTCACTTGTAGTTCTTATGACCTCCTTGCAGAAAATATACATGTACTGTATCCTATAAAACATACAACACCAACAGGTCGTTGTAAAAGGAAACCACTACACAGACCTGTGACCCATATCGAACACTCTGTCCAGTGTTGGACCTGACATGGCAGCCACCTGATTTCCGTCTCTGGTATTGACACAGCCGTTTCAAGCAGCCTGGCCACAAGTGCCCATAACAAAGGTATGTTCATGGAGCCAGCCAATGAAAACCTCAGTTAAATTCAGGGAGGAAAGAACCAATGCATTTTTTTTCTGAATTAACAAGACTGGAAAAGCCATAAAATCCCCGCTATGAGACCTGTTTATTATCAATTACCCCGGCACAATGCAGCCACCCTGTGAACGTACATACATGTGCTGCAGCCATGTGCCTCTCTGCAAGGACTGTATACCATGTGCACATGCCCGGCGCACACAGAGTCCTCTCTCTTCTTCACCCGCCCGGGTCATAACTGCTGTCTGAACACACCCCTGTTGCTTTTCCACAAGGCTCTTGGTTACATGGTTCAGCGTTCAGTGCGCTGTGAAATGCAGCGGTGTCAAGAACAATGTCCAAGAAGCCTCAGTTCAATCGTAAGTTTGGAAGAAGGGATAAATGAAGCACGGGAATCATCCCAGAAAGGCAAACGTTAGTGGTTGCTGAGCAGCGCAGAACTATGAAAGTGCTCATCAAAATTCTTTCATCAAATATGGAAGTTGAACTGACATGGAACTTTTCTGATGTTTAGATATTTTCGTTGCTAATGTTGCTCGAGGCTGCAGGGGTTTTGCAATCTCATACAGAAATATAATGTATGAGATTTAAGCTCATATCATTTGTGATGCTTGCAATACATGGTTACTAAATGCACACATCCTAAGGATATATGGAGATAATATTTGGTAATATTTGCAATATGTGCACACAAATAAAAAAATAGAAAAAATGTTTTATTGGGTGTTATAAGTATAATGTATAAGTATTTCATATATATAAATGTATAAGTTTATAACATATATGAAATACCCATAATAAAATGTGTATATGTACAAACATTAAAATAGAATATATGATGTTTTTTCATGTATTGAAATGATACATAATATTCTATGCATGTGTATTGTTTGTATTCTACACATTTATATAAGTACACATGGTGTATATGTATACATAATTACATTACATTACATTGTATAGGCTGGACATATAGGTCAATATGTGAAATTGCTCAAATTTGTATCAGGTTTCATGTTTGGTTTTGTACCCATACTGTATGTACATATAAATTATATATGGGAATTCCATATACATACATAGATATATCAATTTTGTGTATGGGATAGCTTCATAGTGTTCCTATCATTGGTTGTGCAAAATGTGTATTTTTTTAAATTACTGCTATGGATGCAGCTATACATGCACAGGGGCGCCCCCAGATGTTTTTTTTATAGGGGGGGCTAGAAGGGGCCCCTGAAAATCTGCGCATGTGCTATGCATTCCTTATTTTCATCATTGATCACTGTAAAAAAATAGTGCCTAATGTTGTTAAGCATACAAAACTCATCACTGAGAAGAGTAATATCCAAATGTAACTCACTCACGAATGAGGCGGAGCACTCGAGATGGGGGCCACCACTGTACCTGCACAGCATTTTGAGTCAGGGACAGTAAAGTATATTAAATAATATTTAATTATATCGTGTTGTGTCATATTTTGGCGCTAAAACGATTCAAAATTTATGCACATGATTTCCTAAACCAAACTAGTGTGTGGTGAATACTGTAGCCGCATAACAAGAGTAACCGTCATTAGTTGTTGACCTGCCACAAAGACGATGTTCATGCCTGTTACCAGGCTGTTTTTCTCTGTGGCATTAGCTTCTCTAAATGAGAGTTTCCCCTCCCGAGCAGCCATTGGGGATGGGGTGAAAAACCACATGCTAAGAGATGACACCGTGGCATCACTCGTCAATCAAAGTGTGGTTTACATCATCTTGTATCAGACAAGCTGCGGGCATGCAGCACGAGTGTGCACCCTCGTATCTGAGGCGTGCTCCTTGCCACAGTTTGACAGAAGTTTCTTAGCTCGCGGTCTGTCATCACGGAGGATGACATCATTTAAAATCTGTTAATTGTAAACACAAGTGAGCGCACTGTCAATCTGTGGTGCGAGAGGCAAATTTATAACCTCTTGCAGGAAGTGCCTGCCTTCTGCTTCTTTTCTCTGTGGAAATGCGGCACATTTATTTTCTGTATTTTCTCGATTTTGTATTATTTTTTTTTCTTCTATGAATAAATATGCATATTTTGATGAAGGTTTTTAAGACTTATTGAATGGTTCAGATTTTCAGAGTTACAAAAGAAAGAAAGATCACAGATCAGTCAAATGTGGACCGTGTTGAATATTTGATGGTGTCATGTATAGTCACTTTAAAAGACCCAGCATGACATTTACACCGGTGTGAGAAGTCCCATCTCCTCTGACTCAACACTCAAGGAGTCCTTGTCTCAAAAGCTTTTTATTCCACTACATCTCAAATGCATTAGCATTAATACGACTACAGGAAATTAAATCTTTATGTGAACATGGCGAAGTTTCCTCGGGTCAAACCTGTTTTGTCTTACAGTGTCTGGATCATTTCAGTTAATTTATCATTGCGCAGATTTTTTTAGATTTTTTTCATCTTATTCTTTCATTATTTTTTTTGTGATTATTTTTTTATGCAACGCTGACAATGTAGTCAACGCGTTCAGATTATTTTGTCATGACAAGAGATCCTTCCAGTGTTTGATAATGTAATGAAAAGTGAAATGGCCTCCAACTACATCTAGACTAAATGAGAGGAAAGATTAAGATGAATAGCTACATCTGGCTCTCACTTGAAACTCTAAAGGAAGTCGAGATAACTAAGGAGGGTCTGGTTATTCATCACCATCCAGACATGTGCCCGTATACAACTGTAACGGCTTAGAAAAGCAGAAACGGACAGGCGGAAACTCACCAGCCATGCATACTCGGAGGCAGCACCTGACTTTGGGCCCTGTTTTTTTTAAAAAAACCTCACAGAGTTTACTGTAAAGGAGCAGAAGGGGAAAGCGATGGATTGACAGCTGGGCCAGGAGGGCACCTGGTTAATTTCACCTATCATCCAGACCCTTAGTGGCCCACACATCCCCTTACATGTCTCTCTCTTTCGCTCTCCACTCTTTCTCTCAGGGGAGCAACTTTTCCTCCAGATCCTGACTGACATAAACCCCAGAGCCTCCGGACCCCAAACTGAATTCACTGCAGACCTGCTTGTCTTCTGTCTGCTTCATCTATCTCTTTCTTCCACGATTTCCATCCCCGTAACCATCGCTGCCCTTTGTTCTTGCAGTCGATCGATGCACCATAACTCAACCGGCCCCTGGTGTTTGATGTCTGAGCTCTGGATATCATTTCAACCCGTTTTTTCGTAGAAGCAGCGAACCACACTGATAATACCGCGTGGCACGAACGCAGGCCTGCAAATGATGTGTGCACGCACGTAGACACACATGCACTAACACAGATCCACAGGCATAATTTATATACACTTAGTAATAAAAACAATATTGAGATGGAGGGATAACATTGGGGGGGGCGGGGAGAAGAGACACAGAAGGCCAGAAAACAGTAGGAGATATGTCACAAGACTCAGCTCACAGTTAAGAAAAGTAATGTGAGGTGACCTAAAAGCCACATAATGAGTATGATATTTGCATAGACGAGCATAGAGCTCGGTTGTGGTTCAAGCAAGTCTTCTCTCCTGAACATCATAGCAGTTTGCTTTCCCACCCACAAAGCCAAATTTATTCTTACTCCTATTTTGAACTTTTTAATCAAACTACCTTTTTTTTTGGATTTGCGCAGAATCTCCGTTTCATTTAAAAATTTAGTTGAAACTCAGCAAAGTGGAAATGATGTATTAAGTAGTAGACGTATAAAAAAGTTAGAAAAATACAATTCCCCGCTACTTAAGCTGTGGCTAGAAAGCAGAAGTAGAGGGAAAGCAGCGGCATTGGCATCGACCATCACGTCCTTAAAACTTTATCCATAATAGGTTTGCTGCGGGATCTTTTTGCAGCAACACCCTTCCTCACTCTAATGAAGCGCACACAATTGGACCCAACCATCAGTTTATGTGTTGTGTTTTGTGTGACTTGCTCAAGAGTACCTCAGCAGTGAACATTGAGAAAAAAAAGGGCAAATGCAGCTAATTCACCTCCCCACGAGATTAAATGTGTGATACAAACAATAGATACCCACCTCACCTGAGGAGTGGGTTAACATGATGTGTCTAACTCATGATGATGGAGGATATTTTTATACACGGTCACTAATAAACAGTTGCAATCAACCTGCATTACTTCTATGTGGCTTTAAAGAAATGTTTGAAGGCTGTAGAGGGAGCAGCAGCTGGATCTTCTCTCCTCATTTATCAAATTAACTTTTCAAGTTTTCTTATACGTTGATTCAAGTTTTACTTCCCAAAACACACAAACATGACAAAAGCTTTTATTAGCCTGTGAAATTACATCTTGTCCTGTTCTCACAATATAGAGGTGAGGAGAAATGAAACCCTGATAGACTGACAGAAATACTTTATCATTTGCAGCTGTGTTGAGGATCAAATGTGCCAACCATTTTGTAGAATTTGAATATTTACGACTAAGTTGAAAATGTAAAATGTTTAAAAATAATTTCAGCATAATCTTTTTTCCGATGTCAGACATTTGTTGATTAGTACAGTATTGTTTGACACAAATTACTGTATTTGATAATCATTACCGGGTTAAGCAATTGTCCAAAAGTTTTGAGCTAACTACCATTAGCTTAACACCAGGAATTTGGTTTCTTCAGAGCTTCATTAACCTATGAAATAGCCAAGCCAAGACAAACAATAATATATGTCAAACTCTGGATGCCCAGAGGATTTACAGGGGTCGTTGACAAGCTTTTGGAAAAATACTGATATTCTTTCAATTGAATGCCTAAGCAAAGTTATCAAGTTGCAGGCTGGTGGTTCAAATATTCTTCATTTTGCTGTTCATTATCTAATTAATCAATACACTTTGGGGTTGTCAAACAAACGTCGATGGCTATGACGTTGTTTATTTCAATTTTTTTATAAGGATGTTTACGACTGGAGCACGAGCAGCGGGTATGTTAGTTGGCGGCATTAATTCAGCCTAAATTAGGGTTCGTTTTGTGCACAAATCCAAAACAGACAGACAGAAGAATCTTTTGGTGTGTTTCTCAGTCTGATTAAGTACACGAAAAAAAAATCTGTAATCTATGAGACTCCTACCTCATTTCTCCTGGAAGCGGGCTGACTTACCAAAGCGCGGCGGCGAGCGATCCGATTTGACCTATCATGTCATGAGATAGAGGAGTGTGTTCAGGTGCAATGAGCTGGGAGGGAGTGCAGTTGTCATGTTCCCTAACGTGTAGCAGGATGTATTGCTGGCAGAAGCAGCAGGGGAGATCCAGAGTCTCTCCTGAACACTCACAGCCTCATGAAAGAATGATGGTTGATTACCTGCAGGAGATGAGCTACGCGGGCCCTCCAGAGTCACAGGATAGCACTTTAGAGCTGGAGAACTACGGCACACCGCTGAGAAAGAAGGAAGGGGGAGATCCATCTTTGTCTTTGTTGTAAATTGAGTTTTGGTCCAGAAAATAAGACCTCACACATTTAAATGAACAGATTGTTTAGCATATCACTTTAGGTGGGTCTCTAAATTAGATTTTTTTAGTACTTTCTTAAACAAAAGTGCTACAAGAAACAGAAACAGCCAATGAAATGACCAAAATCTACAGCTGTTTTTCAAAAGATGGCAACTTTCACAGATTTTGGTCGTTATCCGTGAATCAGGCGAATGACTGAAACTGTTAATGCCAGCAAAACCGAGGTTATTACCTGTTTATCCTCAACACCTATCAACACTGTTACCTGATGTCGGTTTTCTTGCTTCAACAACAAAAAATCAAGTCGTGTTTTCTTCGTATATTCTGCAGACTTTACTGTCGATACCCCTTTTTCGTGCCACAGCCCCGCTCTCTGGGAGAACAAGGTCCAGATGGCTCGGGGGCCCCGTCAGTTTCCCTCCACCAGCCACTCTGCTTATCGGCAAGTTCACTTCACTTCAAGGAACCACTGACAGCTCTGTTAATTAGCACCTTCAGCTCTTTTTTCCCAGACACGGACAAAACTGAGACATTCATGCGTCGATTAACTCCTCTCCTCTTCCCAGTTGGCTTTTCTTGGATATTCCGTTCAGCAAGAATATAGATTGAGTGGCGAAATTTCCATATACAACCACCTATTTCTGTGTTTCATGAGAGAATTGAATTGGCTGATAGTTGGACGGGATCAGCAATAAAGTCATTGTATGTGCAATGGAGGTCACAGTTACAACTGGTCATTTTCTCATTCTTTGGATAAGTTTTGTCTCCCACATCACAAAGAGAGACCCATGCAAATACGTTCTGCAACAAACTTGCCATGGACTTTCCATTACCTCCAGATGTTTGCTGTAATTGCCACAATAGAGAAATAATTCAAATAACAAGGCAACATTTTTTTGATTTCGACCTCTTTGTTGTCGACATTAACGAAGAACTGATCTCCACAGAATGTGACACAAAGCGGACTATGAAGGCTTGACTCGTTATAAATCCATCATCTCATTATTATCATCACCACTGCCACCATCTGAAGAAAAGATCTGCTTCGTCTGAAACTGAAAGCCACGAGACACAGTTTATAGCACAGTGGCATCAGTCCAGGGTCAGTCCGGGGCCCTTGGCCTCTACCCTCAGCGGAACTGAGTTCCTGACCTGCCGGCCATTTGTCCGAAGTGCAGGTTGGACCCTGGACAGCCTGCAGGGGAGGGATATCAACGCGGAGCTTTGATCTGCTGTTGGGAGTAATGAAAGTACCCCTGCTAAATTACAGTGGGGTTCAAAAGACTAATAAATAATCATGTCCAACAGATACAGGTGACGGATACAGATCTAGGTCACATTGTGTAATTAAAGATTAAACAAAGCTTATACTCGGTTTAGCAGAGCAGTCTAGGAAAAAAATGGATATGAATCAAACAAATTTCAACCAATTTTATAAAATAAGGAGTTCTCTTTTCAGGTTTTCTACCAGTGACAGAATAAATAAAAATAGCTAGATGTTATTTTAGGTTGGGGTTTTTTTTCGGTCGAGGGATTGGTTGAGTTCTTTAAAACTCTGTCAGAGTTGTCTTGACTGCGAGTGATACGAATATAGTTTGGTAATTCCTATAAAAGATAAATAAAGAGAGCCGACCATGGGTTTAATCCTCCTGTGTGTTTGAAGTGGTCAGCCGTGGGGGAGGCGGGATAAAGGGTGTTGATGGATAGCCACTCGGCCTATAGGGCCGGCCGAGCTTCCTCCAGAAGGTCACGTCCTGTCTGGCCCCTGTCCACTGCACACTTCCACAACATATCCGGGGTCTCGGCCCTCCGAGCTGAATGAAGCACACACAACATACACACACACACAAACTCTGTACCCCCTCGGCGCCACGCTGCGGCGGTGGTCAGGGACTTGCGTGCCATCCAGGCTCTGGTGTGAGGGGGAGGGGAGGAGGCAGAGAGATGGGAAAATAGTCTTGAACCAATCACAACCCTCGATTTTCCTTATGGAAAAGGTTACAGCACTCCTCCTCCCCTTCTCCAGTCACTCTAACTGTAATTTTAGGTCATTCTGTCTTTCACATCTATATTACTCAACACACCAGATGTAGAGTATATAACCTGTTAGCTCTGCACCTGGCTGTGTGTATATCAGCCTTTAAGGGAGTCCTGCAGCCACCCAGCCGTACACAATGTCACCGATAAGTAGTGGCCACTTTTCAAAGATTGCTGGGTAATGTGCGTTAGTTGTGAGTGATCCCTGATGAATGGCTCGAGCTTTTCCGCACTGTCCAGTTTCTGACGCTGCAATCACAGTCACCAAAACCCGCTCGCAAACACCCAGAACTCAAACCACGAGGGAGGCCCAGAGAAGCTCAGTCTGTCAGCCTTCTCTATCTGACCTTGGACAATGGCTGTAGCTCCATCTTTTGGTGGGCAAGTTAAGTGCAGCTGTAAATGAGGACATGCGAAAAGGCATTTTTAAAAACGTTGCCTCAAAAAAGTCTTGAGAGCACAACACAAGAAAGATCCAAATGCATTTTTTAAAGCATAATCAAAAACAACAGTTGATCAAATTTCTGTGCAATCAAAGGAAGCACAAAGCATAAGAACAGCACAGGACAACAACATAGAAAGGCGATTAACAATGAGTTACAGGTCCAGGAATGAAACATCTGGCGATCAAAGAGTTGTAGGATCAAAAACTGCATTTAAAAAAGGTTTTTTTTTTTTAGTAAAAAAAAAAAAAAAATATTTTACATATACCATGAAAGTAAATGAAAGTATAGCAAGATGTTGCCATATTTTTGCACATTATCATCGAAAACCTTTGGTCAGATGAAGAAAATACCAGAAAAAAAAACACTTATAAACTCTTATAAATCTATGAAATGTAGCATATGATGTGTTACATTCTCAGTAACATTGACAAGTTTATTGTAATGTGCAATATTAGAGGAAGGACAACAATAATAATAATAATAGAAACCTTTTATTTATAATTATATTATGACATTTTACAATACTAGATAAAACAGTCAATACATATCGCTGGTGATTAACGTGTTTAATTTCTATTCAGTAAATAGCCTCACTGTGTCAAATATTTATTTAACAGAGGGGTTTCTTCATATATTGTTCAGAGCCTGATTAAAGGAATATTTCATTACGAAAAGCATGGCGAAAAAGTTTGTTGACAGTGTTTTCTGTTTTCAGAGATGAGAGTTAAAAAAAAAGATGTATGAAATTCCCTCTATAAAAACTTTTGACTCTAATATGTGAAAAAATGAAACAAGAATTTTGAACCCATCTTTGTCTAATTAATTGTGTGACGAAAATCAAATGTGCTTTGTTCTTAAAGCCTCTTGAAAGCCGGGTTAAACATGACCAATAAAATAATAGTTTTTAGAGTGGCCATCTTCTCAGGAGCTCGGTCCTAACGAGCTCTGTCATCTTGTTATCCAAGAGTTTGTCTTAAGCCTTCTCTTACTTCAATGTCCAGTGATTGTTTTGATTTTTTCTTTCTCTGATCCTGCTGAAGACAAATGAAGTGCCTAACCACAGAGAGACAAGAGCGCTCACAGAGGGTGAAAAGAGAGTCTGGGAAAACATTCCTGAGACGAGGGAAAGGGGAGAAGGGAGAAGAAGAACGGAAAGATGTGGTAATGACATTTTTCAATATGTTCAGTCTTGTACAATATCAAATGAAAATTTTACAACCCAGATTAGGATGCGCTGACGTCAAGTTAAATTAAGTGCTAAGGTAAATAAATGGAACTTCATACCTTATAAACCATTCTCTCTGTTGCACAAATGCATGAACTAATAATGAGTGCTGTTGTGTGCAATCAGAGGTTTGACATTGTACATAATAACGCTTACACTGAATGCGCAATCGAAGCAAGTACGAGGATTTTCGTTCTGAAATCCCCTTAACCGCAAAAGGCTTTGCGATGATATGGTCAAAGCCTAGCACACCTCTGCTCCTGCTGATCATTAATAATGTAAAACAGACGAGAGAGGGGAGATGAATAGGGCTCGGAAAATGTGTTGATGAGAGCGTATTACGTGTGGCAAGGTAACAAAAAAATAATTAGGGAGCTGTATTCAGTGGAGTTGGATTGACTGGTTCGAGGAGTGCGAGAGGAAATGTGGTAGAGGGAGATGTAAGAGAGGCCACAGGTCGGATCTGTGCCAGAGAGGGAAGGTGTTGACTAGATGCAAACGAGTTGGCCCCATCGAGGAGCGACAGCGAGGCTGATAACCCACTTTCCACCCACCCAGAGAGGACCTCTTTATAAGGGCTTTCTGACGGGGGCCCCAGGCACCTGAACATCCCCAAAAATAAACCCTCTCCGAGTCCTCGCCCAATGGGCTGCGGCGCCCTGCCAACACAACACAACACACAGGGCAGTCTCAGTCATTCACACAGACAAATCCTCTCATTTAATGTTACTTAATTGCAGTGATGGAATGTAACAAAGTACATTTACTCAAGTACTGCACGGTGCAGTACTTGAGTGTTTCAACTTTATGCTGCTTTATATGTCCACTCCTCTACACTTGGAGGCAAATATTGTACTTTTTAGTCGACTGCACTTAATTGACAACTTTGGTTACTTGTTACTTTGCAGTTCACATGCTGCAGCGGAGCCGAGGATGCATATTTTTCAATTCATCTATTTTCTCTGCAATCACAAGAAAAACAACACTGATTCAGACCATCAATAATTTACTTTTACTTGCACTTTTGGATACAAAAGCACATTCATTACCAGAGAATTACTTCTGATGCTTAGGTACATGTCATATCAGACACTTTAACTTAATGTATGGGTGATTTTCACCTTTACCAAAGTAGCATTTTAACACGACATCTTTACTTTTACTCAAGTAGAACCTTTTAGTTAGTTGCATATACGTTCATGTGAAACCCAGCGATGGGTCCCTTTCTCCGCTTTAGAATACACACATCAGTGCCAGCGACCTCTATTTTCAGGGTTTCAGCCACAATGACACAAAATAGGGAACGTGTGGGAAGATGCCGAGGGTAATAAAAAGAAAAAGAGGTGCAAAAAAAAAAGAGGAAAAAGAGAAAAAGGCCTTTGCGTGCTGACTGTATTTCATTTTCGTGGCACAAAAGCGAGCAGCGGAAACACTGTCCTGCAGCTCACTATGGACGTAATAGTCCCTGCTGAAAAGCCTCTTTCCTTTCTCAGAGGGTGCATCCAGATTTACAGCTTGACAGCGGCAACAGATCATGGCAGAGACACAGCTCTCTGGCAAGGGAGGGTGTTCTTTACATTACGATTGGCAGGTGGTGGGTTTTTTTTGTTTAATCCGGGTTGGATAACTGAACATTTAAGAAGGGGATTATAAAGCGACAGCAGAACATTCATGTCAAACATCTGTAAATGTAAAGTGATCTTAAATTGTCCCTGACTCTCTCGGAACAGACAGGAAGTCACTGTCATATTAAGATCATCATTAATGTGGTGTCCAGAATGTGCTTTCCTCTGCCTTAAGAGCTTTTATTGAACATCCCAAAATGATTAGCACAAATGAGAAGGTCATACAAGTAGAGGAGATGGCAAGCAGCGAGCGCGCAGTTTGTTGAGCCTGGTTAGGGTGAACGCTGGGCAACAGGAGGCTCACGGTTATCAGGATTTTTTTTTAAGAGAAAAGATCTTAATGGAAAGGACATAGTTGTAAACAAAAAGTTAAGTTAGCAAATTATGTCTCAAATAGTGCATTTTCATTTACAGTGTAACTGTTAGCGGCATTTTTGAACTCCAGCTTGTCACACTTCATCGCAGAAATTTCACATTTTCAAAGGGACTCCGATCCGTGTGATCATTCTCCCAATCTGGTTCCTATTCGACATACTGTAATGATGGCCTGCAGCCAACACAACCCCAACAGACATTTCTATTTCTAATTAGGACGTTTCTGGCCCCGAGACAGTCCCACTGACTACAGTTCTTCCCTTGTGATCAAGCTAATTTAAGGTTCCCTTCAAGCGTCTGCATGGCAGGTTGTTCCAAACATCCTTGAGAGCCGCCTGTTTCCAAAACAAAGCCGCAGCACTGTAATTACGATATGACAATAAACCGAGCTCACCAGCAGTTGACCCAACAACATCTCAGCTCCACCCAGGCTGAGAGTGCAGCACTGTGTGACCCTTATAAAAAAAAACACAAACACACACACACACAAAAGAATATCACACTGAGGATCCGTTAATGACCCTAATGTCAGTCATGTTGGCCCAGTCATTCCTCGAGTGGCCTTCTGCCTCGTAAGCGATAGCCTGAGAAAGGGCAGCAATCTTATCATCGGTGGAGGAGGGGGGGAGCACACAGAGAGGAGAGCCAGACTGCAGGGACGACTGCTTGGGGGGGAAAAGGCACAACACAGTCACATATCTGCAAACAGATGATTACTCTGCTAATGGATGAAGATTAATGAGATAAGGGGGGAGAAAACAGATCTTAATGTGTTGTTTATAGACATCTAGACACAAAGTCACATTGCATGTTCAGATTTAAAGGCCCAGTGGTGCCAACAGTGAAACTTAAAGGTGCCTGGTGAAGTTCCCTAACGAGGTCTAATGAATGTGTTGAACGTGCTTTTGTTACTGTATTATTGATCTGAAAAGTAGGTATATTATAAAATGTGAAACTTTCTTTGTTCTTAAAAGTTTCTGCTAGCTTACAGTCTTCTACTTTGCTGCCTTTGCTGAGTGCACTGCTGTGTTTCTTGGGTGTTACTGCCACCTGTGGAATAATGCAAAACAATTTGCAGGAATGTGTGTTGCATCACGGCAGGCGCATGTGTCCAGGGGCTGGGCAAAATGAAACCAGCACAAAGACAACTCCACAGGTCCTCTTAAATGGTGGGCCACAGGCCAAAGGCAAAGCCTTATTTCACTGCATTGTACTATATTGTAATGTATTGTCAGTTGGCAAAATGGTACTAGGATCCTAAGTTCTGACTTCCTGCAAAAAGCCCTCTGCCCACTGTGCGCAGATGATTGTAATAATAAGTAATTAGGGATCCTACATATCTAAAGAACAGTTTTTCAGGGGCAGTACGATTAAGAATATAAAATTAATAGAATGAATAAAACAAACAGACAACAAGTAGGATAAATAAGTAAAAAAATAATTATCTCTATTTCATACCTTCTATGGGAGTATGAGAAACTGTTTTCCAGGTCATCTCTGATTGGTCCAGTCTGAGCCTAGATTGACTCTTAATCATGCAGATCACAACAACCTTTCATTAAAATATTCGCTCCAATAAATTAAATGTACCGATAGTACACTGTGCATAACAAGAAATAGTTATTAATGTTATTGTGAAATGTTATTAAAGCATTTGCAAGCACATTGTTTAGAAAACGTTTTCTTGTTGGCTCACTCAAAGACATGAGTTTTAAATGTCTGCTCATGAGTCACATTGTCAGAGAATCAAACCTATAAAACAAATCAAGCATGTACAACTGAGTAGGGTAACAAAAATGTGGTTGTTTTTTGGATGGAAAGGGCAGCCATGTGTTCTTTAAAGCACCATTAGTTTAGAGAACACCAAGATGAGCTGCAACAAATGGGCCAATCAAAGGGACGTGGTATGAGCTGACCGACAGAAATGCAAAGTTTACACACATTTGTAATTAATCAACTTAAAAGGTGCTCGCAGTGGTAACACAATGTCCTACAGCTTTATACACAGAGACAGCACGGCCCAGCTGTAACAGCTGCCTAGCATTTTTATCCCACTCTTATGAGAGCAGCAGCACTCTGATGCTCAGCCTCTTTGGCATATCTCGAGTGGATGCTGTGTCAGTCCTGGGAACCCTAAACAAAGATAAAGCTGCCGTTCCTGGTGACTGGAAGGCTGCTGCAGCACAAGAGAGCCCCGGGACAGGGGGAGAGGGGCCATCAGATAGACGAGGAGGGTTTCACATGAGGTAAAGGCAGCCGTAGCTCGGTATCTCTGTGTGAGGATTAACTGATATGGCAGGCAAGGTAACCTCCTTCACTCCAGTTTGTTCTGGTCCCAGATAGTTATGGGACAGACAGTACAAATGCCCTATCTGGACGTTGTTTCCCCACAAATTGCTTTTAATAGCTGGCTTTGCTCAGATGTGTATTTCACCTATCACCCCTTTCACTGATACACACACTCACTTGTTTTATTCACTCTTTTGTCTGTCTGTCCATCTTTGCCTATAATTATTTTGTTTTCCTATTTTTCTTTTTCTGACTTTATCCAAAAAATATCTTTATTGTTCTAACTGAAAGTAAACACTGTCCAGCAGAAATGTAATTTTGCACAATAATTTTAAGCTAACTATACTCTAGTTAGTCTAAATACTTCTGACACGTAAGGAAATTAGCCTTTCAAATAGTTAGAATTGAACATGTTTCAGCGGTATCTACCTCCTCAGAAACATAGAAATAATACAATTTTACCAGCTTCATTCAGACATTGAGATGCCAAATAATCAGTTCTTTCAACACGAAAAGAACATATTGGCAACACTTTATATGAAGCTCTCATCTATAACACATAATGAGCACACTTACAATGCGTAACAACAACCTATAGTGCCGTGCGATCCTAGTCGTAAGCATTAATGAATATTCATAATAATTTATAACAATAATCAAATCCAAAATACTTTTATGATGACTAATAGGGTCAAATATCAATACGTCATAACTGCTATTACTGCAAGGATCAGAATGTATCAAAACTCTCTTAGTTGTAATATATTTTAATCATTTTATAAACACATTGTAATGCATCTTAAAGTGAATTATAATGTCATAATAAGTGACCATAATTGGTCAAACGTGCTGGTGTTTACCAACTCATTTCAGCAGATTGTCAATGCCTATACCGATAAATACACTTAATTTTTACACCTGACTGCAGACAGCATCAAGTCTCTTCTGTAGTGGAAATAACACATTATTACATCTGCTGTGGGTGTGATGGCCCTCTGGTAGACACAGACGTCCAGCACTTTTAAATATGTACGTATTCACTGGGAAAAATAAGAAAAGTATTAACTCAGCTGTTACACTCAACTGCCTAGCATGTGTCATTCTATCAATTTAAATTTTGGTTTCTGTTGCTTCTAAAACATTTTTTTAGATAACATATTGTTGTTCTTTTTGTTTTAATAATAATATGTGGCTATATTTTCTCTGCTCTTATGAAAAACAACATCAAGATTATTAGTATTAGAAAATTGTGCGCAACTAGTGCCAGGCATTACCAGGTTATAAATATACAGTGGATTTGTTTGAACATAATAAGTATTGACACAGTTGTGGCTCGTCATAAACTGCACTGCAAACTGAAACTTTGCTTTCCCCCTGAGACGGAGGAGCTGGTGTGTTTTATGAATGGATGTTACTTGGAAGATCCCCCTGCTATGAAATATGACCGTGCTCTGGTGTGTGTCCTGTGACAATCTCCATGGTGACTCTGCCATGTTTGGACCAAAATACTTTACCTGCTGTACCCACCACCCATCTTCTTCCATCTTTAGTAGCACCGACACAGGCGAGTGAGTGGAAGGCACAAATCCTCACAGAGGAGCCCCCGCAGCCATGAATAACCTGTGATAGCATGTGCACATATCATCAACAAACAGCTCGCACTGTAACCACGTCCAGATGGACCGAGTCATCGGTGTAGTGCTGCTCTTCCCACTGAGGCTGCCGGGCATGTGGTCATGTTTTGCACCTTCCCAGCAGCTGAAGAAAAGCGAGAGAATCCCGCTTTGCCGGATGATCGACCGTTGTATCTTCTGCAGGAAATAAATTACACAATCATTTGACATGTGGCCAGAGAAAAAAAAAATGCAGTCGGACATGATGCTTCTCAGATGTGAGACAACCATTCCTGATGACAGAAAAAAACTCAAGTTTGGTACTAAGTTGGTGATGAATACTTTTTTTTTTTTTTTAAGTGACAACAGCAGTCTTCATTCTAGTGAAATCAACATCACAACTTGTTTAATTTAGCTTTGTTAGTGTGGTACATTTTAAACAGTGTACAGTAATGGCAAATGTCAAAATCAAGTCATTAATTATTCATAATGAAGTGAATCTATTACTTTTATTTTACAACACACTTCATACTGCTTCATTCACACGTCATGTACAAACAAAGACAGTTACTGTGTATGGCGTGTTTATCTTTATTCTAACAGTTTGTTATTATATTTTTTATTCAAATTGTTATTTTATTCTTTCCAATACCTCTCTATTATTGTCTCTTGTTTTTTGAGACTTATTCTTGTGCTGCTACTTATTTCCCACTGTACTGCCGTATTACCTGCAAATTTCTTCCAGGTGCGATCAATGAAAAGAAATGGATATTTATATTTCACATTACATACACTACGGCTGAAGACCACAAGTGAAAATACTTCTACTTTGCATTTGTTTTGAATGTAATACTATTATCATTTTAAATTATATGAGCAGTTTAACAGTTTGAGTGAAAAGTAAAAAAGTTGAATCTTTGAAATATAAATACTTTAGTATTAGGTATTATATAGCACGCACTCGAGGTAGCATGGACTCCAGAGGTGTGTATAAGAGCTAATGAATCATGTTGTCCCAGTATGATCAGACAGTGTTCCACAAAGCTTCTTGTGATATCACTGAACGCTGGGATAACATGAGTCTTCAGTTTTAACACAAACATTATATACTACGTAAACCGTGTAAATAACATATTTAACTATATGTCTAGTAGTTATAATTAACACATTGCTTACTTTAAATGCCTTTGTTTAAGCATCCTAACTGAATCTGGACACAAACACTCAAGGCACTTTAAGAAGTGTGACAGTGATATTGCATCTCAGAAAATGTATAAGCTATTTCAGTTGAGTGACTAAAACTGTGGAAAAAATTGGTCCCAGAAACCTCTGCCGGTACACTTGCATTGCTACTTTTCCACCAAAAGAGTGCAGCATTGTACATTATGGGCTGGACTATTTTAAAACCGTAAATGTAAGTGATGAACAGGAGAAAATCTGAGCTTGCTGTACACATAAATTTGTAGTATCATACCATTATTTTTTACAGAGGAGATGAATAATGAGAAGCTGAACGTTTTGGATCGTGCAGCCTCCCCTTAAGAAGTGAATGAACTCAGTTTTGAGGTTCACAGAAAAAAAAAAAAAACCCACACCCACAAACCTCATTTTTCCACTCACACCAACCACTGGAGCACAAACTGGGAGAACTCCAGACTTTACACCAGCAGGAAGAAACGACATATCGACAAATGTGAGGGCCGAGGACGGGGAACAAAGTGACATCACACAGCCCTCCGAAGGCTGTGGTTACCCAGGCGAAGGTTTCGTTAAAATAGCGACAAAATGGACGCCGGAAAAAAGTCTGACCATAGGTCCCCTGATAATACAACCCCCGTTTAATGGAGCTATATTGTCATCCCATATGTAGCACTGGTTTTTTAGATCTTTAAAAGTCTTTCTTCCAGACACAAGATTCTCATCATTAAAAAAAGACTTGGAGACCTTTACATTATTCACTAGCTGGAGGAGTGAACTCACACAGAGGCTGCAGGTCCTCATTCATGGTTTTTTTTCAGCATCAGGCACGATTCAGAAAGTCTTTAACTGTTCAATAAGCAGTCGAGTTATGTGTATGATCCTTCATCAAAGTCCTTCAAAGACTTGAAATGACTTACAGTGTTCAACCCTAAAAATGTCCTTACATCATACATACTTTACTTGTGAAGATCTCGTTATGAGATGTACAAATGACCCTGATGATGTCACCAGGGGGTCGTTTTGTGTCCCAGCAGCCATATTAACATGTCACACACCCTGTGTCCTGAGTACAAGCTCTTACCTTCAGGCAGACGCTGTAGAGCTAGCGGACGCTTTAAGCTTTCCTTTATTCCAACATCTGTAATATTACTGAATAATAGTAGATACTGGCAGGGCAGCACTGTTGCACTTATTTTGTATTATTTATTATGATTGTACTTAAACACCTCAGGGCATGTGCAATATTTTTACGCAAGTTAGTTCTGGTCTTTGTAATTTATCATGTTTGGGTATCACTGTACTGTGCATCACTATTGCTTAAGCAAACTTTCCCCTGGGGCTGTATCTTTTCTTGTAACAAAAAGCTGCGTTAAAACTGAGATATAGATTTTGAAAGATGTTGGGTGTTGTTACCAGAAAGGCTGGGTCACTAGTTGCATTATAGGAAATGTAGGATCTGGTGTTCTGGGAGCTCTATACAGAGAACTAAAAGTGAAGATCAGGAAATAATTAATTTCAGGAAAACCAGTTGTAGAGGAATCGTGTCAGGATCATTTGCTAAATAATTGTACCGACCTACATGTTGGTTTGTTGTATCAACATGTAACTGACTACAAATGAAGACCACACAGAATATTGTCTCATTAATATCTGTATTTTGCCAACAGTTAATGGTGCGTATAGACATATCTCAGTACTGTTAAAAACTTCATCTGCCAACATGCTCAAAACGGGAAAAATCCGGTACACTGGGTCATTCTTATACATAATCTGTATCCAATTTAGAGTTCAGTAGGCAATGAAGTAAAAGTTGAAGCTCCTCTCTACAAGTTAGAGATTATTTCCTCAACTCTTTCAATCCACAGTCATGAATGACTGCGAAATTATTTAAGGTGGTTGGGAACGATAATGTAGTCACCATCCGGTCCCTCATGGCACCCACCATCTCACATCGTCATCTCCCTCTGCATCCTCCTCAGAGTCTCTTCCTCATCTTACCCTTCTTTTGACCACCTCGTCCGAAACCTGACTTCTTAACGTCTCCAACAAACGGTTTGTTCTTGGCACGGAGTTTCTTCATGCCACCACCCTGCAGGAACTGCTGCTTCTCCTGCTTCTTGCGCTGTTTCAAGATCTGCTGGCTTGTCTTCAGCTCTGAGCGGATCTTTCGGCCTCCGGGCGTATGCTGCGGTGTTGCAGACCTTTGGAAGTTAGGACCTCCCCGACCTCGGCCACGGCCGCCACCACGACCACGACCACGACCTGACACATGGACGATTCAGAAAAAGAGATTCAGAGAAAGAATTCACAGATATCTTGAGGGTATGTGTGGACTGAAAAAGCAGCATGACTTGTGATGTGACTTATCTTTCTGCTTGGAAAATCAAGCAGACAAATCATTCACATGGGTGAAGGCTGAAGTATCAATATAGCAATGTAATATTAGAGTGTTATGGATTGCCAAAATGTCGAACTATTCTTTTAAATCGGAATATCTGTTCATCGACTATAGCACCGGTTAGCTTCGCACAAAGACTGAAACGGGCAGCAAAAAGCTTCCTGAACATTTAAGATTACTGATGTCACAATACATATCCTTTGTTTAATCTGTACACACAGCATGTTAAAAGTACATTTGGTTGCTTGGAGTCTCAGATTTCCCCCAACCACCACTTTGATTTTATACTGATTAAAGAAAGAAGAAAAATTAGATAGTTTTAGAGGTGCATGTAGAGGAGCAATTTCCCCTGCTTCCAGTACTTGCGCTAAGCTAAAATTGGCATCAATATTTCAATCAATTCAGCAGATTGGATTTCTCAAAATGTCAAATTGTCGCTTTAAAACCTAGACAGTATATTTTCAGAATGTATCAGATAATTTCAAATACAAGTACCTTTTTGAGTTATCAGTTGACTTCATTAATTATTCATTTTATAACAGTACAGTCCATCAGGTGCGTAAGGCAGAACTAAAACCCTGAAATTTGCTTATATCTGAATTTTTCAGAATGCAAGACATCTCCTACTGTCTATTCTATCCCTTGAGGGGGAGAAATGCTTCCTCGCCGGGACGCTTTTCTGCTCGCAGATACAGTTCTGTGCACTCACATCGCAGGAAACTGCCTGCTTTTTTATCTGTGCGGGTTTTGAGACTTTTTAAAACCTCATAAAGGAGCCCCATTTCTTGCTCTTTATTAGTCTTTTTCCTCTATGAAAAAATAAAAAACTAAGCATTTGAATATTGATTTGGAAGTCGGTTACCATAGCAACGGAAGAGGCTTCAAAGCATTCAGGTCAGCCCTAGTACAGATGAAATGGATTAGAATTATGGAGACTACAGATGCTCTCCTACCTCCTGCTGGCCTCCTCCCTGCTCCCGTCTCTCCATCTGAGCCATCTGCGTCATCAACCTTGTATTTCTTCTTCCACTCCTCGTAACTGACATGTTGTTAAGTGACACAACAACTAAGTATTGTCAGAGTGACACAACAGTAACAGACAGTAACAGTAAACACATACAGACATTTTGTTCTAAGGATACAAGTTCTTTCTGTTCCTCTTGTTGTCGATGACCTGACCACCATCTGTCCTGATCTTCTTCTTCTGATCCCCCTTTCCAGATTCTCTCACAAAGCGCTTCCTCTTACGGTCCCTATTAGTGATACAGAGTCACTGTGTTATTGTATGAAATGGCCAAATCAGAAGCATGTGGTGTCAGAAAGTGGAGAAGAGAAACAGATTTAGAGAACGATGAATTTAAACGCTCACCATTTCATCATGTGTTTGTGCTGGTTGAGCCGCTCTCCCTCATCTCCCATGAGGTCCAGGACAGCTGAGGAGGCCTGCTGCTCAAAAGCAGTTCCCTCCCCGCTGAGACTTAACCTGACGTCACACAGAACATGAACCACGTGTTATAAAACGTTGAGGCATTTTAATCATGTCTGACTCTTAAAAGTTTTGACGCTCACCCTCTCTCAGAGTCGAAGTCTTTGGGTCTGTAGGGGATGTAATACTCCTCGTCTTTGCCCGACTGTCTGCTTCTCTTGTTATTCGGCCGTTCTTCCCCATCTTGCCGCAGGATTCTTCTTTTTCCACCTACTACTGCAGAGAACACCCCCTGGTGGACACATGGAAAATTACATGTTTAAACATTGCAATTAGTTTGCATTTGAAATGCTGCATGCAAAATGTGGATTTGCTACAACAGTAAAAGAAATGAGTGGTGCTGCTCTGTCTTAATTAAGTTTATGCAAGTGTTCAAATATCTTACAGTTTTATACATGTCTTTTAGAGGTGAATTGATCAGTCGACAAATGAATCAATGGTCAATAAAGAGAGGATGAATCGGCACAGTTGCTGATTTGATATTTTTAACAATCGATCTTCAGTCATTTTTCAAGCAAATTTACCAAAACATTTACACAACATGTTTAAGACACAGATCAAGGTTACTTACTGTTACAGAACTGAGAATATTAGTCTATTTTTTAATAACCTTCAAGGGCTTGATTTTCACCTCTCCAATTAACAGACTTTCAAGGATTTCAAAGACCCCTTAAGGGACCTGCAAAATATCTGAAAACATCCCCTCGGGCCTTTAGAAACTCTGATTTTCCTCTATTTTCTGACATAAACGATTAACTAGGAACATAATTAGTAGATTAATTTATAATGAAAAGGATCTATTGCAGCCCTAAGGTCTCTTGACATGTAATGGATAATTATATCATCTTATTTCCTACTTTGGTGGTAGATTAAATTTTTACCACCTGGATGAACTAAAGATGACCGACACACAGCACATGTTTTGGCATCTGGATTATTCTCAGTGAGCCAGATATAACACCAAAAACATACTCAAGAAAAAACACACTGTAGATTCTCACTACAGAGAAATGAGAGTCTCTTGCCGTTAGATCTTCGTCCTCCTCTCTGCCTGTAGAGTGTGTGAAATCATCGTCAGCTATGGTTGGGTTGATGGGCTGCCGCAGCTGGCTCTCTGCAGCCCGGCTGTCTCGCTGTTTGGTGAACTTGTCCACCAGCTGTGTGTCTTTGGAGCGTTTTTTCCGCATCACCTCACTAGCCTGTGTCTTACTGCTAGAGTTGATTTCAAAGATAGTCTAGAAGGAGACAAAAAAATTAAATTTGTTTAAGCAAGACATTGCAGTACTTTGAGATACCCGCATTATTTTGTACTGCAACTTACCGATTTGGATTTGTAGCCTTTGATTGCATCAACCAAATGAAGGCGATCCAGTTCCATTTTCTCCAAACCCGACCCTGAAGAAAGATTAATCAAATCAGATTACCAACTTCTGCCTGTATCATCATCACTTTTCTCCTCACAGCTCATCCTCCTCCGAACTGACCTAGTAGTGGATGGACGGCCATGAGGGACGTATCTGTGCTTTTAACCCGTCTGATGGACTCCGTTGAGGGGTTTGGTCGAGACTTGAGATACTGCTTGTAGGCGTTCTCTGAGACACGATGTAGGTTCTCCAGGTCGTGGGAGTTTTCGTGAGCCGTGAACAGATGAGCACTTTCATCATCCAGAATACTCTGAGGGACCCGACCAAACACACCCTCTGAATCTGGAGGTCGGAGGGAAGGTTTTAAAATTAGAGAGAGCAACAGAAGAAAGGCAAAGATTGAAATGAGTAACAAGTCTACTGGGAGCCTTAGATGCATAACACAACTCAAAGTCTACCTTGTGTGTGTTCAGGTGTGGCAAACTGAACGGGCCTTCCAAGGAAGAGGTGAAGGTCGTAGACTAAAGGCATCTCATCTTGACAAACCATACTGTAGGCTCTGCCGCTGCGGCCAGCACGCCCCACACGGCCTGATGGGAAAAGACAGGTGATGACCAAATAATCCTCATTTATCAGATCAAACTCATCACTTCTTCTACCCCTAATTCAAATTTGGCAATATGAAAGAAAAATACTTTGATTAGGGGTAAATAGAGGGCTTAATTTAGTGCATAAGCAGCTCACCGACTCTGTGAAGGAATAGCTTAGGCTTGGAGGGGAAGTTGTAGTTGATGACATTGTCCAGCAGGGGGATGTCTATACCACGAGCAGCGACATCAGTCACAATCAGCACCATGGCTTTCCGATGCACGAACTTTCCAATGTTGATCTTCCTGGCGGTCTGATCGAGGGAGCTGTAGATGTAGGCACACTCCACACCTTCTGAAGTCAGCAGCTGGAGATGAAAACACAAAAAATGTAGCAAAAATCAAAGCTGATGTTTTAAAACTTGGCTGTTTGAGGGAACATACACGGAAATAGAGATAAGACTGCTGTTTGTATCTTACCTCCTTGAGGTACTCTACATGGTGTTTAGTGGCTACAAAAACCACAGTCTGTTCATGAATCTTCACTACGTTCCTCAGCATGTAAAGCAGCAGCGCCTGCTTGTCATCCACACGCACATGGAAGAATGACAGCTGAGGGAAAACAGGATAAATTAGGATTCTGTAAGCACATTGTGCACCTATTACAGTCATTTTTGAGTTATGAATACACAAGTTATTCTGATGACTTCCCTACTCATCAAGTTAGTAGGAGTCTTTAAAGAGCACCTGGAAGATGCAGGGTCACTTTTTTTTTCTTATTCTACAAGTCTAAACCATCAGTTCAAGGCCATTTATGAACAAACATTCCATTTAAATGATTAAATAATTCGTAACAGAGTTCTGATTTCTACTTATTGAACACATCTGTTTTATCACAAGTATGAATTAATTAAAAAAATGAAAGTTTTCCTCTCTTCAAAACACCTCAATAATTGGAATTTTTTTGCCAATTCTTTCTTTCATGCTTTTCATTGCTTAAATGTGTCCAGAACAGCAACACTTGGATGATCAAAAGAAATTTAAGACTAACTATTTTGCTAACTGACTTATCGTTTCAGTCACTTTTGATCAAAAATGTTGGGTACAGATTCTTATATGTGAGGATTTGCTGCTTTTGTTTGACATCTATGATATTGGATGACAAGTCTTTCAGTCTTGGACTGTTGGTTGGACAACAGATGCAATTTGAAGACATTTTTTATTGAATTTACCTTGATCTCGTCACTGAGCTTAGAATCAACATCCAAACGGATCAACACTGGTTCAGTCAACCCTGGAAATATCAAGAAATATAAAAACATTTAGCAAGCTTGAATCTTGAGCAGTAATCTTTTATTATGCATATCAACATGATCTTCAGTCAGTCAGTGACAGCACTGACCTGCTCTAGCAAACTCCACCAGCAGTTTTGGCAGAGTGGCAGAGAACAGCAGAGTCTGTCTGTTGTCTGGAAGCCTGCGGATGATCTCCTGAAGCTGCTCAGCGAAACCCATTTCAAACAGCCTGAGCAAAGGGAGAGCACCAGTATATTAACACATAGATGCATACGCGTGAATCAGAGCTGTGAATTGAAAATACAACACCTTTCTCACCTGTCAGCCTCATCAAATACCACATACTCCACATTGTGCAACTTCAGGTTCATCTCCGTGACAACGTGCATGAGACGACCGGGGGTACCGATGATTCTAAGGAGAAGAAGCACAACAATCAGGACTTAAAACATGCAGTAAATGATGGAGAGAAACACGATTGTCTGTCTGAAATATGATGAAACACTTACATGTCAGGGTTTTCATGAAGAGCAGCAAACTGATCGTCCATGCTGGAAAAGAGCAGAGAGATTTACATCGACACCAGAGTTAAAGGATCTCAGAGTACAACAGGAATATTGGGACATCACTCACCTGTCTCCACCAAGGATCAAGGCAGTCCTGAGGCCAGTGAATTTTCCCAACTATAACACAACAATGCAGTGAGAAGAAAACAGAGACAGGCTCTCAAAAGGAATCACAGAGCAACTAAACAGTGATTAAAATTATCGTCTGTCCGACCTCTTTCGTGAACTTCATGGTCTGCAGGGCCAACTCCCTGGTGGGGGTCATGATGAGGGCCCGGGCTCCCGTTTGGGCTTGAGGGCCTTTCAGCTTCTCAAACATCGGCACCAGGAAGGCAGCTGTCTTACCACTGCCGGTCCTGGCCATGGCTACCATATCTTTACCATCCAAAATCACCGGGATAGTCTGAAATAGTATGGGGAAGATTTGGCATGAAATATTGTGCAGTTAATAGTCACAAATGTTGGATTCCTGGATCCTGAAGTGGTGCTGACTTACCTTTCTTTGGATCGGGGTAGGGACTTTGTAACCCTTCTTCATGACGCCTTTATATACAGGGTAGCTAAGACCTGAAATCATACATCATTTAGTTAAACAGTATTGCCTCTGGACAATAATGGATCAGACTTTCAACATTATGAGTAACCAGTGGACACGCAGCCATATCTGTGGACTCTTCACTGGGTCTTACCCATGGACTGAAAGCCTCCAGACTTCTTCTTCTTCTTGTTTTGGGCTCTGACCAGCTGCCTCATGTCAGGCTCCACATCTGACGGGTAGTCTGATGAGGCGGGGAACCTCGGCAGTTTCGTCCCCAACTGTGAGACCAGCAAGAAATCACAAAATAAGCTCATTAACAAAATCCTTTTTGTGAAAATGGAAAAATGGAAATAGCAAATGGAATGGAAAAATTCATAGGCTATTTCAAGTCGGTCTTAAGTCAAACGTACACTTAGAATTTAAGAAAATAGATCACAATTTATTATTTTTATATTTGTGGCCAGATCACCCACCCCTCAAGTTCATGTTTTCGGGGGTAATTCTGACAAGATAAGAAAACATCTTCATCCCTCAGACCATCTATGAATATGCAAATATTGCTAATTTCAATATTTAATTGTATAACCTTTGTGCTGGTATCTAATGATTAACACGGAAACGTTCCCTCTTCAACATATGAAAGTGACAAAGAACGAGCCAACTACTTCTGCACAAACAGTAAAGCTCAAACAGCAAAGCAAAGCAACAATTAGCAAAAGACATCTTTGGGCAGAGATGGATGTTAAAGGATTGATTGAGTGGCAAAAAAATTAACTGTTTAAGCACAAACGTATCCCGAGGGAGGTAAAGTGTTACATAATACCAAAGTAATGAAGATAACAGAGTGGATGTAGATTTAAATGCACGGACGGAGCAACAGGCTACTTGTTTAATCGTACCAACATAAGCGTGACAGAATATGTACAATTACATATAAAGTGACAGAGATTAAAGGATGACTTGTTTCCAAAATGTCAATTCAGTCATTATCTGCCCTCACTGCGATGGATAGTTGGGTCAAGTTTCACAGTCCACAAAACATTTCTGGAGTTTCACAGTAAAATATCGTAGCAAAATTCTGGTAAATAACTAGCAGAGAAGTAGATTGGGTATTTTCTAAAATGTAAAAACAAAAAAGAAAGAAAGAAAATGCCTCTATACAGCTCATCCATTGTGATCCAAATATCCAAAAGGCTCAGTGAACAGCAAAGTCTTTGACTTAAATAAGGGTGTAAATAATTCGATTTTCTATCTAGGGGTTTAAAGAGACTTGGATTTTAACACACAAACTGTTTGTAGCCATTTTATGAATTACTACCTTATTTGTTTACATCAAACAAGTCCCCATATACTCGAGTCATTTAAAAGATTTCTGTGATACTATTGTACTGTGAAGCTCCAGAAATGTTTTGTGGATCACTTTACTTCATAACTTGACTTTCTTTCAGCGTGAGGCTTAAGTTAGTGGATAATGACTCAGTTGTCATTATTATGGAGTGAACTTATCCTTTAAACAGAAGTGGTCGCCTCCGAGTGCGTAATGCAGTGATTATCATAGGGGAAGAAGCATGACATCATTCATATTACTGTATGTACTTTTGAATACAGTTAACATGTATAAAGAATTTAAAGGGGGCATCCGGATTTGAACCGGAGACCTCTTGATCTGCAGTCAAATGCTCTACCACTGAGCTATACCCCCTGACGACTTTTGAAGACGTAGTGACATCACATCTGCTATAACATACCTTCTATTATTAATAACTATGTATAATATGTATTAATATATCAACCACGGGCAGAATAAGTTGTTTTAATGTGTTATTTACTTACAGAATCATCGTCATTAACTTCAACAGCCAGCTCGAAGTCTCCGCTGTCAGAGTCCGCCTCCGGCTCCCTGCTGCCCGTGTACCTCTTCTTCTTCGTCAGTTTCTTCTTCCTCTGCGCCATCTTTAAGCTTTAAGTCTTCTTCAAGACCGCTGCCGATAACTTTAGCGTACAATTTATGACACAAAAGTAGCGTTAAACACAGCTCATAGCATCTCAGCACACAACAACACGGTAGGCAGACATGTTGGACACACGTGTGAGCTTCTTCTTCTACGTCTTCTTCTCCTCTTCCGGTTTAGAGGGGCTGCTGGTGGAGCTCAGCACCGCCATCTACTGGCTCCACGCAGAGGCCCAGTCCGTGTGTACTGCTCACTATAATCTATGATTATGTATATTTTACTCCACCTCCACTTCCTCTGAGGCGATGTATTTTGTATGTTGTGTAATTCCTATTATCTTTAACGCTTTCCAGCGGCTCACAGCGCCGTGTTTGATGTAACAATATCTCATTTGCTGACAGAGGATGCAGATGTGATAATCTGTACCCTGCTTCAAAGGCAATACTGCAACAACCGTGTAACAGAATTTTCCGCTCGTGCTTTCTCCATCACCCTCAAACTCCAAATTAATACAATGAATTCAGCGGAGAAGGCTGATATTTTGTTTGAAATCCGCGAGCCTTTGTTAACTAGGAGCTTGTAGGTCTCCTGATCTACAGATTTCATACTCTTGTAATTTCAAACTAGCTCATTTCTGTTTCTGAAAGAGTGGAGTGACATCCATCTTAAATGTATTCACCCATTGTTTGATCCAGATCGAACCAGAGAGGAAAGTTGTTGTTTTATCACATGCTAACTTGAAAGAAATTGTCATTTTTGGTGGCTTTTCACCCGGTTTTGAGAGAGAATACACACACAGCATCTCCACCTTATATTGTGTTATCTCTATGTGTACACTTGTAATGCAGACACAGATAACTTGCAGCAGGGTCTTAGTGTGAATATATATTACACCCTGATTACTTTCTCTGATGCTGAAATGTATGATATACAGTCCAATCCTGATTTGAGGGTGCAATATGTAAGAGTTCTTTGTTGAAAACATTAAAAAATGATAAGCATATCATGAAATGAATTGACTTTGCCTGATTATTGTCTTCATAAACCCATTCATCAGCCAAGTATGTGTACATATATCAAGCAATTTGACTTTTTTTCATTGCTAACATCCAAGAAACGAGGTCATCAAACTTCAACAAATGAAGGTATAGAATAAAACTGACCACAGGAGAATGTGAAAAAATCAAATTAAAAAAACAGTGTTGGGTAAATTGTGAAAAAAAATCTCAGTGCATTTCTTTGTGTTGCCACTTTACATTTCTTTAGATTCAATCTTCAATTGCACAAGAACCACTTCGCTAGGTTGCAGAAAAGATCTTTTGGCTTAAAAATACCTCATTTGATCGCCACAAACAAGACAGAATATGTCCAGACTTTCCATTAGATATATCAAGTGTATGGCACTACAGGCATCGCTGGAAATCATTCCGAGGCCTCCTTAAAAATATTCAGTGGTTTCACACTTACAAATGTTGTAACGCAGTCTCACACTGTGGTCACTGGCTTGGAAGCAATGTGAACGGCCATGACACGTACAAATACAGTCAATCAGTGGTTTGCAGAAACCCTAACCCTGGTAGCCTACTGCCAACATTTCATTCTGGTGACTGGGTTGAAACAATACAACTTACCCACTACATCAAAGTGATTTCCATGTCTTTAGGGCATGATGTGGCAAGAGGAGCTGGCAGGATGTCCTGCAGCTCCAGTGTAACATTTTCCTGCAAACTCATATTCACGTCATTAGGTTGATGTAAAAATAATCTCAGTTACTGTCTGACAAAAATGAATAATGCTGTTTTTCGACCCAGAGTTGGATTTATCTCAGCCTATTGGCACCTCCTAACGTGTTAAAATCCCCTTCAGGCATGTACGTTTGAGATGAGTAAAAAGTGGCAGGCAGAGTCTACCCATCCATGCAACAACTGTCACATTTATGCTGCTGGAATCCTGAGGTACGCTATGAGATTCCTCTGGAAAACAGATTTTAGTCCACTGCACAAACATAGGCTCAGAGAATCGCTAAGTTTCAGCCGGCATTATGCACTATGTTAATTTTTGGGGATTCTGCCCTTGAAGTGCCATATTTATTACACACGCGCAAAACTAAATAAGTCATTGTTTGAGACAGTTTAGCTCAAAGCCGCATTTTGTCATTCCCCGTCAAATAATACCATGTTGCTGCCGATGACACAACAAAACAGAGCTCTGCCTCCATTCATAAATATTACCCCGCAGCTTAAAAATCGAATATCCTCCCCTGACAGCTTTGACTTAAAATTAATCTTGCACAACCAGTTGAATCTGAAAGGGGATTTTCTGATTCTTTTTTGCCTAAAGGCTAGGATGAGTAATTTTGTCAAAATTTTGTTCCTTGGTAGCATCCAATGCGCCCACTCCTTCTGCACACTGATTATTGGGCAGTTAAAATGTCACTGACATATTCCACATGTGGTTTCATTAAATTGTGTGGTGCAGCCAGCTGCTGCTGAAGAAAACAGCTGCCCAAGACATCAAAAACCAAATGAATTCTGGGATGTGCAGTATGTTTTTCATGAGGAGCCAAGAACTCAACTGTGTTTTTTTCTCCTTATTTCCCATAAACATCATTTCTTGTTTGATCTCATCGAAATGGTTTTTGTGTTGTTTTTTTTATGATGTGTATCATTAATGAAAACCAACACATAAAGAGTGGGTTTGATAATAAAGCACATTTTCTTTTGGTCGGTACATGAAGCTGACAGGACTTTTTTTTTTTTTGCATTCGCTCACAACTTTCTGTTGTTTATGAGCAGCCACAGTTGAAATGTTTCAAAAACACCCAGTGGAAATGTGTCCTTTGGATGATAACACTGACACTAATATGGCAGCCAAAATGTGCAGTACACTGTTTGAAGGCAGTGGGCTGATGTACAGTAAATAAGTCAACACCATGGCAACAGCCTGGAGCCAATGCCATTCATATTCCCCTCAAACTCAAAGAGCCCCGGCTGCAGTGGCCTGGTGCCAAGTCTATTCAGGGGAGCTGAGAGGGGGAAAGCGGGGTATGCAGGCGGGCAACAGTTACAGGAAGCCACCTATGGGATCCGCTTTTTGTTTTCAAAGGTGATTTAAGTGATAAAGCCTAGGGGGGATTAAGATATGAAGCTGGCAGGGATGAGAAGGTTGTGGTGGTTTCAACTTGGCGTTGAAATAAAAATTTTAAAAAACGGGTGTTGGCATCAGTGTGCTATCAGGTCAGCCTCCAAAGCTCCTGGCAGAGTCTTAAAATCTCAATTTCCTCACCGTGTCAAGCCCTCATGTTAAAAAGCGTGCTCCTGAATCCCCGCTTCATCGCCAAATGATGTTGTTCAGGCAGTGTATTATTATCTGATGGCGCTTTAATGCTTCTGTTGACATGTATCATAGCCTGTGAAAGAAATTAGGGCGCCATGTTTTCTAATGTTCCTATTGGGAGCGTGGCCCGGATGACGCCCCGCCTCTTGCAAATCCCCTGAGAGCCCCTGCCATCGATTTCACAAAGTGTAATGATAAGATCTGTAAATGACAAACATACATAGATTTATGAGCACTTACTCTAGCTAAGCTGAGCTATAGGGGGGACTTACAGCAAAGTATGTGACCTTTCAGAAATCTGCGGCGTAAACTTGAGTCAGATGGTTTCGGAAAGGACACAAATACGCTGGTTCATGAAGCAATCAGTGACCTAATGGGCACTGAATGAAAGTCATTAAGAAAACAGATGTCAACATGTCTCAGGTTGGATTTTCGTAAGGATGTCCTCCAGCAGAGTGTGTATGTGTGCAGCAGATGCCGCCACTAAGCCTCTGAGATTTAGGGGGAATGTTTAAATTAAGAGATTATTGAGCTGATGGTTTGCAAAGCTAAGCTTTTAAATGGGGGTAGCAGTTAAATATTCTTCCGCTCTATCTGTGTCGATTTAATTATTTATCAAGCGCTCTATAAAGCGCTGGCCATGGGTCCGGTTGGCCCTTTAAAAATAGTCCAAACATCCAATTAGCATTTGCGAGTGATGTGCTGCTGCATATCAGGCGGCCTTGTCCCTCCAGCGAGCCTTCAAAATGCTGGTTTGATTTTCCATGCCAGACAATGTACATCCGAGAGGCAAATTAATCACGGGGATCTGATAATGGCTCCTCTGTAAAGTTAGAAACGGCTGCATGGGAGGAAGTATCAGCTTTGGAGTCACGTCGCAATGAAAGATTACATCCTCAAATGTGAGATTTACTGGGACTGTTCCAACTGTAAAAACTGCTGAGAGGCAAATCAGAAAGTAAAAAAAAACAAAAAACATTTTGTCCCTCAGCTTGGTCGCGCGTATACCTCTGGATCAGCAACCAGTGTGCGCCAAGCAGCCGTGAATAACCCGGTGAGGAAAGACAGTATAGGTCTCAAGGCAGTTGAAGAGAGACAGGGTCAGAGCCTGGTCTTAGGCTTGCCAGGGTTGGCATGGCACTGCGAACGTGATAGTGCCACCCCCAGTGACAACAGCAGATGGTGAGCGGGCCCCTGGCTTCACCTTCAGGGCTCCTGGGCAGGGAGACAGAGCAGCCATGCACAAAATACAAGGCCACTGATTGGACAGTGCCTCTTAAGATGCCACAGGCCGATAAGATGCTGAGGGGAGCAGCGCTTCCATGCTTGAGAAGCCGCACTATTATGTTAGCCTGGTAGTTTCTCTGGAACCCTCATGGTAGACATTGTAGTTTATTAGGTCAGTAAATTGGGAAGCCTCAGTCGGGCAATGGCAATTGGATTGCAAGACATTGAAAAAAAAAATGAGTAAAGGGTGTCAGGAAATTCTGTATTTTTGTAACTGTGCTGCATCTGCATGAGTCTTTTTTGCTTTGTTTCTCTTCTCTCTAGCTTTAAATTTTAGCATAGCATCTTGCTCTTGCCGTATAGTGCATCTGGGGCTTGTGTAGTCATTTGAATAAAATATGTGAATCTATCAATTACAACATGTTCAGGCATTACTAATTTATGCAAGGCCAACAAAAAGCATTGTTTTCTATGTGAGTACATAAAAAGAGTGTGAATTCATGTAGTGAGTGAGTGAGTGAATGAGTGTGTGAGTGCACTCAAACCTGAATGTATGTAATTTCTCTCTACATGCTGGGGACCGTAATTTAAAGGACCATGAAGCAAAAATTCAGAAGTGCTTACTTTTCCACAAACGGGGCTAAGCCTTTTGCTGAGACGCCTCCTTTGCTGTATAAGGAGGATTCGGCTTTGCGCTCCGTTTAGCGTAAAACTGCCGAGGCACATACATCCGGTCAAACTTTCAATTACTTGATATTCTGGGTGCTAAAAGGCAGTTTCCCTTCAAGGCTTCAGCGGTTAATCTTACAGCTTGTGCCAGCATTAAGGAGATAATCATGGGACATGTGACAAAAAAAGCACAAATAACTTGCCCCAAACCGAGGCAGAAGAGACCCCTGATGATTTCCCCAACCAGCCCAGATTGGTTTAGGGCATCAGAGACCCTGAAAGTGAAGTCTCAAACATCAGGGATCTTCATGTTGTCCATGATTTTTTGTTTTGTTTTGCACATAGCTGCGCATAGCCCGCAGAATATCTCTTCATGTTGTTGAGTATCGTGGTCAAACATTACTGGATTACTGCTCATTAACTCTGCAGAGAACCCGACGGGCTGTGGCTAATACACGAGACTTAATGGCCATTTCCAGTCTCATCTCCTCTACACTTTAAGGGGAGGGTTATATGCGATGACAGATGCCCAGAATTAAAGCTCGCAGAGCAGAATTAACTTTTCATGTATTTCCCTTCTCACGTCCTTGTTGTTTCTTTTTGTTTCTCCCCGGGCTCACTTCTTCTCCTGGTGTCTTAATTGCAATTTCATCAAGAATTTAAAGCCATGTAGCCGTCCCTATTCTCGTCACTGTCACTCCAAACTAGCCACCGCAGGGGACTTCAAGGGTATTTAAAGCAGCTATTGTGTGTCATGAGATAAGTCAGGAGCAGCTCGGGGAAGACTCACTTTCATCCTTTTGGTACTGCCGGACCTCCTCTCACCCCCCCCACCCCCCCACCTCCTCCAAATCCATCCTTCTCTCACTCTCTTTCATGGCTTTATCACTCAAAGGCTCAAGCAGCTCAGCAGAATATAAATGAATAAAGGCAGTGAGATGGGGAAAGAGGGAAAAGGTTGAGACAAAATTGTATGTGCACATCAGCATTGGGACTTTTACCGGGACTGCTCTTTTATGCTTCTCACCACTCAGCTGGGCCGTGTTGATGCAATATGAAAATTTCGCATTACAGATTCATCACTCGTCTCCATGACTAATGGGAATCTTGAGATGCTGAGTTGAGCGCGACCATTGTAAGTCAATAAAAGATAAGGCTTTTATTGTGGGAAGAGTTGGAGCAAAAGTGTCACATCCTGGGAAATGGGAGTACTTTCTATGGCCTTGCAGAGAGTGAGATGGAAAAATTGGTGCCACTCTCATGTTTGTACAGGAAATATGAAGCTACAGCCAGCAACTGGCTAGCTCAGCTTAGCTTAGCTTAGTATAGCTTAGCTTAGTTTAGCGCAAAGACTGGAAGGAGGGGAAGACAGCTTGCCTGGCTCAATCCCAAGGTATAAAAAAATCCACCTCCTTGTACCTCTAGCGGCCCAAACACACCAAACCCACACTAAACAACAGGTGGCGACGAAGGCTGACAGTTGTGGCGACGAAGGCTGACACTTGTGGCGACGAAGGCTGACACTTGTGTCGCCTCACCTTGCCTACAGCTGACAGCCAGCTTCATGGGAAGAAATACCTCTCCATACCACCAAGCACCTGTAGTTTGTATTCAACGTTCAAAAAGAAAATCTAAAAACCGTTGTTATGATAAAGCAGCATTTCTTTCATCACTCTTGATAATATAGCCACTTCTAATAAAGAATATGTCAGATAAAAAGCTGCAAATGACCAAAGAGTGAAATACAAGGGGAAAGCCAACCAAACATGGATACTACAGCAACAGGCTCAAGAGGCTTTCCCTTTCTTTTTCCAGTTCCGCCTCTCGTGTTCATTCACTGGGCTGAACAGCCAGCCTGAGCGATTACCCTCACCGACGGGCTCTGCCGCCAATTCGACACGCTTAATCAGCCAATGTGCCATTTGCACAGTGATACCGTTGGCGGGTCTTGTGCGGTGGAAAGAGAATAGCAACGAGGTCTGTGGATTATCTTGTGTTACCAGGTCATGGTGTCTGGAAACAGACAGCCGAGAACCGCAAGTCAAGTGCCATCCACTTCCATTAGATTCAAGAGCGGGCAAACATCTCTACGGCCAATATGTCCAAAACCTGGCAACTCGCACAAAAACAGCAGTTAAGAGGAAAAATTTGTACTGTACATCTTGGGGTGAATGACTATTTCCAGTTTGTTGGCACATTATATGCCGCTTTGAGCTGTTGCTAGGCTAGTAGCGGAGACTCTAGGAGGTTTGTGTGCCTTCCCAAGAAAAAGTCCAACACTTCAAGGATAAGTTCACCCATAAACTAAAATTCATTCTGCTCACCCACACGCCGATTGAAGGTCTGTTGAAGTTTCTTAGTCGGCAAAACATTTCTGGAGCTTCAGCATTCTCCTAAACAACTGAAGTAGATGGGGACTTGTTTTATAAGGGGAAGAAAACAACAGAAAAAGAACTTAATAATTCTCTATAGAGCTCGTCCAGCATAGTCCAAGTCTGTGGAAATCCTAAATTGACTTTAAAAGACGTAATTTACACCTCTTCACTGTAGCCCCTTAGCAAAAAGTAGTATACTTGAAGTTCATTTTATTAAGTATGCTTGAGTATAAGTATAAGTATAGCAAGTATACTATGGACCATATACTTGTAGCATACTAGAAAGTATACTAATTTAATACTTCTTCGGACTAAATTGGAACATTTTAAGTTTATAAAAGTATACTTTAAGTATACTTTATAAGGTCATTTTAAGTTTACAGAAGTACACTTTCAAGTATACAACAAGTATACTCATCTATATTCTACTAGTGTACTAAGTATATACTTCTAGTACACATTTTAGTTTATTAACATGTAAGTTTATAACAGGGGTAATACCTCAATGTAAAGGTGTGTAGTGAAAAACATTTTTATTCTGCTAAATAAAATGTAAGTACAAGTCAATGACTTGATCTTATTCTGTACTTACATCAAGATATTGTAAGTATTAGCATTTCTAATATGGTAAGTTCTAGCAAGAGATTCATCAATTATTACCACACATGCTCACAGCTTAACAGACGGGAAGTCTCTCCCGGAAAACACCCCTTCACTCACGGTGCCAACATTTTTATCATCTTTGTTAATTCGACACAATTTAACCACATAACAAGGATGTGAATTAACCTGCAACCGTTTTACACATCATCTTATTCACAAACACATTCACGAACCATAATTACACCAACAACAACAGAATACCCAAGAGTCTTTGTGCCACAGTCCACAGTATACTAAAGTACAAGTATAAGCTTTAGTATTAAAGTATAAGTCTAAGTATTAATGTACTTAGTCTTAGACTATTCTTTATACTTTTCAGTATAAGCCAAGTATACTTCACTATACTTTTCTTAAGTATACAAAATGTAGTATATAAAAAGTACACTTCAAGTATACTGCCTCAATTTTAGTATAAGATTAGTATACTTGTAGTACACTTGAATAAACTACTTTTTGCTAAGGGGCTGCTAAAGTAAACGCATTAGCGTGCACCCTGTCTGTCCTTAACTAGCTTGACCCTGCATCGGGGTGTAAATAATGTCTTTGCCAATCAATTTGGGATGTCAGGGATTCCTGAGACATTGGATTGGATTATAATGTTTTGTTTGCCGTTGTTTTTACCCAAGAACAACGCAACTTCACCCAACTTTCTGTCAGCATTGGGGTGAGTATACAATGACTTAATTTGTATTTTGGGTTAACTTATCCTTAAATCCCAACACAACAGTGATCTGATGTTTTAATATTTCTGTTTTTGTATGAGTGAACAAACATAATATGTGTTCATTTGGGAGCTTTAGAGGTGCTGATAGCAATTAGGATACCTGCTTCCCCCTGTGTCCAGTCTTTGTGCTAAGCTAAGCTAAGCTAAACTGTATATTTAAAGGACAGACATAACAGTGGTGCTAATCTTCTCACTTCACACTCTGCAAAAAAGCTAAGGAGCATATGTCTATTCTACATATATTGTCAAACTATTCATTCAAAGTCGTACTGGCTTAAAACAGCATCTTTCTCTCCCTCACCTCATAACACACACACACGACTGTCCGCATGACCCTCTCTACCTACCATATGCTTCTCACAGATAGTACACACTGCTGGCATTTCTCTTCTCTCACCCCTGATTTCCTTTCACACACACTCACACACAAACAATGAGTCATGAATAAAAAGCACGGGGAGGAGAGACAACTCACACGCAGCTGCACACGCTTACAAATTAAAAGAGGCACGCGTGTGTGTGTGTGTGCAGGAACATAACAAAAAGATGAGCATGTAAGATGTGATTAGGAGCAGTTCGTTTTTCGTAAATAAGTGGTCATGAAAAACGACCTTATCTGCATTCCGCTGTGATCAAAACATATGTGGAGAAATCTGTCCCCCCCCCCCCCTAGTAAATATGTCTTGATATGAATGACAGCGATCATTGGCAGCCATCTATCAGGCTGGACCATATGTTGCTTTGGGTGGGGAGGGAATGAGGGCTTACCGCAAAGCCTGCCTTATCCCCTGGCATTACAGTCTCTAAGAAAGGATTTACTCTTTAATTCTTGATTAGATAGAATTTTCTACCCAGTGTGCGAGCACGGTGATACACCGCGCAGAGATAACCTGCCCCATCGGGTGTGTGTGTGTGTGTGTGTGTGTGTGTGTGCTAGTGTTTGTCTGTCCTTTGGCAACGCTCCTTCACAGTACTCCTCCACACACACACACACACACACACACACACACACACACACACACATACACACACGCTCACGTATACACGCCAACCTGCCCACCCCTGGAGTGCCATCCCATTTAGTGGCTGGGCGTTTAATACAATGTGATAGGGCTATTATTAGAAGCGATGGATTATCAATCAGGAATTAATCCTGATTGATGTGTTCGCCCCAACTGTAAAAGGACCACAATCACTTGCTACACTGACTGTTGTCATCTCTGTGGTGAGAGAAAGTGGCTCTCTTTTACTTATTTATTTTTATCTGATATGAGAGGACAGGATTGTTTTAATGATCAAACCACTGGCTCCACCAGCTTCACCTACTCAGGACGTGAGGAGACCACTGAGGAAGACATTCATTTATTTAGTCCCTTCACTCATCTATCTTCCTCCCCCTCGTCTCTCTGCCTGACTGGCTGCTGAGCTGACTGACTGCCTGGATGGTTGGCTCCCTCTCTCACTGGACGCTCACTTCACTCACACACTGAGCGAGCTTCGCTGAGGCTGGGGTGGAGAGAGACAGTCGGGCTTGCTCAGGCTTTGGGGAAGTGGGATCTCTCTGCTCAATTTCTCTCCCTTTCTGTTTTGGTGGATTATTAGATGAGAGCAGAGGAACAAATCTGGCTCTCTCTCTCTCCTCCAGCACTGACCACTGACCATCACCACTGTGTGCTGCATCCATGACTTTACATACCTGGCTGGTGTACGGGCTTGGATTTATCTTGGTTTGGGCACTCTGCTTGACACAGGGTGAGTAGTATGTGCTGAGAGGAAGGGCTTTTTTGCAACGCATGGAGACATTTGAAAAGGCTGCACGTGTGTGCGTGTCTATGTGTGTGTGTGTGTGTGTGTGTGTGTGTGTGTGTGTGTGTGTGTGTGTGTGTGTGTGTGTGTGCGTATGTGGGCGTGTGCGCGTGTGTGTTTGCACTTGCAAGTAGATTTGTGTGTGACAGACAAGAAAAAAATGTGCTGAGTTCTTATAACCTTCACTTCACAACAGGTTTTTGTAGGCAGAGTAATCAATAACATCATGTACGGTCATAAAGATGGTACCTTACATGTGCTGCACAGTGAAAGCATTGTTCAAATGAACATTAAAAGTAACGCAGCAGTGGAACAGTGGATGAAACAAGCTGAAGGAATCAAATCAATTCAATGAACAATCATGCTGAAAGATGACTCCGGTGAATCTGCCTTTGTTCCACATGTAATTGACTGGGGAGTTCAAAGCTATGCCTCCCGACAATGGGTAATATCCATATGTGGCAAACTAAATTTCCCTACAGAGCAGTAACGATTGACCCGGATCTGCTCGGCTGCGACCTTTTGTTTCATTAGGGACCAAAAGAAAAGCAAACGGCACTGATGTTATGTGCGTCGAGCGAGCAGATAATGATTCGCTTGATTCATGTCTCGGTGTTTCGGTCTGAGTCAGATCACCTCTGATCCCGGCGCCAGACCAGAGGGTGAAGTGAGCTCTCCTGGACCGATTAATGATGTGGCGTTTATAAATAGGGCAACATCCCGTGAAAAGGCAGGAGATGAGGCTGCTGGATGTAGATATAAGTGTAGTGCATTATAAAATGAACATCATTTTAAATAGGTGAAGGTGATAATGAATCCTAATTAACAAACAAGAGGAAACTGAGTTTAATAGAAAAATCATGCCGTTAAATGTCTATTATGTATGACATCATTTTTCGATAATCTTGACTTCATAATCAGTTTCTGATATGTTTATGGTGTCTTAAAAGCTAATTTGGAGCATAACTTCATTTACTAATCCAACTGAAAAAGCAAAAAAATAAGAAAATAATAATCCTTCTTGTTTGCTATTTCATGCTGCTTACTTTTTCCTTCTTTAAAATGTCTCTCGTAAAAAAAAAATGGTGACGCATTTGACAGCGTAATGAATGGAAATGCAGATTAGCTCAACAAGCACTTGCGTGTTTACATATAAAGCCCGCTCGAAAGCAATAATTGATTAGGTTACATTTAGGTCAGGGTAGACTTTAATATATTCAGAGTTAATCAACATTTGCGGTGCTTACATGGAGAGGATCTGGTGATAATGCATTGCACTGTGCCATGAAAGCTGCAAGTCTTTTACCGTATGTCCTCATTACCGTGACAAATGTTCATACCGGGCTGCTTTTTGAATGCCTCGTGAGTGCGGTGTGTAACAACGCTGCACTCACAGTAAATTGATGAATCAGCTTGTGAACGACCACTGTGTTTTTTTGTTTTTTTTTTTCAAAACCATTACCCAGCTCGAATGAAATGCTCCAATATTTATGAGAGCTTTTCGCCGCATGGTGTATCACCAGCAGGGGAGTATGACACATCCCCTAAAGGCTGGCATGTGCTCACTGTCCCTGTGAGGCTTTACATTGATTCCAGCAGATTTCTAAAGTGATTTTTGTAAGAGCATTTGCCCGGGATTAGTTTGCTCCTGAAAGCTCCATCAGAGCTTTTGGTGGGCTATTTAACAGAGCAGAGGCAGCGAGAGGCTCGGGCCCGCTCTCTGCCCTCGCTCTGAGTCCACAGGTTTGCAGAGATAAAGAGGGAGGATTGGTTTCAGCCAAAGCTGATCTTCCATCTTGTGTGTGTGGGATTTTGGAGGTCAGGCGCAGGTGTGTGAGTGGTCTGTATTCACGGACAATCCCTTTAAGCTCTGTGGATTTGTTCTGTTTAGGCTTAGCCTTACTTTCTTGAGAGAGTTAGACATTGGGGAAGTGAGACAGTGGCTCGGAAGAAGACGGAACTAAAGATGAAAGTCGTATTTTGAGCATTTCATTTCTGAAAAGATATGCAAAGACATTCCATTGTATCGTGATCCAGTGCACAGGGACCAAACCCATTTTTGGCAAATGATCATATTAACTCAGTCTATGATTTCTAGGCTCCAGCTGAGGGGGAGAAGTAAACAGCGTAGTCTCGCTGCATGTTGATTTAGCCCCTCTCAAGTCCTTCTCAGTGCTGTAGCTTCCACCACTTACAGGGTGCTGAGTGGTAGAGACAAGGCTTTGAGATCACAAGCTGGAGCTGGCAGCCAGACAGCTTGGGATGGAGTGTACTACTGAGGGTGAGTCACCCTTAAGCACAAGCTGAAAAGGGAGAAGAGAAGAGAAGAGGAGAGAAGAGAAGAGAAGAGAAGAGAAGAGAAGAGAAGAGAAGAGAAGAGAAGAGAAGAGAAGAGAAGAGAAAGACTCCAAAGCAATGTTCCTTGCTGGAACTGTGATTTGTTTTGAAGGAATCTTGATGCTTTTAAGATGCACTTCTTTTCAAACACCATGCAAGATATGCCCTCAGTTGAACTGAAGCATTGCTTCAAAACGACTTCATTTTCACTGTTGATGTAGCTCTAGAAAGAAGAACTATGATGCTGCAATTGAAGTTCACTTCTCCAGTCTACATGTAATTTCAGGTTGAATCACAGTCGGTGCAGGTGCTCCTGGTGTCGATCTGGAGTGATGGAAACATCTTGACAGTGAAGGCTCGTGTACAGCTTAGGTTTCGTGTAGACAGATGTATCAGAGGAAACATCCTCGGGCAAGAGAAGGGAGAACTCCTGCACACTGTCTTTTAAGAGAACTGGTCATGGATGGAAACATCAAAGTCAAGTGGCAGTTTAGACGCAACCTGGAACTTGGAAAATGTTTGCTTTGAAGTATAAATGTCACCATTACTAACACTGTGGTGAAGCGGTGGGTCATATAAGGCTGTGTGTATATTAGCAGAGACCGAAGAGTGCTGCAACCAACATGGTACACATGCTGTAATTACCAGTAAGCCAAATGTTCTGATGCACCAGCCAAATATAAGTAAAACTAAGGGGAATGGTCTTGTGGGGAATGATTGATACATTTGCAGTATACACTACAATGGAATGTCGCAGGAGACACGGTTGATAAGCCGGGTCAATAAAGAGGAGCAGGAGCCACAAATTCAGATATATGCTAAAGGTCAGTTGGTGATTTGAGGGGCGATGCCTCCAATAAAACTGTAAAATAAAAAACCAAAGAACGATGTAGTCTGTCGTAGCCTGGGTGTTCTCTGGAGCCCTGTGGACATTTAGTACACAGCCAAATGCTTCATTGTTAACACCTTATTAGACTGTTGTAGAGATTAATTAGTGATACATTATAAGGGAAACTGTGCTGCAACATAAAGCAAAAACCATCACCATATAATTTCTGTCTGGTTTGAAATAAATTCCAGCTTCTCACATCTTATCAAAGTGAGTCATAGTTTACATAAACATGTGTATAACTATGTTTTTATCTGTTAACAAAGAAGATATTATTTCTAGTTTTGCCAAGTTTCTTATTACATTTTATTACTTTATGGTACCTAAAAAAATACTAGGGTGTTACTGTCTTTGTTTACTGTCTAAAAACGACCACATTATTCCTAGTGTTTGCTAAATGTACAAAAAGTACAGCTTATTACATCCTATAAGTGTACTCTAAGATAAGGTGAGACCAACATTGCATTTTTAAAGAAATTTTGATCAGAGGAGAAGGACTGATTTTATTCTTATTGATCCTTTATCTGACTGAGCTTTGTGCAGGTTAGAATCTATGGCGCCGACCATGACTCTGACATATTAGCGCTGTGCTGTGTATGGATAAATCCATGGCACCGTCCGTGGTGCCGAAAGAGCACATAGATTTGGAATTGTGCCTTTTCCTCTCATAACTGCTCTTCTGTCAGTTTGGTCTTGGATCTATTTTATTTTCAACTGAATACTATAATTTCTCACTCACATACTATACTCTTTAGAGTAGTGTTCCACAATCAAGGTGACAAGTAGCAATGCATAGTCACAGAGGGGTGAGAGGATCATACAGACACACTCCTGCTTGTATATTTCCTATTCCTATATTTCTCTCATATTTTTTAAAATCATTCAGTAGAGCCTGCTGTATTGAAAATACACCCCAGACCAAGTCACTTGCGTAACAAAATAGTTACAGGGTGACTAGCCTACAGACTGAGTTTTAATATTAGGGTTAGGATAACCTGCTGTGCCCAATCTTGGATTGTAGTCTTTACATTGTTCTACTCCATGTTTTTAAATGTGATGCAGGTGTCCATCCCTCTGGTGGATGTAGAATAAATATGTGTCACACAAGAAGGCTAATCTCTTACTGTGTGAAAATGAAATCTAAAAATCTTTGTATTCATAATCACAATGGTGTTCAATATGGGTTCTGTGTGGATGTCCTGCCTGTAGTGAATAGGCAGGTACAGCTGTTGTGTTGATCAGTCTCAAACAGGATGATGCTCCCGTCATTTTAAGCGCACGCATGTCTCGACATTACAGTGATTCCACATTGAGCCTGTGCCATTCCATCCATAGCCCCAAAAGTAGCTTATACACCCTCATATACTCTTATGTAAGCTGGCACATCATGTTTAAATTGCACCCTTCTAAGTTGTCGTGTACTGCTGTGTGTGTGTGTGTGTCCCCGCAGTCAAGGGGCTGCAGTGCTATGGCTGCAACATCATCCAGGGCCAGAGGTACGTGGACGTGGGCTGCTCCAACCCAGAGGTCATCACCTGCGCCCACTCACACAAAGGCTTCAAACACCGATTCTGCATCAAGACAGAGAGCAGTGAGTAAACCCTCCGCGAGCGCCATTTAATTAATGACTAATAAACTGGAATCGTGTTCACAATTTTCCTTCTCTCTCTCTGTATCCTCTAACTCAGTGGACTGATGCGTCTGCGTATGGCAGCTACTTATTTGAAGAATATTTATGATTATTAGGTCGTGATGAACTCACTCTGGCGTGCCACCGAATATTGTTTTTAATCATACGTTCGTGTTAATCTCCTTCGACCACTGATGTGAATATTCCATTGCTCCTCGCACTGAGGTTGGTTACGTAACCCCGCTTTGGTGTGCTTTGCTGAGTAAATTACAAATCATTCATTGTTTAACGTGGAGTCAAATGGAGGATGTGGACGGCCACGACGGGGTAGTGATGGCCAGATGAGTGGTTCTGCTGATACCCGCAGAAGCGTGGACAATCCAGCTGTTCCTGTGCTTGATGTCTAATTTAGTACACTCAGTACACTGTTACAAAAGGGCTGATGAGGCACCTTTTTCCACCGGCTCAGAGAAACAGACAGCTCAGACAGGGACTGACAGCAGCCCGTCAGAGGCAGTGTGACAGGCACTTTGTCAACAATCTTGAAGCAGTGTCTTGGTAGTAATCGGTGGCCAGTCAGCCTGTTAATCTTCATGTGGCCCTGCCAAACTTAAATCTAACAGATGCTGGTGAAGTTCCATATAAGTCCAAGATTTCTAGTCCCCTCTGCCGGTCCGATGCCCTATCCTCTCCTCTCACATCTCAGCTGTCTCCAACCTGGCAGAAACTGTCTAGATAAGCTCGACTAAGAATTTGAATAAAGAATCCGTGTTGAATCCACTGAGAACACCACCCACCTCTTCATTTACAGCTTCATTTTTTAAAAAAAACAACTACCAGCTCTGAGCTCCAGTGCATCTGGGGAAGATGTTGTCAGGTGCTAATTGAGTGCAAGAAGGTGTTTAAAAAGGTGTATAAAATCTTATTATAGACATCATTTTAATTGAAGAACAGAGTGGAGAGGCTGAATAAGGGCTGGAACATAAGCTGTACGGACTTAAACCATCTAAATGTTATATAAACTGTATTTCACAGTCAAAGTAATTATTTGAGGCCAGTAATGGGTCCAGCGCTTTTCTTCATGGCGGTGTGACAACTAGAAGTGACCGAATCTCCAGCGTCTTGACTCCCTGACGAAGGGGGTGATGCTGAAACACTTCTGAGGCTTTACATTCGCAGGCGGTGACATTAAACTACATTTAAAGAGTTTAAAGAGATGCCTCTGAGTTTTTATTATGATCATTGAGCCCATCCAAAGAACACTTTAGAAGAACTCAAACTCAATTTGCTCTTACTCCTCCATTTTTTAAATAATATCCAGTGGATTTGCAGCCGGCACTTAAGCGTGGATTTAGGTTAAGGTTTAATTTTTTTCAGTATTCCTCTACTTAAATAAGGATAATACAGATTTTAAATATAAACACTGTAATAATTTGAATTCTGTGGTGACGCTTCTCCCAGCAGTACAAAATGTACTATTTGTCAGAGGCTCAGTTCCTCAGCTGTGAAGACATCCCCCTTGCAGAGTGCGCCTTTAAGATCTCCACATGTCCACCTCATTACACACTTGCAGTATTTGGTGCTTACTTGTGCTTTTTTTTTTCTTGCTGAGCCAAACACCTGCCTGTCACTCTCCCCTGACTGACTGTCGAACCTGTTTCTGTCCCTCCAGCGGCCCTGGGTATCGTCCTGACCAGCGGTTGTGCCACATCCAGACACTGCCAGCAGCAAGAGCTGCCAGGGGTGCGCATCCACTGCTGTGACTCAGACCTATGTAACAGCGCCTCCTCCTGGCACCCAGGCACACTCCACTACATCAGTGCACTGTTCAGCCTCCTGCTGCTGAGGATGTGGTTGTGATGTGGAGTCAATCTGGAGAGGATTGTGACACCGGTGGACTATGGGAGAAACAATTTTTGTATTAGTCACTCTCATTTCCTCTCTTAGCTGCTCACATTTAGGACTGATTGCCGAATGAGAGTTTTACTCAGTACGGTGTTACTGGTGAGCAACCTCGAAAACCGTAGCTTTTGTCATATAGTCAGACCAACGACAAAATAACCCTGTGAATCTGTTCGATGGTGGGGTCATCAGTGAATTTATCGTGCACACCCACTTACTGAAATGTAGCTTGAAGTACAGTTTATAGGACACTATGGGACATTTGTTACCACGAAAAGAAAAGTTATTCGTTAGAGTCATAATGTCACTTCATAAAGTCTTGCGATGCAGATACACACTGACTTCAGTTTTGTAAAGGCTTACATCTACTTATGCTGTTCTACATCAACCCATTTACTCTGTTAGGCTTCTGTTCACTCATCAACTTTCTCAAGATCAAATCTTTGTGTGCAGTACATTCTTTTAAGGTCACAGGTCGCCATTTACTTTGCAATATTGAGGATATTTTTTTAGATTGCTGTCCAGCTGTCCAGGCTATGCTTGGGGAGAGCACACTGCATGAGGATTTATGTAGGATTGTAAGAAATATTGTACAGTGAAAAGCATGTTATGTTGTGATTTACTGTATTAAAATGTTTCATATTTTTCAAAAGAAAAATGCTTTGAACTCCAGATTTTTTTTTTTTGTTACAGCAAGACCGACCATGCACGACACACACGACACATGACAAGAAAGTGAAATGAGTTGGCCAGCTGATTTTGATAGAGTTGTTTATGCACATTTGAAAAGCTTACAGAGAAAAAAATTAATGAATACATAAATAAATGAATAAATAAATAAATAAATAACAACCATGACGGGGAAATATTGCATGGTTAATTAAGGTAAGCTAATATTCACCAGTAGAAATTTACACAGTTATGTTATGGTCATTTTCCCACAGACATTTCAAAGTGGGCCTTTGCTAGTTTAGCTTTGTATATCATAAATTTGTCTTATACCAAACAAGCTGTGTGTAAGCCCACAGCGGCACGTACAATCTGAGTAAAAGTGCCAGTGTTGTGTTGTGTTGAGACATTAACAGATTTGAACCTGGCTTCAAATGCCAATGTCAGTTTGTGTGCTACAAGGGAAAGGGCCCCCCCCCCCTTTCCCTTGTATACAGCAGTTTCAAAGTAGGTTTTCTCTAATATCTCTGCAGCTTTGATGGCCAATGAACTCAGAATATTACTTTAACTTTCTACCCGTCAACCTATTCTGAATTGTGCAGTTTTAGATAGATAGATAGATAGATAGATAGATAGATAGATAGATAGATAGATAGATAGATAGATAGATAGATAGATAGATAGATAGATAACTGTATTAATCCTCCAAGGAAAATTAGATTCAAATACAACTGCAATCAAAATGCAAGGGCAAACATAGGAACAATAAAAAAAAAAAGAATTAAAAGTATTGAAAAAACAATGAAGTTCTATACACAATAAAACCCCAAAACAGCTATAATTTTTTTTTTTTTTTTTTTTTTTAATTTTCTTCAATAGGGATCTTTTAAAGGGTAGTTCTTGCTGGAGCAAAGTACTAATAGACATCCAATAAATTATAAATTACTTTTAGGTCATAAAGAGTGGTTACATTGATCTATGAGGCTTTCACCTGACATCTTTGAATCAGTCTGATAGGTCTTCTTCAAAAAGGGCCTTACCTGAACCCATGTCACCCAGGTGTGATCACAGCCCACAACACACAATCTTGTACCTCATGATTACACTTATGTTGTGTTTACATAATCTAACGCGGCATTTTAATCGGTATTAAGTGATATACCAATACGACACATGAAGGCACCTGTGCAGGTGAGGCTGCCCTGACGAAACAGTGCACACTATTGGTGCACACACCGCAAATCGCCGCATATGATGCTCTTTGTCCCAGAAGCCCATTGTACACAGCGGAGGAAACCCTGTGCCGTGAGCAGCCATCTTGGATAGACAGATCATACTTGAGCCAGGATAACCTGCATTCCTTTTTCTGAACAGCTCAAGAACACAAAGCTCAAAAGACTTAATTTCTGGTAAGGACATGGAAGAGGGAACACTGGAACACACTCTCACACACTTACATGATGCCTAATAAACGCAGAGCCACTGATATTTAATTTATGAAACAGTTGGAACAGTTTAGCTAGCCTGTGTTAGCCAGGTAGCTAGGGGCAAAGCTAATGACGCGAGCTAACAGATGGCTAATGTTGGGTTGGTGTTTGTCGTTCGCTTTCAAGATGAGGAAATATTGCCGGTTAAACTGTAAGAGAACACTATTGTAGGCGAGAATTGACTTGCACGCCGGTGGCTAAATATGTGTTGACAAGCTAACCAAGCTACGCAGCTATCGTTACCATAATCCAACCACTGCAGCTAGCTGGAAACTAGCATCTGAAAAGCTATCGCTAGCTGCCGTTAGTTTGGTCTGTGGTAGGTTTTGTGAAATTATGCAGAAGTCAAGTTAGTTTTCTAACCTAGTCATAGTAATGACATGAAATTGTGTGTGTGTTGATAGAGGCAACCGACTCACATGTTGTGATTTATGCGATTTGTTGTTGAGACACAACTATGGATGTCAGTAGGCAGTCAACTAGCTAACGCTAACGTAGCTGTCAAAACAGCTAATCTAGGGCCGTGGTTGTTATCAGACACGATCTTGTGGGCTGAAAGCAAGTAAATGTCAGATTTTACGTACTCTTCCGCCTGGAAACGTTGGCTGTGTTTTGTGCGCAGACTACCAGCAGGGATTTAACCCAAACGAGCCTGATACTTGCCGGTTGTTGAGCTAAGCTAAGGTGCAGTTGTCGAGGAGCAGGCATGATGTTACAGTTCCTTTTATCAAAGAGTTAAAATCGGACACTCGAGTGGTTTTTGTTTGGATTTGTGCGTACGGATCATCTTTATTCTCACTGATTGTATGTGTAAAAGTGAGACCGTGATAATCTGTAGTGCATCGTTACACGTTATGTCCGATGATTTCCTAGTCATCCGTTTAGCCTCCTTTTCGTCTTTACTACTCTAAACAACATATTTGTTTATTTAAAAACGTAAGTTGGTGATAAAGTAGACCACCCATGCTTTCAAATGGTTCATATTTGGATATGAGTCTTTATCTGTAATAAAACGCTGCATCATTTCTGTTTCTTTGCCAGCAGGCTTGATCTAAAAGGATGAATAACAACATTACTTGTTGTTTATGTGTGCTGATGTACGTTAATCATATAATATCAGTGAAGTAAGACGTGAATTGGATTTGTATGCAGTGTGATGGTGTGTCTGTCTCCCCTGTAAACGCCTGTGATGATCTCATTGTATTGTTTTTAGGGCTTGAAAGGAGTCACATGATTTGAATAGTGGGCCTGAACATCATGGAGGCACCATATGCTATATGTGTGTCATGATTTCCTGACAGACCAGCGATTTGAGTCACCCATAAGTGGTGCATCCCTCCCTCTGTGGGAAGTGGCTGTTGAAAAGGAGGAAAGGCAGTGACAGTATTTCTCTGGAGAAGGATCCAGGGTGTTTAAGAGCAACAGAGAAGTGCTGAGGCTGCAGTCTGGTCACATGGTTCTGGCTCGCAGTCTCCTTGATGGATACTCAGCGGGTTTATTTCAGTGTAATAAGCGAGAGAAAAAAATACAAACCGACAAAGGGGGGTTGGGTATCTAACGGAATCACATTTTGTTTTTCCCCAGGTTGGGGATTACCCCTCGTAGCTTGCCTTCCAGGGTAATGAAAACCGTCACACCGGGGGTAGAGATTCCACATGAGGGTCATGTGATAGGAGGCAGCCAGGAAAAGGCCCTCAAATGTTACTCTAGATTTTATAGGATAGTGATGGTGTAATTGTGTGATTTGTTGATGGTCTGTGGTTCCCTTTCAGACCTGCTCATTGCAACATCATCATTTATTTCAGATTTCAGATATATTAGACAATGGGGAAATGGTATCAGCATAAGTAACATTGCAGTGTAAACAAACCCTCAAAAGCAAGTGGACTGTGGTTAATATTGTGATATCAACATTTAAACAAAGTAGTGATAGGGCAAATACTCAGATAGTGTATGATTATCACACGAGAAGTTCATACAGACTGCTTTTTGCTTCAGTTAGCTGGTTGGTGTTGGCCTGAGTAATCACCAAATGTCAGGTCGGGTTGCAGGGTTTGTGAGTGTGAGCCAAGTCTTTTCTGAGGCCAACAACAAAAACACAGTCACCGCCTGCTCTGGTATCCCTGCAAGTTGTTTACATAGTTTCAGATCGTAACACTAAGCAGCTTGTGCTGTAATTAAAAGGTAATATTTTCTTCCCATACTTACACATTTTGAAATGTACTTGGATTTGTCTTAGTTATCTGATTTTATTATCCAGTAATATTTGTTTTCGTTATGTTTTGTCTCAACTCTTCTGTCATTATGTAGTCAGACATCAGACATTAAGGGCTTTCCTCATTGTTTCAGATTCAGTATACGAGTCAGTGTGTGCCATCATGAGCATACATGACCCAACACCATTTTTAATAAAGCAAAGGCTTAGGGAGGCACCGTGACCTGAATTGACCTGAGCTAAGTAGCCTTACAGACCTCCTCATTTCCCATTTAACAAATGAGTGTCTTCAGTCTTACACGTTTTACCCACTTACTTGATTTTCTCATGCCACTGAAAGTCTACTCCTTTTATCTGTCCAAATTTACTTTTTTTTATCACTTGCTCTATTTCCGTTGCTTTTCTCTTTAGACTCTCGTATCACACTCCATCCACATTTCCTCTGGTTGTGTCAGCATTAATATGGCCAGTCAAACATAGTCACTGAATTGCAGATGCAGAAATATGCATGGGCATAACACCAGCACTAGGCTGATATGTGGCACAGTGATTTCAGTTTCCAGGAATTGCCTCAGCTGCAGCACAGTTATCACTGGGTTCAGAGAAAAGCACTGTTTTAAGGCAGACTATCTGTGCCGGGGACATAAAAACCATCAGGCCCCTGACTGATTAGGCTCCTGATTGTTAAGATGGAATTATTTACATCTCTACAGCAGTTACGCTGCATGGCAGCACCTTGATAGAGAATTATAAAGCAGCTTTTTTTTTCAGCACTGCAACAAAATATCCTCGATGTGAAAGACGGCATTGCAAATTGAAATTAATCATAAAATTGGTCATGAGAAAAACTGCCTGCTTTCTGAAGCAGCTCATTGATGTCAAACATGACCCAATCACTTATTTATGAACAGAAATGTTCAGCCTGTGTGATGTTTTTTGTTATTATTGAATAGTAGTGTTGAAAACTGACGGCTTTTCCCTCCACGCTTTGTCTGTGAGCTGTGAGTGAAGTGTGAACAATGAAGCATTGCTAGGTATCAGATAGGTGTCAGGGCTATTTTTAGCCTCGCTCTGAGCCTATGATGCTGGAGGTGTTCTTGTGTACATGTAAGTGCCACGGTGTTTACTTGTAGACAGACTGTGACCAGTGCCATTTAAAATTAGCCAGTGTCAATGCTGCGCTCTATCATTATGAAAAGAAACGGGTACCTCAGACAGCAGGGTTGTTGCTTTTGCAAAAATATTGGCTGAAAGACCACGGAGGAGCTTCACTGCTAAGTACTGAAATTGAATAATCTCCTCACTTGTCTAGATGCCTACCTTAGTTTATTGTATCTACTTCCTCTGGGTTGTGGGTAGAGCAGGCACATACACTATATCCAGTAAATTAGATATATCCAGTAGATTTTTTGAATACATGTCACATTGGGGTGGCTGTGGCTCAAGAGGTAGAGTGGGTCGTCCAGCTTTGAGCTGTCAGTTAGATGAAAAGCGCTATAGAAATGCAAGTCCATTTATTATTTACAATTATTACTGGATAAACTTGTTATTTAGACTGAGAATAATTTGGCCAAGAGAGAAAATAAAAGAAACTTACCTGCCATGTAATGTAGGATGTACTAAGATAGACCATATTGTAATAATATCGCAGGTGATGCTAGTCAATCTTCTTACCTCGGTGGCTTCTGAGATTACAGTCTTTGTAATCCGCAGAGCTGTTTTTTGTTACGAATACGCTAATCACCAAGGTGCTGTCCACACAAGGCAACATACATGATTAATTTCCCTCCAAGCCAAACAAACATTGGTGCAGCATGTGAAAGGTTGCTTAGCTTCAAAGTGTTTTTGTAATACTCTAATGTGAGGGATTCTAACTTGATGTGGCAGAGCATCTGCGCAGGTCGACAGAGGGATACTGTTTAGTGTTAAATCTGAGGCTGTTGGGTAGATGATATGTTTTACTTTCTTTAAATGTATGTTAGTATAGATTAGTTTTTTATCAGGTGATACTGTTCAATTACAAAGGTGTGTCAAAATTCAACTTTGATTTTTGACTCCATAAAGAGATAAGATTTGTTGTGTTTGTTGTAGTAATATAATTAATTATTTAAGGGTAACTGTTATAAAATGTCCTTAAGTAAAACTGTTAGCAGTTTCTGATTAGAAGTATGAGTATGATACATTTGTAGGAGAACAGGTTGACATAAGTGGTAAGGATGCTTTTTATATTTTATAGACTTAATGTCAAGCAGTTTGTCATTAGTCACCAAATTGTTATAAATGCACGGCTATGGCTGCTTTTTTTTCCTGCATTCATTTATGTAAGCAGAAATATGAAGTGTGTGGGAAGTGCAGTAATACCATCTCCTAGTTGACCGACAAAATAAAAAATTATTGGTGTTCAGTTTCATCGTTGATTGGTTGTTAATTCTCAATTGTTGCATCACTGGAGGTTAACAGGAAGTAAATTATCTCATGATCACGTGAAACAGGCAGATATGCCATCTGTGGTTTCAATGGTGATTATACTTGCTGATATTGATGAGCCCCATATTTCTATTCCAGTAATTGAGAATTGAATAATACAATTAGGTAACTACTCAAATGGCAAACTGTTTATGATTTCACGTGTTGATTTACATTCCTACGGAAGAATCTTTCTTGGGCTCACATAACAATGGTCCTATTGCTCTCATAAGCTTACAGCTTTGTCCGTTACATGACCACCAATTGTTTACAGTTCTTACTGTTTTTTATTTCCCTGAGACATGCTCAAGTTAGATTTTTTTTTTCTAGATTCTCCAGTGTAGCATGTTTTTTGTCACAGCATCCAATATGTGTATTAACTCTGTGAAGTGTGAGTGTTTGTTAATTCTTTCTTATTTGTAACATTTCAATGGAGAGAAAACCTTTCCCTTCTTTTCTCCCTTTCAGAGCCACGATGGCCACCGCACCGTACAACTACTCTTACATTTTCAAATACATCATTATTGGTAAGTGAGCAATGCAAGTAAGTGTGTGAGCCATGTTGTCGAGGAAGGTCCACCTGAATTTATTTCCTACGTACTTTATGCTACCCAATATACTGAGTGGATCAGCATGTCTCAACATATCTGTTATAATGTTATTCACTTTGATCGGAAGCACGAAGCTTAAAGACATGTTTCTGCATGACTACTTTCATCTGCTGAGACGCAGTAATACTAGACTAACTATTTGACAAATTGAATTGGACACTTTTAGTCCACTCAGATTTTCTTATGTCAGTGGCTTATAATGTCTCAATGATATTATCTTTATTAATAATATGCTGTACCACTTTGTGCTTCTCATAAATGAACAGTGTAGCATGAAGGGCAAATGTGTAGTGAATTTGTGACATTAACATGAGTGCTCCAAGTGAACATATTGCAGCTTCTGCTTGTGCATACATTTATAGACAGACATACACACACAGCTCCGGGCTATTTATCCTGCTCTTCTTGTGTGAAACCTAAAACACCCTGCCTCAGAGCTAACACTCAGCCTTGATCTTAAGGAGATGTGTAGATGAGTCACTCTGGAGAGATAGTGGCTTATAGGTTTTTTTTTTTTTTTTTTACCCCCTTTACTTTAAAGGTGAAGAAAACTGTCAAGGTTCAATTTCAAAAAGTTATGTTTTTAAGATCTTGTGTTCCTGCTTGTTGGAGCATATAATTTTGTAAGCCTCTTATGTCTGTTGAGGCATAGTCAAATAAGATGGAATGCAAATTACTAATTGAGGTTTTTCAGCCTATTCCTGACAGAGTTACACAAAATACAGGCGTACTTTTATTCAGTCAGAAATGATTTTTTTTAATATAATCCGCCCCTAGCAGAATACATCTGTTATTTTGTACGCTTGCAGCTTTTTCTTATTTTGTTGAGCTGCAAATAAAGGACTCAGGAGTCCCAGATGATTACACAAACAGGATCAAGACACTTATGCTACAAATTTACAATTAGTGTGTGTTTAAATGGTTACAGACATGTATCGCCAATTATATTTGAGTCTTTCTCCATGTCTCTCTCTTACCGCTCCGCATGAAATTTGAAGCATCGTCGTCGCTGACTGTCCCAGAAGGGCTGCTACATCATGCATTGGGGCAATACTGCAGGCTTGAATAGCGAATGGTTGTTCTTGTGTCATTTCCTTGGTTGACCCGAGTCTCTCTCCATGTCTCTCTCTATTTTCTGTCTCTCTCTCCACAGGGGACATGGGGGTAGGGAAGTCATGTTTGCTTCACCAGTTCACAGAAAAGAAATGTAAGTGCTGCCCTGATTTTGACTCCTTTTCATTATTGCTTGCGCCTCTGTGTATGTAAGGTTGCCAGGTTCAACTGGAGTGCTTAAATCGCTTTAGATTTCTGTGTACGCCGGCGGAAGTCAGTGGCATAGAAGTCGAGTGTGAGCTCAACAGTGAGAGACTTCCTCTGTGTGTGTCAGCTGCAGCCTCCCATTACCATTCAGCTTCGTTGTGTTTAGTGCTACTATTAACAAGCCAGATGCTGTGTTCCTCATTCACTTGCCACCATCGCATCCTGCATACACACACACACACACACAGTTGATTTAAAAAAGGGTTTTCACTGTCGGCTTTTTAAAGAAATTTGCAGCAATCTGGGTGTTTTTATTTAAAACAACCGAGTTTAATGACTAAAGCCTGTCATTGATCAGTGATGCACCTGCTGCTGCCTTATAATGCAAATGTGAGTGTGAGACTACGCAGGTGTTCACAAACTATACACGACAAGATCATCATTGTAAGCTAAAATTAGGCAGGAGTTGTATCTTTCCTCAACCTAAAGGATGAAAAACTTGAACACAGTCCCTGTCACACTGCGTCATACCAACACAGTTCAAAGCTTAGTAAGAAAATGTTAAGGACACCTGATCACAAAAATGTAGGAAGTATCACCACATTTTTTTTTTGTATACACATTGAGGATATAAAATAGCAACGGTAAAGCTAATCGAGACACAGAATCAAATTGAACTCACAGTATTGTCCCTTCTCCCCAGTCATGGCGGACTGCCCCCATACTATTGGCGTAGAGTTTGGTACGAGGATAATCGAGGTGAGCGGCCAGAAGATCAAGCTGCAAATTTGGGACACAGCGGGACAAGAGCGCTTCAGGGCTGTCACCCGCTCCTACTACCGCGGAGCAGCAGGGGCGCTCATGGTCTACGACATCACCAGGTAAGATACTACAGAAATCACTTTGCGGTCAAAACTTTACACTCAAGCTTTCATATAATAACTATTCAGTGTATAGTAGTATATAAAAACATGTACGTAAGAGGAGGCTTAATGGAGGCATAAGTGCATAGCCGTACAGACCACATCCTGAGCAAACATGAACAGTTTGTCTTCAAGCTTGTGTCCGACCTTCTTGCCCAAACTGTTAGATGATATCAGTGGTCTGCCAAAAAAAACACCGTTCAACATGTGGAATGTCTGTCCACACCACACCCAACTCCAGTAAGGCACCCCAGGGCCCCGGAAACAGCACTTTACTGGAAAACTAATATGCATTGTTTACATCACTGTTGATGTGGTCAACCACAGTTTCTGCTGGGCTAATGGACAAAGATCAGCTTGTTATGTGAAGCATGTAGTAATGTAATTCCATATCCTCTTATTGAATGGTGTGGCTTTAATAACTGGTTTCTATATTTGTTTCATTCCATGTAGTTTCATAAACAAGCACATAGTCCAGTCTTGTTCAGAGTGCCCAGGGTGTCTTCAGGTTGTTTAGTGTCTGCTGTAGCTCGCTGAAAAACAGTTGAACAGACTTCAAAGTGCCTTAATCCAGTTTGGTTGAACGTTTGGTACATTTATTGGTAATAGGGTTACAGACAGAAAGTTGCTTGACTCAACAGGGGTTTGTACGTATTGCACTGCTCTCATTGTTATATAATCATTAAAATGTAGCAGCTGCAGTCTTTGCTTGACCTTCTGAAAAGATAACATGTCAAGTCTTTGCCAGTCATCACAGAACCTCTCCCCCTCTGTTGATGTCATGCAGGAGAAGCACGTACAACCACCTCAGCAGCTGGCTGACTGATGCCAGAAACCTCACCAACCCCAATACTGTAAGTACACAGATTATTATCCTTTGATTTTGTATGCTGTAATTACTGTGTGTGTGTGTGTCTGCTCTCTGTACGTTTTCTTTTACTGTGTAGTTTTCTTTCCCCCGTTGTCACTTCCGCCGTTTCATTTCCCCTGTTTTCCCCTGCGTCATTCTCCCCAGAGCCCCGTACGTTTCTTAAATTGGATTTCTTGGTAAATATGATTAGCTACAAATCACACGGCTCTCGTTCACTGTGCTGTGTTCCTTCAATATGCCACTTCAACTCCAGGTTTTCTCTGTCAAGTGAGAGATGTTTTCCTGGTGTATAAACAACAAGAGATTTATTTATTTATAGCAAGCTATTAGGTTTTTCTGGTGTATTTTTTTTTGATGTTACCTTTATACATTACAGAGATTTAAAAAAAAAAAGAAATCAGCAGAAGCCCATTGGCCTTTTTCCTCTGAAGTATCTTGTGTCGGCCATGTGGTGGCAGTGTTGAAGTGTTTTGTTTTGCCGAAAGTGTCAACATGTGTTCCTGCTCCAAGAGACATTTATTTGGCTGCTGTTGTGTGCGATGGGGAAACACAATGAAAACATTATCTGATCATTTGACTGCCTCTGTTGTCGTAATCGGAATGAAGATAAGAGTTATGCAAGACTTTTTGTAGTTTAGCAAGAGCTTCTAAAAATGTGTTTTCTCTCCTTCTCCTAGTAAAAGTCAATAATTCACAAGAACTTCATTGGATGCAATTTTTATGCCCATGACACTCTTTGAAGACATGAAAAAAGCCCTCTACTCTTCCCCAAGAGGAAAACTCACTGCTGTTTCATGGTGAAACACCGGTGATCATTAGTTGCTAACACAGTGAAGATGACTAAGAGAAAAAATAGGTGAAAAAACAGGAATGGTTTCTGCTGAACCAGCAGTCTAAGCAGAGAGTCTGTCAGAAAGTCTGTCACTGCTAAAACAAGGAAGTTCATTACGTTACATCAGAACATTACCAGTCTAATTACATCACAGTTGCTAGAGCCCCTGAGCTCAGGCGTAGCTCTCAATCGATCTCTTAACAGCCAACTCCACAGTGTAACAACTGCTTTTGGAGCAGTCTACCTGTACTGTCGTTGGCTTTCTCAGCTCTCAGAGACTTGGAGAAAGCTAATTTCTCCCTGAGAGACCATACTGTCGAGAGTGTTGTCTCATTCTTCCTGTTTTGTCTCTGTATCCTCAGGTGATCATTCTTATAGGAAACAAAGCAGACCTGGAGGCCCAGAGGGACGTCACGTATGAGGAAGCGAAGCAGTTTGCTGAGGAGAACGGTGAGCCACACAGAACCGCAAATATTGGAGACAGCAAGAGGTTTTTAGCTGAAGGAAATGTTTCTCTTTACATTTCATCGTGCTGTTACACTGTTTCCTTTAAATTTAGAGGCTCTATATTTTAGAAAATTAGATTTCCTGTCCTCTTGATTATAAAGCAGGTCTATGTGCTGTATAAACACTGTCGAAGTATAAAAACACTCAGTGGGGAAATGCACATAGCCCATATACAGAAACTGTGCCTTCAAATGAGCGGTCAGGATTGTTAGGATGTGTTGTCTCAACCAAACAGAGTGCAATAGAGTGCCACAGGAATGAGTCCTGAAACCTGGAAGTAAGTTAGCGTTTTAAGCACTCTTGGTTCCCTCATCTCAAAGCCAATAGTTTTTGCTTACATGCCTGAAAGAAGGTCTGTGGTTAACACTAGCTTAAAGCCTGAAACACAGCGGGCCAACCGTTGGCCATCTGAAGCGTTTGGGGAGACTCGGACAGGTTCGGGAACAAATCGGTTTGCTGTGTTCAGCTGCATTGGAACCGCACGGACAGCACCTGCTCCGATTCAACATGTGAAATCTGAGAAGGTTGGCTGTTGGCCGTCTGAGCCGTTGGATTCTCTGATTGGCGGTGTGCTAGCGAATCAGCGCGGTGTGTGGGAGGGGCGGAATACTGTGTGCGCTATGTTTTCCTATGCACTCCGTTCCATCATTTCCTGTTTACTGGCACGAGACTAGTGCCACCCGCTTTTAAGGAGGCTTATTGCATCTTGCGCAAGTGCAGAACATACACGCTACTGTAGAGTTGGCAGCGTCAGTGTGGTTTGAGTCTTGGCGGTGTGGGGGGCCTTAAGATATTTTCACTTTTTGTTCTCCATAAAATACCTGAGTACATACACCACAGATGAATTAAAAAAAACAAACAGTTGGCCAGATGAGACTACAGAACTTGCACTAATTGAGCTTAAAACAGAGAATTATCTACGTTGTCCGTCTTTGCAGACAGACTTCAGGTGCAAACTATTCTAACTCCAACTTTACAACTTGAAGACTGATCAAGTAGTAAAATATGTAAAGTATAGTGTAGTAGAAAGCTTGTTGGTGGTGACAGAGTTGTTTACAGCCTTAGCTATAGACTCGAGTAATGCAGCATTCAGACAGAGGGGTTGAGTAGAGGTGTTGGACAATGTGAGAAAAACAATGTGCTCTTTGAATAATACAGCCTGTAAATATTTTCTAGTAAAAAGCCTAAAATAAAAGTATGAACCTAAAAATGAGCATAATGATAGTATTAAAGTATTAAAGTCATGACAGGACATTAAAACTCTTTCCTGCAACAGCATCTTACAAAACTTGGACTGTTCTGTCCTAAATTTCAACAAGACAATCAGGAATCCCAACAAAATGTCCAAATATTTAGAATAAAAATGAGATTCATACTCTGTATTCTTGCTCAGTGTTTATAAAAAAGCGCTGATGGTCTGTTTTCAAGAGACAAAAGTAACGATTAAGATCCTTTTATATTTGTATTGCTGAAACAGAAACTAGGAGAGGGGGATTTGAGGAAAGATTAAGTGAGCTGAGGTTTTAATTGAAAGAGGACTTGGTATTTGAGGCATGTGAGCATGTTTACTGACTCTGTCACTGTGTCTGTTATATGTTTCACAGGTCTGTTGTTTCTGGAAGCCAGTGCAAAAACGTGAGTCTGTACATGACGTGACTGCCGAACTCAAAGTATCCCTTTGCTTACATTCTGAAACTCTGTTGCCTCCTTTCTCATGCTTGTGTTTTTGCTCCCTGTTCAGGGGTGAAAATGTCGAGGACGCCTTCCTGGAAGCTGCTAAGAAGATCTACCAGAACATCCAAGATGGCAGCCTGGACCTGAACGCCGCCGAGTCGGGGGTCCAGCACAAGCCCTCCGCCCCTCAGGGCGGCCGGCTAACCAGCGAACCACAGCCCCAGAGGGAAGGCTGTGGCTGCTAATGACCAAGCAAACCCCCCTTCATCTTCCCTTCCTCGATCTCTCTGTCTCTCTCTCACTCTCCGTCTGTCCTGCCTGCCCTCCCTTAACCACCACCCCCCTCTCCTCCATCCATTCCTCCATCTCCGTACGTCCATCCACCCTCCTCCCTCATTGCACCAGGAGCTGCATGAGAGCAGGGCTGCGGAGGAAAGGAACGGGGGGGGGATATCGACTTGGGCCAGACTGAGCTTGGCTGTGTGGACTACATCTCTCCTCCCCACCTCCTCCTCCTCTTCTTCCTCCTCCTCCTCCTCTCTGCCCGTCTGCCTCCCTTAGTTGCCACCACACTCACCCTCTCTAAACTCTGTCAGTGTGTTGTCGTCCCATAACTCTCCTCTTTCGCTCCCCTCCACTCTTCATACACCATTCAGAGTAGTCCCCCCTCCATTATAGAATCGTAGACGCCACACACATCACACGGGTTACTGACACTTTAGATAGACGTAATGTTCATACGATAATGATAAACCGAGACTGTTTTTTTTTTATGTTTGGTTTTATAGCTATATATGACGTGTAAACACTGCATTAAGTTTCATCCACCACTGATCAATCCATACGAATCGGCTCGAAATTACATTTTGCAAACCCCCGACGCCTCTCTTGCATGGTTTACCAATTCAGCATTTACTCGGGCGGGTGGGATATCTCGCTCGTGGTTAATTTCTGTGAAGGAAAATAAAGTAGTGTATCAGGCAGCCACACAGTAAGAGGCTCTTAAGTGTGGTGTGGAAGAATGTGTAGCCCAGTGAGCTCTTTCAGCAGGATTCAAACCTGCTTGTGGCTTTTATTTCTGCACAAAGCGAGCTTATGATGCTCTAAGGAGAGAAAACGTGTAGGAAACTAGGAATTACCCACAAATTCCTTGCTGGTGATTTCCTCTGTCTCTCCTCTGAGATACCACACGAAGGAATAATGGGTGTTTTCCAGCTTGTCTGTCTGTGTGTGTGTGTGTGTGTGTTAGTGAGTGTCTGTGCGTTAAGAAGTTGGGTGGGAGTTTTTTGACTAAGTTAAAATGACACTTAAACAAAAGAAGAACATGGAAAAAAAAATGGCATTTGTTTTGTTTTTTGTTTGTTTTTTTTAATAGAAGATTGATTGACATCAGTTTCTTTACACCAGCTCCCCTTCTCCTCACCCATCTGACCCCTCCAAAACACTTTCCCACCCAGCTCATATCAACAAATTTTGTCTTTACCAGCATTTTCTTTGTCATTGTTTGTTGCCTTATTATGATTAATGTTATTACTCTTTAATCTTTATCGTTTTGCTGCACTTGCTCTTCACACTGCTGTTGGACTCGCCACCCAATTCAACGAATCAACTCCTTTTAGAAATAATTAACGCATTTTACTGGAGAATAACAGAAACATACAAGTGGTGGTTAAACATATGTATCAGCAGCATGGTCTTAAGCCCACATCACGACTAATAAGATGTAATAAACAAACCGTCAACACTCCTTTATCTCAAGTGCTGCACAGAAGAGCCGATCTGTTGTTCATTTGGGCGGTCGTTCCTCTGCCTTGTATAATAGAACACCAAGCAGCATGCCCCCCCCCCCCCCCCCCAAAAAAAAAACCACTGCAGTGAAATTGTCAAAAATCCAATAATGTTTTTTTGTTTTATCCTCCAAAGTACAATTTTTCTGTACCATAGAGTGATTCCCTGATTGGACAGCTGTATATATTGCTTCTTAACTATTGGTGATGACCTCGCTACTTGGGATTTAGAAAATTTATTTGCTGGCTCTGCCAAGATCTGTACAGTTGACGTGCTAGTGGGTTGCCTGTAATTCATGCTTGGGAAATTCTGTAACATAGTTTCTATTAATAAATGTATGTAAAGGACAGATACCTAGACACCCCCCCCCCAACCACCCCCGTCCGCACACTACTGAACCTGTCGATTGGTTGAGGGGAGAGGAAGTGGATTGAGATGATGTGCAAACTTAGTATTTATGTCTGTTGATTCCTCTCATTTCTGTATGGAGTGGAGAATGGGGCACTTTTATGTTTATATTCTGTTTTTCTTTTTTCCACCCCATGGGAGGGGCCTGCATCGCTGTCTTAAACTTTTGGGGAGTGGGGATTGGTTTGTTATCGTGGGAAGTCGGTGGGCTGGGTCTTCCTTTTTCCTGTGTCCCACCTCTTCGCAGCCTGAGTAACCACTTCCTGCTTTTGTCTGTCCACAAGTACAAAAAAAAGTACATATGTATAAATTTTTAAGGAGCTGTGCTAACATTTAAATGCGTTCTTGAGTGTATATGATTTTAAAATGTTGACATTTTGATTTTAATGACAAAATACTCTAGACAGAAAAAATAAATTATACATAACCTGTTGCTTTGTGCGTGTTTGTTTTTTTCATCTACAAAGAAATGGGTGTAGTTAGCAGTCTGGGATTGACATGCACAATTAACATGGTGGAATTAGTTGACGATAATGAAAGGGACTCTGTGGAACTTCTGTGTTGTGTTCAAAGCCGGTTGTTTCTGTTGGAAGACTGTTTCTCAAGTAATGCTAGCTACTGTTGCTCTCCGTTAACAGAGCGAGACACTCCAGAACACATAAACAAGACATTTGAGATGACCTCTTGGGCTTTGTTAAATGCTCAAATTTTTTTAAATTTTTCTGACTAATCAATTGAGAAAATTCTACAGTATCCCAGTAACCAAACCCACCAGCTTCAGAGAGCCTTTTAAGTTTTTCATGGCCATGATAAGGGAGGGTGTAGCATGGTGTGTTACGCTGGTTGGAATAAAACACAAGACTGATTAATGTATTTCAAGTAGCACAACTGCTTTGTATTTTATTGCAACAAAAATTGCACCAAGGCTAGAGAGAGAAAAACAAATAGGAAAAAGGGAAACATATTTACAAAGGAAAAGCAAAGTTTGTCTACAAAATTGGTGAGGAGGCTTAGACACAAAAAGTAGAGTAGTGGTATGGTTGGTAATGGGGAGGAATAATTAAAATAAAAAATAAACAAAGAGCCAACATTGACAGTACCATGTTGAAGTCAAGGCAGCTTGCGGTTGACTTGTGTCCTCAGGCATCGCAGTCAGACGGGGCATGTGGGGTGAGACGACTACAGCACAAATACTGAAAATGTCCAAGAGCTGCAGATGAGCATAAAGGAACGTATGATGTTAGAGTGGAATTTCATGTTTTGTTTTTTTAGTCCATAATGGTCAGCTTCTAACTAATACATTATGTAGTAAGACAGCAAGTGACAAATCCATAAACATTTCAGTCCAGTGTTTCCCCCAGGATATATTCTTTTTTATTTTTTTGCTGGGGTGGAAAGGCCTCTGAAACAGCATTTAGACCACGTGACATAAACCCTCCATCAAGACCAATTCTTTCAGGCAAATGTTCGGAGAAACACCGTTTCAGTCTGTGATCCCTCTGTACAGATAAAACGGCATGCTGCTGCTGCAAGGCCGAGCTGCTACGGATGGCTTTTGTGACTGGCATGTAGAAAAATCTAACTTGTATTTAAAAAAAATAAAAATAATAAAAAGGTCCAGTCTAAGGACAATATTAACGACAGTCTGATCTACTGAGTTGCAGATCGTGCACCCTGGTCCCTTCTCCAGTTTAGACTGGAGACCTAAGGTTTTTTTTGGTATGGCAATCAAACATTGTAAATCCAATAAACAAATCAACACAGCCATTTCTGCAACAGCTCTGCTAATAGTGTTTAAGGCACTATTTGTTACCCAAGTGTGCAGTGAAGCAAGAAGGTGAAGGCCAGAGGCTCATTCTGCCTCGTTCGCTTGCTCCCATTATTATCTTATGGCACATGGTTGCAAATACTGCGAAAAACAAAGCATTCATACGGAACAAATACCGACACATTTTCATCACTCAGTCAGCACACAACCAATCACCGATGACACGTTGCAAAGTATCGGAAAAATGGGATGTGTTGGACAGAGGCGAACACACGGCCATTCCAGACACTCCCTAATGCTTACAGGTGAACACTGAATAGGAGAAATCAGTCATTTAAGTGTTAGAAGGCATCCTAGAACAAGATGAGGTTAGCCATTTTGTTTTTGCTCATTGTCATCGGCACTAACAGTGATGGAAACAAATATCACAGGCCTTTTTTTTTTTTCACTTGTGTCATCGATAAAGGGTAAAACACAACTAGAATATGTAAGACATGATCATTTCAGAAATGATTGGTGAAAAGTCATGTTGATAAAGAATTGGCCCCAAGCCTCTCACTGAGGCCACAAGACTGTTCATTCATGGTTAAGGCTTTTCAAATATTGCAAACTCTGCCTGAAGACATCTACAGAGAGGTTCCTTTGATTCCATCCTCAGTAACCACGGGCTGAAGTGTTTCAGAGTGTCTGTAGTGTGAGCTCTGCTGCTCTTTTTTCTCAGAGCCAACATGAGCTCAGGATGAACCACAGGTCATGCTCAGAATAAAGGTTAGTGTAAGATACAGTTAATTAAAGTTTTATATCTTGGTAGTATCAGATTTTATGGCGCTACCTCTGAACAATGTCACTGATCTCTTTGACAGAGGACAGCAGCTTGCTGAAGTCCTGCTGTGCGTTGGCGCCCCCTGTGGCGGTGGGGCAGATTTGCAGCTCACGCAGGCTGCTCTCGAGCTTGTTGATGGCCTCGCGGAAGGCAAACTTGTTCCTCATCTGCTGTATGGAGTCTACGTAGCTCATGCAGTACTTGGACAGGTTCTTGCCGGCCTCCAGGACGGCGCTGTGGCTACCCGTCTGCTCAGAGTTGCGGCAAATGGCGGCGCGGAGCAGCTCCGTGCCTTCTAGCACCATCTCGCGTGTCACGGCTGAGTTCGGGGTGCGCTCGGATGCTTGGCGGGGTGCCGTCTTGCGGAGGGATCGTCGTGTGTTCACTAAGGGGATGAAGGCGGTGGGCGAGCTCTGGTCGCCGGGGGAGGACAGGGAGGAGGAGAAGCCTCCTAGGCTCTGGCTGGAGAGGGAGGTGGTTACTGAAGTTGAGGAGGTGGAGGTCTTTAACGGTTGAGGTTTGGAGGTGGAGCCCAGGGGCAGCTTCTTGGAGCCCTCACTGATGGGTGAACGGGCTTGGTCACTTGCAGTGGTTGAGTGGTGGGGCTCTGAGACGGAGGGGAGGCCCTTAGCTTTGCTGTCTGAGTTGGAGGATGAGAGGGAGGGGAGTTCTTGAGTAGGGCTGCGGGAAATCTTTTTGGCATTGGTGGGTGGTGGAGGTGGGGCTGGCTTGGGTTTCTGTAACTTTCCTCGTTCCCTGACAGATGAAGAGTCCACAGTGTGCTTCTGTCTGCGGGCCCGGCACTCGTCTCCAGCTGCCCCTAAAGCAGGGAACACGTTGGGCTTGAGGAGCTCAGCGTGGAGGGCGCTGGTCTTGGAGTTCTCAAGCCCCGGTAACCCTGGTCTCCTGACAACCTTAGGTGTTAATGCCTGGGGACTGGAACCAGGACTGGGATCAGTGTCTTTGCCTAAAAAGGCAGAGGAAACATCTGATGAGGCGTTCAGACGTGGCGGGGGAGTAAGGGTGCCCATTCGTGGGGCGTTCTCCCCTTTTTGCTCGCTGGTTCTCTTGCGAGGCAGAGCTGGCTTTCCCCCAAAGGTGCCTGAGTCAAAGTGGCGCTGGCCGACGTCTCTTGGCAGTGTCACAGACTTCCATTCAGTGCCATCTGAGCTGGTGGGCATGCTAGAGGACCAGAGGAAACGCTTTGAGTTAGACATGGACTCCTCCTCACTGGGCGGTGTTGTAGCTGCTTTTCCTCCAGGACCAGGCACTGCAGGACCTCCCTTCTTCCTGGGAAACAAAGGTCCTGGGTAGGTAGGAGCTCCATTGGTGATCCCCCCTGCCCCATTATTGTTAGCACTCAGGAACTTTGAATTATCAAGGCCGTGTGTGACATCATTAATGGCCAAAGATGCACCGTTGTTGAAGCTGTCACTGTCCCGAGGATCTGGAGTCACGCCCCTCCTGTCATGGTGGACATCCATCTCCCTGAAAGAGGAGCTGCGTTTGGGTGGAGCTGGTGCATTCTTTTTCTTTTTCTTGATGAGACTGAGAAAGCCACTGCCACGTGTCTTGTCCTTGTCTTTGGGGAGCAAGCGGTCATCCTCGTTCAGGTTACTGTCCAGGAGGGGGCGCTCTTTCCTGGGGAGCATGGGTGACGACACAGCTGCCTCTGGGTCCACTGGGTCTGAGCAGGAGCCAAAAAGAAACAGGAAAATAATCAGTGATGGAGAAAACTTTCTGTAATTGTCAAACTACAATTGCAAATGACTTCAAAAAGATGTTCAAAAAAAGTGAGCGGCGTTTGAAAGCTGACGTAGCTGGCAGGTGTTTCCACAGCTAAATGAGTAAACTCGGCCTGCCTTAGCTCTTGGCTCTGTGGTTACAGCCACATATCTCAGACAGCACTTGATCTGACTGGGTGTTAAAAGCTCAGACTGCCTTAAATCAAAGGGAAACTAAAAGGAAATAAGTGATTGTGACAGAATCAAGATGAAAGCACCATCTGGATGAACTGAAAAAGTTTCATTTTAACATCTTGACTGGCCTTTAGTCCAAAGAATAATTAATTGCAGTGCATTTTTTTTTAAAATAACAATGGTTATGGACTACTTTACAGTGCAGTAGTGTCTCACCGGGACTGTCTCCATCCCGGTTGTCCGTGTTTTTGCGGAGAATTCTGGTTTTGGTAGGCAGCTCTGGAGCCTGCTGGATGGGGCCTAATGTCGCCTTTTTCCCTTTCTTGCCCAGCTCCTTTTCCACTTCTAAAAATACAATCACAAATACATGATTTAACAAGCAATCAAACATGACGTCACAAATCGTTTCAGCCACAAGTGACTGATGCTTTGGATGTAAAAGAAAGCAGCACTGACCGTCAGAGATGCTGGACTCTTGGAACATGGTCTCAAAGGCTTGGTGTGTTTCAGCAAAAGATGGACGTTCTAAAGGGTTCCACCTCCAACCTGACGGAGACAAAGAAATAGGAATTAAAAAAGGATTCCAATGGCATAGACTGCATGTAATCATATTCTGTTAAGATGACTTTTGCTACTCACAGGCTGTCATGAGCTCATAGACCTTCTCGGGACAGCCCTCTGGTCGGTCCATGCGGTAGTCTTTCTCCAGCAGCTCGTACACCTGCGACAGGTCAATGCCGGGGTAGGGGGACATGCCGTAGGTGGCGATCTCCCACAGCAGAACGCCAAATGCTGGCGATGTAGGCAGAAGAAAGTTAATTGTGTGACTCTTATGACAATCAACAGAAACAGAAATTATGCCTCTAACGCAGGAACATCAGGAATACAAACTTACCCCAGACATCAGACTTAATAGAGAACTTGTTGTAGGCCAGACTCTCTGGGGCGGTCCACTTGATGGGGAACTTGGCCCCAGCATGAGCTGTGTAGGTGTCTCCAGTCATTAGTCTGCTAAGACCAAAGTCTGCAACCTTCACAAGGTGGTTCTCCCCGACCAGGCAGTTACGTGCAGCTAGGTCCCTGCAGGAGACAATACAGAGAACTGATGAACAGGAGGATGTGGTGAAACTTTCTATAATCAGACGACTGATTATAGTAATCACAAACTACTCCAAAAAAAACGTGCATGAGCTGACTTGAATACAGCCCTCAATAAGAAAAAAAAAAGGAAAAAAGACAGTTAAGGACAAAATATCAGTAGCGTCTTTACAACATCCACTGGAGTGTAGGATTTCTACAGATGCTTTGTGTGGAGCAGAGTCACAAGCCGCGTCTTGTAAGGTTTAAAAATTAAAATGCACTTTGGCAAATACAAAAGACATAAATCATCTTGTGTCTTCTAAAGGCCCTCGTGAAAGGTGCCAGAACAAACTCGCTATGTTACGACATCGACTTGTCTGTGATACAAGTCCAACAGATGGGAGAGTGAGAGGAGAGCAGCTCAGGAACGAGATGGAAAGAGAAAATGAAATCTAAGGTCAAAGGGATTTTTTTCTTTTCTAGTATTCTTGCAGCTCTGACTGAGATTTCACTACTGAAGGCCAAGTAGCCTGACAAACCTATAACTACATAACCGAAACCAATTCACTGAACGTTATCTTTAAAATAGTGTGAAGAATAGTTCTTTACACCCACCTGTGAATAAAGTTTTTTTTCTCCAGGTACTCCATGGCAGAGGAGATCTGTGTGGCCATGTGGAGCAGCACGACGGCATTGACCTCCTCTCTGTTGCATTCCCTCAGGTAGTCTAGTAAGTTACCATGGGTCATGAACTCCGTGATAATGTAGAATGGTGGCTCCCGTGTGCACACACCTGTCAAGGAAACAAGTTAGCAAAACATCAGTATTAAATGAACGATTTGTGTTCGCATGCAAAAAATCTGCATGCAAAGTTGAACATATACTGCTGCGCTTGACAATGAACTGTTTAACCTGCAAACACGAATACATCTGCAAAAGAATGATTAAAAGTTCATCTGAGAGTAAAGAAACCAACCCAATACTTCTGGCTCTCAACATACCTAATAGTTGTACCAAGTTGGGGTGTTTGATTTCTTTCATGACAGCAGCCTCCTTCAGAAACTCCTCCACCTCCATTGTATCCTCCTGCACAGAGTTATTGGCAGAAAGTGAGTAAAATCATAGGTTTGTTGCAGTTACATCCCTATAACACCAGATGGCAGCTTTATTCAGCCAAATGAAAGATTTATAGCCATCAGACAGTAGGTGTCAAAATGTTTCCACTGAACTAGATGGATACTGACATACGTCCTTGGTGTGAGCATAGAAGCAGTAGGCATGCAGAAATAAGTCCAATCTTTTCTCACACACGCCATTTTCTTCTTACCTTTAGTGTCTTGACTGCCACAGTGAGGTTGTACTTCTTCCAAACCCCCTCGTACACCTCCCCGTACTGGCCCCCTCCCAGCTTATGCTTCATGGTGATGTCAGTGCGCTCCATCTCCCACTTGTCGTAGTTGGGAGAAACTCCGTAGATGGTGGGCTTGTTGCGCTTCGGCGCCGGGTAGTGCAGTGTGGTGATGAGGCCGTCTGCCACCGTGGAATGGTGGTGCACCAGCTCCGCCAGTGTGTTGAAACGGCTTTCTGACGAGACGTACAGCTGGAAGAAAAAGAGTTTCTACATTTGAGTAGATTGCACATGAGAGGTCAGTTCAGATTGGGATATTGACAGAATTTTTTAAAACAGGGTTCCCACACCGTGTTTAATATTCAATTAAAGGGCTTTATAAGAACTCGCAATTTCCTCAAATGACCCCACATGGCATAGTTTCAGACACGTATCAAGGTTAAATACTGTTATAGCACTGAGAATTTTTATAATAACTAGCAGGCAGCAGAAGCGTACAGACAATAAGAGGTCGAGGTCGAATGTATTTATGTTTACCGCAATTTTCTACCATAACTGAGAGGTGTTCACACAGAAAGCAGAAGATAGGCTTGTTGGTGTTGCTCATAGAACATCAAGATTAATGTGTCCAGGACCGTCATTTTGACTTACGAAAGAGTGACCAAGTTTGAAGCAAGCCGTCATGGCTGAATGGGTGAGTACAGGACGTTTCCAATTTAAAACATATTGTTGTACTGTTCATTTCTTATTTTTACACAAAAATAACTAGTATTTTCCTGTTTTTTTTCCAGTATTCTGTTGCAGTTTGATTTGGTTCAGTCATCAAAAATACTTTGTAAAGTTTAGGCATCAAACACACCTGATAAGGTTTAAGCAAATAAAAAAAGAACACAAAGACTGTGATTTCAGATTTTGCCTGAACAAAGCCTACTATGTACTAATGTTAAATAAAAAAAGGAAAAAAGGAAAGAAAAAAAGAAAAGAAAAGAACTTCAATTTATTTTTTCACTTGCACAAACAATATCAAGTCAAGTGCTTTTAATGACCCACTTCCATTTATGTCCGTTTTCAAAAACTTTCAATGGTTTGATTTTTTTCGCCCTCAAGTCCAAAACGTTTAAGGATATCAAGTACCGATGGGAATCCTGTTAACAGTGCTACACCAAATATCATGCATAGTTCTGATTTTTATGATTAATACAAGAAAAGTGGTTTCAATGTTACAAGTTTACAGTATTGTCATGTCAACAAAGCTGCTAAGGTTACCAAAAGTTTGTATTATATGATGACTGCTTGTACTAAAATGTATTGAATTTCTTCCTGGAAACAATAACTGATATCAGACGAGAAACAACGGGCAAAGGGCCATTAATACGGCATGAAATTATCAAGTAAGTCTTGACAAAATAACACTAAAACATTTCCCTCGTAAAGAATGGTCTTAACCCATTCTGAACTCACAAGGAATTAGTCAGAAAAGCTAGTGGTGGAGGGAAGGATATTGGTCAGGCCTCAGTGGACACAGTCTTTTCCATTGTCCAAGTCTTACATAACCCCAAAAATGATTTGCTCTACAATGTGCACTGTGCGTTGCTTTAGTTGTGAACAGGCTCTTTGAGCGAGCTGAAGGCATGCGGAGGAAAAGAAAAAAAAGAACAACCTTGACTGCAGTCAAAATGACCTTTGAAATCTAAAGAGGATTAAATGGTAAATTGGCCGCTGTGCTGGTTTAAACTATGACAATTTACTAAAACAAGAAAAAGAATGTTTACTGACATAAAAACTTAGCTATTCAAAGCAGTGTTAATCACAAAGTCAGTGTGAAACAAAGCTGAAGCTCAGGGGAGTGCTGAGGTAATCTCAAATTATGGGAGAAGTCTATCATACCAGACTCTTGAGTTGTAGCTTAGTGGGAGGATGGAAAACAATCTGAGATGGGGAAGTGTGTGTGTGTGTGTGTGTGTGTGTGTGTGTGTGTGTGTGTGTGTGTGTGTGTGTATGTGTGTGTGTGTGTGTGTGTGTGTGTGCATACTTGGCTGCGTCTGTCTGTGCTAATGCATGTCTTAGAATGGGCGTCAGTGTCTGGCCGGCCTCAAGTCTGCTGGCCATTATGAGCAGCACAGCAGTGGTTAGAGGCATTCTTGTCATAGCTAGTGCTCCCCGAGCTAGTTCACCTCGCTGCATAGCAGACGGGAGGGTGACACAGTCGAAGTGGCAGCCACGTCTTAATTAACATAGCATTTTGGGGGAATCCCACACAAGAAATTGAGCTGTACACACAGTGAAATATGGCCAGTACTTAGCTGTCATGACCACCAGGATAGGATATTCTGCACCTTATTTAAAAGCTCTTTCTATAACTGTGTGCTCCAGATATTCTTTGCTCAACCTAATGTTGCGTTTTCACCGCAGGGACGAGGGGCCTTTGGAAGACACTTTGCATGTCTACCAAAGAGACCAGACTCTAAATTAAATTCTGGAAACATAATTTTACCCTCTTAAAAGTCCTGTTTGAAGGGTTGCACTTTCCAAAAGTCCTGGCACTTTGAAGGTGGGGCTTCAGTGCTAAACATTTCCGATTACACATCATTGATTTTGTACAGTTGTGTGCAAAAGTTGTGTATAAAGCACTCGTTGCTCATCATATGTCAGTGGCCTAATTTGCCTAAGTCTTTAGCAGGCAGCTGAAACGCAAACAGCAGGCTCAAGGACTTTTAGTTCTTTAAAAAGTAGTTCCTCGGATACTGAGTACTTTGGGTGGAAAGCGTCAAGCGTCTTAAATTCTGCACATTAACGTTTTTAATGAATACACTATGCAAAACCCTTATTGTGTTTTTTAGCATTTTAGTAACAAAAGTAATAATAAAAGTATCACTAAGTATCTGTAAGGTCGTGAGTGTGTGATACAAATATGTCTTCCCACTCAAAGCGCTGTGCAGTGGATAAAGAAAAAAAATCCCCGCGATTACTGCACCTGGCCATTATCTTTTAATCACTCATTACATTCCAGTGATACTGAACAATGTGTTAGATCCTGCCATGTAACGTCCTTCCTTTATGAAACAAATCCCAGCCACAGCAGACCATTCGTTTCTATTACGGTGGCAAACCGGGACCTGCCCAACCCAACATGGAAATCTATGATCAACATATTCGACTTGGCATAGGCTTTTCAATCCAGAGGCAAAAAGTCAGCTGACTTTTTTCTGTTGTCAACGTACAGTTATTAAATCTTAGTCATTAAGTAGACAGAAGATATTGTTGGTGTGTGTATGCAATATACATTTGTGCTTCCCGATGCCCACCTTGCCGTCAGACGCAGTGTTAATCCTGTAATGGTAGACTCTCCCCTCGTACCGCAGAGAAATGGACCTCTGGCCGGGGCTGCTCTCACTCTCTCGGACCAGAAAGCTCCCGTTGATGCCTGAGCTGAGCAGGTACTCTGCCGCGTTGCGTGACACGGGTCCATGGTACCAGCTGTGCTTCTCCAGGCTATTGACTGGGGTGATGTAGTTTGACGGCACCCAACCCTGGCCATTCTTGGTCTGTGCCTCGCACCACTCGCCGTTGTGGTTGTAACCCAGCACACGCAGCTTCTCTCCTAGATAACATGAGAGATTAAATTAAAAATGTTATCCAGTATGTTGTTAGCTGCAAACCTGTACTTTAATATTATTTTAATGGCTACTGCTCATTCCTGTTGGGACTGTTGTGAATCTTCCAAATTCTTTGAATTAAGAACAGGCAAGCACGGCATGGACACTGGAGTTCGACTGAACTCTGCATGTTTTAAGTCAGACATGCAGGAATTTACTGTATCTAATGTCATGTTTCCTCAGATCAGAAGGCAGCTTTTCTTTCCCCGAGTCATTTGTAACCCAGACTGAGAAAAAAAATGTTTCTCTCCTTTAGTTTAGACTTCAAATTACACACTGAAATCATAAAAGTGGCCAAATTTTTTTGGCCAAACTTCAAATTTTAATAATTATATTACTTAGCAACATAGACCAAAACTAAGATGAACCTTTTTTGTGCAATGGCTCATATCATAACGAACTGGAAAGTTATGCTGTACAGGGCATTTTCGTGTTTATTCCGGCGCATATGTTCCCCCCTTCCTTCCTCTGTTTGTCCGTGTGATCCATCTGTAGAATTGTTTTACTGTCGCTTCAGAGGAAGAAAACAACCCATGTGCGAGACCATCGTCAGGAAGTGAGAGTCAGACGGGGATGAAGACAGAGAAGGAAGGAGACGGGAAAGCAAATAAGCAGATTCCCCAAAATAATCATAACCTTACAGAGTATAAAACTTTCTCTTGAAGGTCACAGGTCTCCTACACATTTTCCATTTTAATTTTATGTAGTTTTCCAGACCTCTTGCTAGAATTTTTCATCCCATATCTCACATCTGAGTAAAAATAGCTTGATGTTTATGACATTCATAAATAGTTTTAATATCCACCCATTGTTGGCTGTTCAGTTCAGTTCACTCTCCTAAGCAGAGTGTGGGATGACATTCCATTGTCAAACACCTCTGCCCAAAGAGGAAGTCAAATAATGGGTGCAACCCATACTCGTGTTTTTTTTCCCTTAACATATTGAGGAAACACAAATATTTTTCCATATGCTCTTTTCTTTTTTCCATACTTGTTCAGACCTGGAAAAATTAAGTTCAATATTTTTCCATACAGCCAAGGAACATTACCTCCAACATAAACTGAGGACGACATTTGTCAAAATGCAAAAAATAATTGGGTTTGATGTCAAATTGATTCATAATTTTTCTCTTTTTCTTACCTTTGGTAATGCTGAGTGTGTTGTCGCCACTGGCCACAAAGTCATAGAGCGCGACAAACAGGTTGGGGTCATTCTCGCTGGGTCCTGCCAACAGGTTCTCTTTGGAGTTCCAGCGGGCCGCTTCTGTCAAACCCTGACTCTCGAAGTCTGGTCTCTGCAGAGCTTCTGAAACAAGAAAACAGAGGATCAGCTTATCAGAACTCACGAAGTTAAATAAGATGGAAAACATCAAACAATGCTTCTCTGAGGGGAGACCTGTAGGCGTGTGTTTGGAATGCAGTGAAGCCGTTTTCCCTTACAGCTTGACACATGTAGGATGATTCAGCAACAGTGTCAACTCTTTCCTCTTCCACGTGTCATATCAAATTCTTCTAAATGCCCTTCAACTGGGTCTTGCTTTATTGGCTGCGAGCCTGACGTGGGAATAGAGCAATACAACTGATCATGTGACCTGCTGTGTACCTGCTGTTTTCATGACTTTTCATTTCCTGGATTATCCCCGCTTAGTTTTCATTTTCTTGAATACCTAGACGACTACCACACATCAGACCGTGAGAATGTGTCTCAGCATGAATCTTCTCTTTAACTCTAAAATGGATGTGCTTGCACTCACAGGTAGCACCTTCAAACTGCTTTTAAACTTACAGTTATGTTAATTACAGACACTGTTTGAATTATAGCAATTGTAGAGCAGTAAACCTGATAGCTCAATTACAAAATGTGGAAAATGGAAAGAATGCGGTAAATAGAAGAAAACTGTGTTCGTGAGAGAAAAGTGAGGTGAAGTGAGGAGAGAACTTTTAACTGCAGTTTGGCCCAAACATGAGATGATAGTGTGGCTCGCTCAGCTGTTGTCACACATGTTCAAGAGGCATCTTATTTTTCATCCCCCCAGCTCACGAACACCTACATCTAGCCAGCTGAGACAACAGGCCTAAGCTGCACTAGGTTTTTACCTTTCAATGAGAAAATGTACAAACAGTAGTAACATCTGAGGAGGAATTGTAAGAACATAGCAATAGCAACCATTAGGAAACCAACTTAACCCCTAGAAACTGATGAAACACTGAAACTTCCAATTCTCCACAATCACAGTCCAACTGGAAAAATAGTGGCTAGCTCTCAATATGTGACAGACTAAGTGGCCAAGCACAGCAATGCATATTTAAACTCAAAATAGTAAAACAGCTTCTCACTGCTACATTACTCCCATTGTTTTGCATTTAGTCAAAATAACTGCTGTTGTTTAGTGTAAGGAAATTAGGCCAGGTGCCAATTTAGTAGCTGTTTGAACACAGCTAGAAAGACAAATATTACATTGGTCGTAAGAAGCAATTTGAAGACTGAGTGGAGCTCTGGAGGACATAGTAATTTTGATATGAGGGAAAGTATATCCCTTATCCTCAAGGGTAAATTACATATAAGCGAGGCAATAGTTTTGATCATCACACTTATTGGCAACTACAAACATTGACTGGCTGTGATCATTCTGGGTCGTGTTGTTCTGTTACTCGTATCAAACGTCTCGTAGACGTATCGACTTGTGAAACTCAAAGCACGTCCATAACATAACATCCTAACAGGGTTAGTAGTTTATACAGCTGCTAAAATAGAGATCAGCACTGGTATCAGATTGGTACTCTGTGTTGCCAGATACACAAAGTTAGCTATCGCAATCGATATTGGGAAGGAAAAATGGTATTGGTGCATCTCTGACTGTGTTTTTTTGTGCTGTCTGACCTAGATTTTAGGTGTACACTAATACAATTTCAAGAGAGTCTCCGCTAACAGTGAAGACCACAGAGATGATTTGACTCACCAACTTAGAATGACTTCAAATGCACATCTACAGTACGCCGTAAGTATTGTCATTCATAAAAATCAGTTGGTTAACAAAGATTTTAAAGCTGCTGTAAGGCATGTCGTTGTTGAAGCTAACTTCCTGTCCATTTTGCAGTTAGAAATCCCCTCCCTCCTCTCTACGTCACCACATGAATGTGCAACGGCAATTGCCAGGCATGGCAGCAAGAGGATCAAGCTTTCTGCATGTTCCCCACGCACGCAGACAGGGCCGCCTCTTTATGGAGTTCTCTGTCATGATTGGATAAACTGGGCAAGGATAACAGAAAATGTATTTTCTCTTTCACTGCAATACTATGGGGAGGACAGACATGGGTATTGACCAAAACACTCTGGAGCAGTGATTACTGTTGGAATACAGAGCTATTTAACACTCTTTCTAATACTTAATCTAAATATATATTATTATTTACATAGCTCAGTAACATAAAGATACAGACTTTTGGCAACATGTCTGAAATGTGGGTCACAGTTGGAAAAAATTAAAAAACCATCTGTTGATAACAGTTATAAATCAATGCATTATATTATCATGTCATAACTACCGCAGGCAGGAAAATTGTGGCCAACATTTCCCAATCACACACAGACAAGAATGAACAGAACTCGATTGTATCATCTCTGACATTTCAAAACCATATATCTTAAGGTTTTAATATCCTTATGTTTCTCATATGTTTTAGGCTCGTTAAACTGTCAAACAACTCATCACCTGATTATGTCTAAGACACATGTCATTGTCATGGCTGTCGAAAAAGTAATATTTTGGAGATACAAGTTTTTCATCATATGCCGGAAAGCGTCGGCGTGAAACCAAGTCCCCCAGCTGCATAATGTAGCAAATTACGACATGCTCACCACATTTATTGCATAATGGGTTGTTATTTGAGAAAAATTCCACTGATTTGCAGTGTGTCTCTGCAAAAGAATAAGGAGTGAGATCATCCGATGCATCTTTTACAGACATTATGACTTTAGAAGGAGCGCTAAAGGCTGTCGGATCGGAAGGAGAACAGAGTGCAAAAACAGCCAAAATCCTTCAGAACATGCAGACTGAAACACAACTGGGATTTATTCACAATATTAGGATTATAACCTTGACTTGGGGTAATGTACAATGTGCACCAAGTGATCAAGACACAGCTGGGTTTGGCTGATTGAGCAAGTTGAAAAGAGGATAATTTGATGGAACTCACATCTCTGATGATAAAGACTGAAATAAAGAGCTGCAAGCCAGTATGGATATACTCATTTTACAAGGCAAGGCAAGTTTAATATAGCACCTCTCAACAACATGGTCATTCAAAGTGCTTAATATAAGACAGCAGTAGATCAGAAATTAATTTTGGCCCATGACCATTCAGATCTTTATAGACCAATAGAAGAATAGAAAGATGTCAGCAAGACATCTGTTTGCACTGGATAGGAATATTAAAACAAAATGGCAACTCCACCTCCTTTCTTATTCACTCCAGCCTTGGTCTTAAAACCGAAGTTTGAAGAGATTGACTTATTCCTGCACTGTTGTCTCAGTCTAGCCAAGTTTCAAAACAACACACATGAAATCCAGATTATGCTTGATACTTAAATACCCATTCATTTAAATTTGCTTGTCAAAGGCCTGATGCTAAAAGCATTATTTACCAATTAATTTTCCAATTAAAAGGGTTTTGTGAAAGGACTGAGGAAAGACCGTAGGTGACAAGAATTTGATATCAGTCTTGATAAGCTTAGTTCATCATTTTACCACTCATGATAACAAGAATAGGAATATGAGGAAAAAGTTGCTGTTCAGCTCCAAGTGTGTGGGTGCGATCATGTTCACAACAGATGATGGCGCTTTAGAGTCAGGGTTGGGGAAAGGACGAAGTAAACAACGAATAAGTAGCACACAAGATTATAACTAATACAGCCCTTAGGATGTAAACAGAACATATGCGACCCGCAGCAAGTCACAATATGTTGTTGTCAAGTTTGCAGGCATCAGTTGGTTTGAGAGCCAGGGAAAGACTTTCACACAGCCTCTGGTGCCAAGTTAGGCTGGCCAGCCTTAGCACACGGAGACAATCAAAGCCAAATGTGGTGCTTCTTTTAGGTCACAAACCTGCTATTTTGTTTGAGAACATGCCAGAATTAATTTCATCTGGAGAGCATACTGCTACAGTCATATTCGCATATTTAGGTGGGTTCCAAGCCTAAAAGGAGACAGACCGGTTGCATTTTGAAGCAACAATGAGACGCACTTCCCTCAGTCAGCAAGGATAAAGAATACATGTTATGCTTGTGCCAATATAAGATATTATCAAATATCATGATGTGGAATGTTTTCACAAGAATACATGTTATGCTTGTGCCAATATAAGATATTATCAAATATCATGATGTGGAATGTTTTCACAATATCAAATATCGAACAGCTGTTACAGCATCTTCAGGGTTTTATATTGAACTGTCGAGGCAGCAGAGCCAACATGCGTCAATACTGATGAGTATAGTACAGGTTAATTGGTCTAATGTAGCAGCATGCATACAGTGCTTTCACATACAGGCATTGAGGACTTTGTTTCTTAGAGGAGTTGATGGTTGAAGGTTGAAGGTTCTCAGTTGTGTAGGTATTGGTAATTCTAAGTGCTTTATCGTAGTAACTGAAAAAGCCTCTTGGATGAGAAGTGAAAGGTCTTCAAGAAAATGAAACAAGATCAGCTGCCTACAATATAGCACTTTTTTAAAAAAGAATGTCAGCTCACTAACTCGGCAATATTTCGGGTTTAAAGTGTGAATAAATGGTGGCCCAATTAATGAGCATGCAAGTCATCGTGTTGCTAATCGGGCAATGCCACAAATTTGCAGTCTCACCTCAGAGTCCATCACCCAGCGCTGTTAGCTCGGCAGCTTATGCTAGCATATACCAACAGGCCAAGCAATGAAAAACGCTGGAAGAAAAGAAAGACAGCTGCCTCGAACAACAGATAGGAGTCGTGGAAGTGTGGTGATGTAGAGAGGAGGGAGGGGACTGCTAATTGCAGAACACACAGGAATGTTAGCTAAAACGACAACACTTGCAGAAAATACTCATGTGCGATTTGGTCATATTCAGTCTAAAAGTCAGTTAAAATTTCTTGGCATGATATGGTAACATCTATGTATTGCCATACTTAACATACTGCCAGTGTATTAGTATTTCATTTAATTATAAAAAAAGGTACACTACACTTTCAGGCATAAATCCATCCAGAACAAAACCAATCAACACCTCTTTGACAAAGGTTTTAACATGGTATTTGCTATCATTTTGTGCTGGATTACATAGTAGGAGTGCTGAGGATAAAGTCCACACTTTAGGGTTCTTGAATAATTGGCAAAAAATAGCAGTACTAGCAGTATAAAGATTTCCATTTCAGTTTATCCATTGGGCATCAAGCGAGTCAAAAGTTCAAGCAAGATAGAAAAGACCACCACTAAGTAAGATCCAGACCTCAGCGCAAGCAGGACATACCATATGTCCAGAGTTTGGCCTGGACATAAAGTGTGTGGGCAGCGCTTCTGAGCAGCCCATGCCACACATGTCCACTTTACGGCCCCAAATACCACAGCTCTTTGTGAGAGGGTGACGGCACACTGACACATGGACGATGACAACACATGCTCAAAGAGGGAAGAAAATGAAAGACAAGAAATAGGAAACTCAGGAGGTGATTGAGAAAGAAAACAGGAAAAAATGAAGGCCCATTATCATACTGCAGTTCTCCAGAGTCATCCAGTGGGAGAAACTGCAGCATGTTCTGGCTATATCACTGAGACGACACTCAAAATGATTAAATATGTGTGGAACCTTGAATTCATAGCGATGACTGCACTGCTATGAGCAATAGGAATTCATCCAAAGTCACACACTGACGCAAGATAGAAATTTTTCAAAAACCAGACTGCTTATAAAAAACATGTCTGGTTCCACTTGGTCCTGGTGATCAAGTCGAAGACAGCACTGCTAGTTTGGTTTCCAATCATCTTACAACTGATTTACACCTTGGACTAAAGGAAAATGCAACCAAGAGAAACCAGCAGTAGTCAGGGTCCAAAACCATGTAGTGTAGGCGCTGGTCTCAAACCACATACTTCTGAGGGCTAACATATTTATCTTGAATCCCCTGTCATCACCTGAGTGGGAGGTGGAGGAGAACAAAGGGGAAAGGATTCAGATCATACATTTGATATGGCTCTACCCACTGCGGTAAACATTATGTTAATGAGAGGATGTTCAAGACCAGAGCCCAATGGAAGAGACAAGGCGTCATAAAATATTCAAACTGCATTTTCCTCTGCTACAGTTTAATAATGTCAAATAGCTTCCTATTGGAACAACACATAAATAAGGCTTCCATCTCTAATGGAAGTTTAATTCGAGGTGGAACATCTCAGCATGAGGTCTGATGTGCCTTGTACCATATGGTCTGGAAATGGGAGACTCTTTATCACTGTCATCCACTTCAGTGGGGAGCGTACCAGGACTATTAACTCTATTAAATCAGTCGGTTACGCAATCTTTGGCACTCATTAGTTTTCCTTGAGTCTTCAATTTCCAATCAGTTACTTTGTTGATCATGTAGAAGCTTGATGTGCCCTGGATTTCTTACATCCTTTTCGAATCAATTACCCACTTTAACTGTGACCTGAACAGTTCGATGAGAAGTGTTTGAAGGAGTTATCACTAGTGTGCATAGTACAAAGACTATGTGAAATATACAGTCTTAAATTATCTTCTAATTTCATTATGGAAGCAATGAATAACATCCAAGTACTGAAACATAGCAGAGAACTTAAAGGGAGAGCGCATACTGAGATTAGATCCCCTCTCCTCATAAACAAGAGTTAAGTGGGACACGACCAGGAGTCAGATTTCCTTGTATTCTCTTCGCCGTCTCTTTTTCCACTTCTTTCCTCCTAAGCTAGCCAGTGTGTCTGGCCTCCCTCACCCTCCCCTGTGCTTACTCTTTACTCTTCCCTCCCCATTCTTCTGTTTCCACAAGCGCAGAAATCATTGCTGAGCCTTTACACAGTGATACATCATCTTTTCTACTTCTCCTCAGGTCTCCGAAGCCCCTGATTTCTTTTCTTTCCGACATCTCTGCCTTTAGTTATTGTTTATATGTATCCAAAGTAAACTTTAAAAATCATGACCCAAGACGAAAAACGACACTTCAGCCATAACAAAATCATCTTACCTTCCAAGTAACAGCTGGAGGAGGACGAAAGGCCTTTCTTAGATTTACACCCCACCAATTTCAGGCATATCTCCAACATTTTCATTTGCTTTCCTTCCCTTCCCGCTGGAAAATGTTGTCGCTGGTTCAAATGAGACGTCCCTCGAACGTTTCCCCTCTACATGTGTCCAACAGGAGAAAAATTCAAACACAAGACAAAAACTGAATAAACTGCACCAAGCCGATATGTGTCCTAAAAAAAACTGGAGTCTTCTTCTCTTTACTTTCAGTTGTGAAAATCCTCTTTCTCCTCAGTACTTTCCGAAACAGAAAAAGCAGAGTCTGGTGTCCGGCAAAGTCTACCAACTTTCTCTTCTGAGCGGCTCCATGTTTTTTTCCCCCTCTTTTGCTGTTGGTTTGCTCCACTTCTGATAGATACAAAAAAACTATCCAAAAGCACAGGTTTGGTCCAAAGGCTTTGTAGATCCGTAGATGTGTCAGTTGAGTGGGCAGTAGGGCAGTCTGAGCGGTGCCATTCCTCTCTCCTGTCCCCTGTGTGAGTGTGTATCTGAGGCAGAGGGACTACTCGTGCTCCAGCTGCCAACAAAGGGCCTCTTTCAGGCTCTGCCTGCTGCACTCAGTGACATCAGCTGAGCCCTCCCACCTCCAGCAGCAAACACACAATGAGAGGGAGAGACTGCCACCACACTCACATACACTCACCAAGAAGAACACAAACACATCACCCAAAATGTATGCCAAAATACGAGACAAAAGCTGCAAGAGGTCTCATTTATAATGTTGAAGTTTGGATCCAGCATAGACCGTAAATATTTCTTCTTCCCTTCTGTTGAAGTCATGAGATGATTACAACAAGCTCCTCCTCCAAGTTTTAAACCCCCCTTCCCCCCTCTCACTGTCTTTCTGCCTCTCTCTCTCTCTCTCTCTCTTCATCTGAACTATGCTTTTCCCCCCTCTCCATTCTGAAATGTTTACAGGTTGAAGAATCACTTCTGGAAACAGGACTGGGTTGTTCAACACAGAGCTAAAACTCTCAATCAAGAGAAGCTAACAGGGTGGAGGAGCATAACCTTCAGCAGTCAAATCAAAATAAGAACGTTTATCTTTTGGTCTTTAGAGAAACGTGTGGGACTGTGTGATTTTAGACAGCAGCAGTGGTCGTATGTGGACGGAACGAACAATCCTTGGCAGAAGCAAAGATGTCTTGCAACACAACTCGCTTTTTATCTCTTTTCTGTTTTTTTCTCAGCTGTCCCAATGTTAGTGATAAACAAACCATTCAGATGTTTAGTCCTATTTCTCAACTAATTCTTCTGGAAGTAAAGTCTATTGAAAAGGTTGGAGAAGTCCTTTTCTCTTTTCTCCGCAATATCTCTGCAATCAAAAACAATACTGCATTTACGAAAATGCTTTTACGAGTATTGACTCATGATTTTATCGTCAGAGACGTTATTGAAGTCATTAATTATTTCTGAGGTGTACTCTCCATTTTATTGCAGGATGTTATTTGGTCCACTCAAGTAATATGAGCTAATGCGACTGTCGATTGTCATTAAACTGAGGAACCACAATGAGCACAGGAGCAACTGTAATTTACTGACAACCGGCAGATATTTTTCCATTTAAAAGACAAACATCAGTTCCGAGATAAGGGTCTAGTAAAATGGGTGATTACATACTGGTGGAAAGCCGGCTTGATGACACCATAGCACATATCACGAGTGCCAAACCAGTTAGCTGGCTGACCCGGTCACTGGAATTTCCAATCATGGAGAAAAAGCGCAGACTAAAAATATGACCGATACAGAAAATTATACATGGTACAATGTCTTTAACAGCTCTTATTTTTGTGCTTAGGAAGAAAGTGAATGCAGCGACATTTGAATCTTTATCCATGTCTGTATTTGACTAACTTTATGAAAGTCTGTCCTAAATTAATATGGGAATTGATAAAGAACTAGACTCCTACTAGACTGTAGTAGTTTAGCTAGGTTTTGGTGATGAATTGAGAGCATATTGACAGTCTGACATTTTAAGTGGTCATATTTGTAATCAAGAAAGACATATCAAACTAGTAGTGACACCATCTCCTACAATCTATATCTGCAGGTTAGACCTTCACTGAACTTGATTTTAAGTATCCTGAGTATTGCCAGATACATTGACTCCACTTGGCGAGTAATACAAGGAGAGGAGAAGAGAACAATAAGCAGATGCGTCTGAAGAAAACCCTGATTCATGTGTCATATATCTGCTATGAGGAATATGAGGAGAAATAGGAAAAAAGAAGAAATCCAAAGATAAGGTCATGTCTGTCTGAGCAATAACATAGTCCTTTTACAAATTGTGTTAGGTAAGCCATTATTGCCTACATTTATGAGCAAGTTTGACAATGGCTGGTCATAAATATAATGTGTATCATTAGGCTGGCTTCACAGGACACAGAACACAAGATCGATTGGTGTAGGAACGGGGCTGGGGATTGGGAAAGAAACCCAAATTCTTTCTTGAAACCTCTTCATACAAACTTTAGGCGAGCTGCTTAAACTCTAGATAATTTATTTGCAGTCATGAGTTATCAAGAAAGACGAATAAACCAAGATATGGCTGGGACATGAAGCTGTCACTGTAAGACTGTCATTCCACAGTGACAATATTATACCTCTACAGCAGACAACCTGAGCTGGCAGCCGTTTGCTTGACAGCTCATTTGAGCAGATTAGAGCTTAAATGCCGCCCTAGAACCTACAACAGCCAATGAGTGATCGCCCGCTCTTTTCTTTCCCCCCTCTCCTGCACTAACAAAAATGTCTTTTCAGTTATCACAGTACACTCCTTGGCTTTTATATTTATGTTTCACCAGGCGTTCCTCCGGTTAGACGTGTTGCCTGGGTTAGCTTTGCTATTTTGTTGCCCTGACTGACTGTGTGCTCTCAGGTACCAAAATTTGGCACAGACTGATTTAATTTGAATCAGTACTCGGTAGTACCACTGTAATTTGGTCGGTACCCATAAAAGTACAAGTTTCAAGACCCAACCCTCTTGAATTGGCGTGGGCAGAGACGCTCTCGTTAGTATCTATGGGCACTCTAAACCACTGCTCAGTCTCAGTGGCTTTGCCAGTAATGACCTCAATACCCTGAACATCCAGTCACATGGCACCAGGCCCTACATCATCTCTGCTGTGCTGGTATGGCAAACAGTTGTGTTCCTCTCATGCACCACCCCAAACACCAATTAAAAAGAAACGCAGGCTTCCTCAAACTCTGAGAAAGGCCCATTAACTTACCGCAGTCACAAAGTGTTGGGGAGATGAGAGGATGAGGGGAAGAGGAGAGGGGCTATAAAAAATGGAGGAGGAAAAAGAGGAAAAAAGGTTGCAGATGGAGAAACATGAAGCACATTGTTTGGAAGTGAGCTCATAGGAGAATCACTCGCAACTCGCGTTTTTATAATCCGGGCTGTGTATGTTAACAGTTAGCTGACGTACGTCCACCCACGGGATGGTTGTTGGCAATTTTCTTCTCATGTACCCCCCTGCTGCCTTTGCGATTCCGTTCTTTAAGCAGGTTGTATCCCAAACTCGGAGGCACAAACTGCATTACGATTCAAACAATACAATTTGTTTTTTATCAGAATGCACTGAGCAAGAATGCATGGGTAGCTGCTACTGACATCTGCTATAAACATTTTGACATGTGGCAAGGTGGTGAAAGCCGAAGTAGGCCATTAACTTAGATGATAAATTAATACTTGGCCGTGTTGGTGCTCAAATAACATAAAAATTAAGTGGGTGGTAAGAGGATACTGTCTTTAAATGCTACTATGACATTTGAAGAACTGCTTGATTTTGGTCCTACCACATTCCACACATGAGGGCACACACATACACAAACATAATCACACTGTCTAACAATGCTAGAAATGTAAGCCAGCCAACACTTGGCATAAATCCTGTCCATCTAAGTCATGGAACAAGAGTTATTACACTTTTAAACCCAGCAAGCTTTCTAATTACAGAGGAAGAAAAGGGTGGGAGACAGGGAGGGAAGACAAAGCCGAGTCGGGTCTTAATAGTGATCCAGCGCCGCACGTGGTTCATCGCTCCACCGCAGTGCCTAACCCTGCAGTCATAGCAATCTGTAAGGGCCAAGTGTACTTAAATATCAGACACTCAAGTACCAGGTATGTGGTATATGGATGTGTGTGTGCGTGTGCGCATGTGGCTGTTTACTCAGGGCCCTCTGGAGAATGCAGCCAGAGTGTCTGAGGCGTGCAGACCAACAGATGAGGTTAAGGGGTTTAGAGTTCCACACAATTCTCCACTTAGTATTGTCCGCAGGGAGAATGGGCACTTTGGAACGACACTGAGGTCTCTCTGGTTCAAGGTTAAGGGCTGTAAGCATTAGCCTGTGGGGATAATACGTTACCAAAATGAACATGCAGAAGCATGGTACAAAGCGTTTTAATTTGCTTGCAAGTTTTCTTAAGCTCCCGCTGTGCAGAAACCCCTACATGCACTCCGAGAACAAAAGGCAAACAACGTTCTTTTAGTCGGTTCTCTCTGGGCTTTTTAAAAGCAGTTTTCCCATTGTATTTTTACATGGAAACAGTGAAACTGACCCAGAGGTCATTAAACACATTTTATGATGAAATCCACTTTATGTGCACGCTCTTGTGTATCTACTCTCACACGAACTCTCTCTCTCTCTTTCTAGCCAAACCCTTCTCATTTGAGGTGACCCATTAACAGTCCACTGTCAGCTCAGCTTTACAACAATCTTCATTACAGACGGGGCTGGGCAGAAACCCAGCTGACCTATTGGAACAGGACTGGAGGACCCATTTTATCATGACAGATGCAAAATAGGGCAACACAACCCAGGTGACTTCGCAGAAACCTTTGCTCATTTCTCCACACGACAGACTGCTGTAGGCCCAGACGAAACTATGTAGCGCCAAAAATATGCAAACCTGCAGAGAATGGAAATGTATGCATGCTAGCCAAGAGTTAAAATTTCATACTCTGAGTAGAAAGAAAGCCAGGTCGAATGCACACAACTATTCATCACTTGTCAGGGGCAAAATGCTGTGCTAATCAACTGTGTTGAAGAGGTCTGTGAAAATTAAGAAGGCAAAAGAGAGGCCAGGCGTATGAGCTCTACTTTGAAATTGCAATGGAGAGGGTGCTAATCCAGTCATTTTCAGAACCAAGCTCAACTACTCAATTTGACCCAGAGTGCTGGAATGAAAAGCACAACTTTTTATATTCCATTGTTTTATGAGTTTGCAGACTAGCAGAGCCAAAGTCTTTCGAGAGGGAAAGCAGAAAGAGTGGGAGGTTAGCCCTTCATCAGCAACCGAAAGAAAAAGCTAGAAAGCGTCTGCTATTACTTTGCGTTCTTACTCATTAATTCAACAACATAAAACACTTTGAGGAGACAGACACAGTAAACCGAGCCAGTAGATGTCGCGTCTGTTTTTACGGACTATCAACCTTTGAGATGTTATCTAGATGCCTGGGGAAAGACCCCATTTGTCTGTATGCCCATTGAGGCTAAACCAGAAACAGATATATAGGAGAGTGACTCTGGCTACGAGCCTCTCGTTGCTGCTGCAGCAGTGGCGCTGCTCGGGCTCTTCTTTGTGTCTAAGTGGATCCAGATGCAGCGAGCATAGCAGGCCCCCTCTTTTAGCGCTATGAAGAGGAGCTTAACACAACACGAAAGGGACAGCACAGCATACCAGTACTGTATTGACTGGACTAGTGAGGAAAAAAGATTCAGACTAGACAATAATGTGACCGGCGATACAATCCCTAAGTGGAGAGGATTACGTTGATTTCTGAACAATGGAAATCAACTTCAAAATAATATTTTACACAAAAAAGGACTCCAGATACCTAAAAGCCCTCATGCCAAATCATGCCTCAAAGGACTTTATCCCATAATCTGCATGGGGACAGTGGCTCCCTGACTGTGAGGGCCCATAAATGGCTGAATTCTTTCAAAAAGACAGAGCTGGCATCCTAGGTAGCAGGTTGTCTGCAGAGAAAACAACAGCTGCGTCTGGAGCTGGGGCTGCCTGCTCGGGCATGGAGCAGGGAACAGGGGGTGGGTGTTTTTTTTTTTTTTTTTCTGTTTTTCTGTATGTGAGTGTATGTGTGTGTGGACCCGGGCGAGGAAGAGCTCCCACGCTGCATTCCTAACCCAGAGGTTCTCTGTATGCATGCGAGTGTTGTTTGTATGTACTGTATGTACATATGTGTGCACAATGGAGGGAAGCCCAGCAAAGAGAAGAAAAGGAAATGCTTGGTCCTGGTGGCCTCTTACTGTTCTGACTGAAACTTAAGATTGGCGACTAGATGTTCAGATCACAAATGCTGCCCTGTGACAGGAAAAAAAAATACGAGGATTCCTACATTAAGAGGGAGATTTATTTTGTCCTTGATCCAATGAAGGTGAAATCAATCAGGCCACAAATTGATTCTTAACATAAACCACCTGTCACTACATAATTAACATAAAAACAAGCTGACGAATTTTGAACAATTTATCAGTATGTTGAAGTTTGATTCACAAATCGCACAAAAGTTTTCAATAAACAAAAAGATGTTTCAGTAAATAATTACTTTCTTGTCAGAAACTGGGCAATCACAAGACGAGATTTCATAACATATACTGTTGCAGATGCTGAAGCAATTCCAAATAACAAAAGCCAGAGTGAGAGTCAATGACTCAACGGGATTGTTTGTCTTAAACCGACATGCTTACACTTCAATTGTTCTGGGCAAAACACTCTGTACCTTATGTATATGGAAAAAGCTTTGGTTGAAAGCTCTGGTTTGTGCCTTTGTGATTTTTCCTTCCTTTGTTAGCATTCAGGATTTTTTATCCTTCAAATTAACTCCATTACAAGTAGCTTGTCATTTTTCAGTTTTAGCAGTTAAATGGTTTTTTTTCGGCAATGGAAGTAAGTGACTTTTCTGATTTGAAAATGCAATATACAACGAAACCAGGCAACAGCTGCGTCAGGTACGATGCACTTTTTGACATTCTATGGGCCAAAGACAGCTATCAAAAAGCCGTATGACCTTGTCATACATGACACAAACTAGTAGCAGATAGTTGTTAACTATCAAGAACTGCATAACATACATCCACGCATGCACACCACCTGAAAAAGTACTCTCAATTTCTGATTTGTTGTTGACGCTTGTTGCTTGTGTTGTACTGTTGCATACTGTTAATTCGTGTGTGCGTCCTTAATTGTCTGCTGATTTGCATTCATCTACCCAAATGCTCTATCTTCTCTATGAAAGTATTCAATGAAACATAAAATCCACTTCATAAAAACTAAAAAAAGGAATAGAGAGACAATGACAAGAAGCAGAAAAACAAAAATAGGAAGGGAGAAAAAGAAAAGAAAGGGGGGGGGGTTGCACCAGTTATTTGAGAGTGGAATGCACAAGAGGTCACATTCTTCACTCCACTGCTGTGGCTTTCCCTATGTTCAACTCTCTTTCTCTTTTTCTCTGTGCAAAATAGGCAATATTACTCAACACACCTCTGGTGCAATAGATCACACACAAATATGTGTAATTCGCTAGAAAACAGAGTGAGCTGACTCAAGAGGCCAAGGATGAAGAGACAGCAGGCAGGGAATCCATTAACGATAGAGTCACGCTGATCAGATAGGTTAAACGACAAGACCTTTTTGATGGACAGCATTTTGACATGTCACAGTAGAAAAAAACTCTTAATGTAAATAAAACAATTAACAATGGTTGAATTCCAATCCCTGTCATGTAGATCATGCTGGCTCACTGGCACACTGTCCAAGCTTACTGGGACACTTGGATAAATCAGAACCATTGTGTATGTTATTAGAATTACCCAATAACAGCAGGACAAGGGGTTATTTCTTATCACTGTGAAGAACTGCTATTCATAAAAAGACACCTTGTATGCGGAGAATCTGTCAAATCCTATCTAATCCTACAAAAATAACTTGTTAATAAACCTTATCACAATGACACTCTACAGAAATACTGATATTGTTTGACCTCTAAACTCATAACACCTCTGTGATTATTTGAATTGTCATTAGCACAGTTCTAAAAACAGAATAATTGTTCCTACTTAATGTAAGCCACTCCTACTAGTAAAATACTGAGTCTGGTTAATATACGAGTAAACACCAGTTTGTTCAAATTCTTCACAACTACCCAACCCTCAGGTCTGTTTCTATGGGAAGTGCATGGTCATAGTTGCATTTGTAAGGAACTACCTTGACTCCACCACTCAGACTTGTATTATTTCAGATCTAAACATAATAAAATACTGTATATGTGTGACACATGACTGCGATTAGTGTCATGAATTCAGGTCCTTGTGGACTTTGATTACAAGAGTTACAAAGAGGGATCTTGCGAGACGCAGACTAGCTTGATTTATACGCACAGCTGTTTTGACTAGTCATCGGCTTAGGGTGGTAATAAAGTGGACTCCTTTCCAGGTGGTCAAGACTTGATGAGAGGGAAAAACACACTTACTAATCAGCAATGTGTCATCAGGTAAGGGACAAATGTGTCTCTCACACAAACGCACATACACGTGCACACACAATAATGTGGAGACATGGCCAGCCACGGCAAGGGACAAGCCACCAGGAGCCTAACAGCTGGCCTGAATGAGCCTAACCATGAGGCGCCTGCTGTATGGGTACGTGTACACACACACACACACACACACACACACACACGCACGCAGACACCCCCCCTGCTTCTTGGAGGACCCACAGGGATCATGGGAGGAGATTTGGTGTGTAGACCGTAAAGATTCCTCGAGTTCCAGACAGTTACAGACTAGAAGAGAAATGGATTAACTTACTGCAAAAACGCTGTACGCAGCTGCTCCACACACACACACACACACACACACACACACACACACACACACACACACACACACACACACACACACACACACACACACACACACACACACACACACACACACACACCAAATGATGTCACTGAAAGGCTATATTACGAGACAGAGAGGTCAGACTATTAAAAATACATTAACCACCATCACTTTAAAATTAAAGCCTAACATTTGCACCTAGGAGGTGATTAACAAAACCTTTGTAGTAGATCAAGAATCATATGACTGCATGGTTTATATTAAAAAAGTTGAATTACTGAAATTTGCAGCTGAGGGACAACATTTAACAGTTTATTCAACACACTCATTGCACGTCAAATGTTCATTCAGTGAAGCTATCTGTGATACATCATAAACAATATGATCAGAGTCTATGGTGTGGTCTTCCAAACCACATCAGATGGCATGGTAAAAGATGCATCTTATCTTTATTATATGTTACAGGGTTGAGGTGTGCCCTGTGGTCTGCTGCTCTTGATCTAACCACTGTACTGAAACAGAAGGATAAGGAATTCAAACGTGGCAGCTAGTTCATTTCGATCTAAGATGCTCACTAGGAAATAAGTCACAGAAAGTCTCTGTCTCCCATCATAGGTGCCCTTCATACATAGGCATCGGCGTCTTTCTCTAGCTCCACCTGACTCCACTTGCACAAAGTAATCTCTTCAAAATAAATCTGCTGGGGCTTTTAAAGTTGCACTGAATCTAAAGGCTTATGTTGGTAATGGTTCAATGACCAATCTTGAGTTTGTGAGGCTTCCTGTAGCTGATTCGCAGTAATAGCCTTCAGTTGCTTTACTGGTAAAAGGTTTTTAATATGGTGCAGCAATGGCAATAAAAGTTACATTACTAATATGCCAAATAGGTGCTGACAGAAAAACAGCTGATAGATGAGTAAGTAATAAGTAAGAACAAGACTATAGGAGTGGAAGTGGGATTACCCTGACAAAACACATGAACCCCTTTAATAGATGTGACCACCAGGGGGCAAAACTCTCTGGAACTTGTGGGCACAGCAATCACCATGTTACCTCCTCTGACAATATTGTTGTGATCCTAAAAAATGGTAGATCCTCTTTCCTTTGAACCCTCCAACCTTCAAATCCCGCTCAGCTTTCCTCTTTCCTCTGTCAGCCCCTTTTCAAGGGAGAGCAGGAAAGACAAATGAAAGGAATCACTTCTTCATTGAATACTTTTAACACAGCAATTCCACTTCCTGCAGCCAGTCAAAAACATTCCAGACTTGCCAGTCGTCTCATATTGTTTTCCGAAAGACTTAATATTAAAATTAAAGAAGGAAGGAGGCAGGTACATATCTGGGGGAAGTGAAACAAATTTGACCACATTAACAGTGTAATAACAGAGGTCAAAAAGACAATCCCAGAGAGCTTATGTTGACACTACTCATGGTTACAACAACTTCACTGTAATCATGTTCTTTGAGTTAAATTATTTTTGGACTTTTATATTCAAAAAGGGGGCTGGTGTGGCAGGGACACGCTGCAGCAGAAAGCGTACAAATATAGTAATAATTGATGGGTATTAATCTGAAAAACTGTGTTTTGGTAGATAAGTGGTTTAACATCAGCAATGACCACTGCTGAATACATATTGTCAAGGGTATATTGTTGTATCTGTTTCAGTCATCATTGTTTAAAAATACAAACTGAAAACCTTATTGTTATTGTAAGCGCTAACTAAATGTTAAAGCCACAGCCTTATGATCTTTGCATTTTTACGATTATCCTTTTATCTCTTATATTTCCTCATTTCATTTTTTTTTGCCTGTTTTTATTTTATATATCTTTATGGATTTATCACTTTCACTCTGCTCTTCAAATTGTGTTTTATCAATAGCCAGTTTAAGTTTCAGACTTAAATTTTTGAAGTCTACTAGAAAATCTTTATATGCTTAGTGTTAAAAAATGTTTTGTTTTTTTTTTTTAACGTGAAATCAAACTGCTCTGATTGGTCGGCTCTCGTGGGCCTGAACAAGCACTGTCCAATATGTTTCAACAATCAGGGCTTACTGTGTTTTTGCAACAATGGCCGTGCCATTGAGGGTGAGGGTACTTACTGTACAGTTGTGACATCACAAACTCACAGAGGTAATGGCAGCTCGTTTAAGAGGTTTTTTCAGAATACGCGCCGTCTGCAGCTCGATATTTTCACAGCACTCACAGTACTTATATAGCATCTAGATCTGACGTTATAATCAAAATGACAAGAAAATCTCACTTGGTATAATACGGGACCTTTAACTTTGCTTTTGTGTTGTTTTAACTTGTCTGTTATAAATAAAACTGCCTTGCCTAGCGTAGAGTAAACATGATACACAAGAGCCAATATCAAACTTTTGTTTTGTGCTCAGACCTGTTTTTTTAACTGGCCTGACAACATACTTCAGCTTGAAATGTGCTTCATGATCCATCGAGGTCTATTGTAAGGGGATACTCTGTTTATCTGAGCCACACACAGAAAAAACTGCTGGGAATACAGTGTGCGAGTTATGGCTCTAAATATCCACAAACCAGCTCAATCCTTATAATCTGTGCTAGCTAGCCAATGAGATCATACCCCTCCACTGTACAGTACACAGAGGTGCCAAGAGCAGAGACAGGTCTTTGCTTGCCCTTCACTGCCTCCGTCTCTCTCCCAGGCAGCTGCATGCAGAGGTCTGAACCTGCCTGCTGAGAAGCAGCATGGAGCTGGCTAGCGCCGTGTTAACTAGCTGTTGCTCACCAGGAAGAAAAGAAAAAAAACATGAATGTAAAAATCATGTGTTGATATTGCCCTCTTCTTGCACTGTGACTCACAACCCCCCTTTCAGAGTCTAACCTGCTCATCACAGGAGAAAAAAGGGGCAGAGAGGGAAAACAAGCGCACCCCATGTCACTGACCCTTTGCCAAGTTCGATCCATTTACCGGCAAAGGCTTTCATTCTGTTTTTCTGACCTTCCCTGTCCTGTCCCCCTCTGTGTTATGCAAGACTTAGAGTCAGTGGAAAGTATGCCTGACAAGGCAATCGCAGCCTTACAGACACATTTGGTAAACTTATCAGTAAGCTGGATGCATGGCATGCTTCTGGTTCAATAGCAAGTGACCGCTGCAAAAAGTTAAATCAGTTAAGCCCTCATTTTTCTAAGCTGCAGGAAATTTTATCTGTCATTTTGTTCTGCATTGATAAATTCGTTTTCTTTTTACCTCACCACTACATTCCACTGATGTCTTGGGATAGACATGTTATGATCCACCTCTAGATCTTGAAGTTTTATTGTCCTAACCCCCCACTGAGTATCCATTACATTACGGAGTGTCAAATCTGAGCTAATGAAAAGAAAAAACACGTAAACATAAGTACATAAAAAGAATTCTCTACACATTTTTGTTTTGATTTATGGTAGAGAACAACCCACCGTGTACTTTGGTTAGACTATGTGGTTTGGTTAGACTGTGTTGTTGCTAATCTGGGGAATATGTTAAGACACAGCCCACCAAGAAGGCATTTTCATGAGCCAAAACTAGTAAATAACAAACCATTGAGTATAAAAACAAGAGATGAAGTAACGGATGATGTCACCACGGGTTTCTATGGGTTATGATTGAAGCTACAAAAGTCTGCTTTCTTTCTGTCATCACACGGGGCATTAGAGAAAGAACCAAACATAATCCTCTAACCAAGAAAGTAAACCAGGAACCTGGCACACTGCTTTATGTGGTCATGCAGTAAAAGATGCACAAGGCCAGGCAGAAACATCATCAGGTGAGACATCCATCTCCAGTGTGATACAGTGGATACTGGGTCATTGCTTTGCCAAGCACGTTGAGGCTCTGTGCCTGCAGCAGGCTAGCCATCCCCCGAGGCAAACAAGGCTTTCTCTGTGACAAAGCTTTCTTCATGAGGCATAGGCGTGATTGGCTCATTCAGAAAGGCCTGTGTTTCAGGTATATTTGTGGCTACTATGGCTCTGAAATCATTCACTCATCACTAACAATTTCAGGTATCCTGAATCAGGTATGGCAGTCATCTAAACCTGCCAGTCCTTGTCTGTGCAATGCATGATGGCAATAAGGTCTGAGTTAGCTCCCTGACAGTCACTGTTCTGTACTTTTTTCATAATACACTGTGATAAAGAGAGTTTGTACAGCTTCTTAAGATTTCAAACTCATTTTCATACACCAAGGACACTCAAAAGACACTCAAAGACTTCATTATCATATCTACATTGTACCTAGAAATGCAATTAAAAAAAATAAGTTTAACAAATTCTTTGTACCCAAAACAATCTATATAATCATATCTTATTTTACTAGCTGTTCATAGTTACTTAAAAGTATGTTTTTGAGAGTAATGATCGTGTTGGTTGGACAAAAAAGAAATCTGTAGTCCTCTTTTTATTATTATGAAAATATGAATTATGATTTTGGTGAGAGAACAATCTGCAAATTAGATGCAGCCTTAATTTTAGGCACAGCCTGTATTTTCTGTACGTAGTCCAGGATGTCTTATAGAACTTTGTAGCGCACACACTGCACACCATCCTGTATGAACACAGGAGGAGGCACTGTTGAGCTCTGCTACACTACAAAAAGTTTCTTTTACACATAGATAGATAGATAGAAATACTTTAATGATCCCAGACTGGGAAATTATTTAAAACATCATAGAGGTTGAGGTATTCTTTAATGACTCTTTCTGATTTCCCATTCATCTGTTTTTAAGTCAAGGCAGGCTCAGTAAGAGTAGGCATAGGCAAACTTGCTTTTACTGTGTGTCCCATGCTTAAAGCTGACTGGTATGACTGATTTGATGGGACATTAGCCTTTCATTGTTTAAAAGACCAGACTTTGCAATCTAACTAAGCTCTGAGCAGTCGATTTATCTTTTCCTGGTTGGAATTAGTACCATAAAGAAACATTAGTTAATTCAATATGCTTCAATCTCTTACATTTAGAATGCATGGATATCTTAAGACATGCAGATCTAAATGTTTTGTCATGGACTCCAGACAAACCAATTGCTAGGATATCTCCAACCAACAGTTTATAAACATGCATCAAAACTATTCATTTACACACCTAAGGAACAGCCTGAATTTCTTATCTTACATTGAATCAATTTATTGCAGAAATTCTTGTTAGAGAAGATTTTTGGACACCTTAATCTTTTCCTCTAACATATACAATATACTTCACATTACTTTTTAATTCTTAGTGGATTTGTCGAATTATAAAACACTGAGGATGCAAAAGTAAAATCAAACTCACAAACAAACAGAAAGATTTTTTAACCTGCACCATACGAGGTGTTACTGTTATCATATTAACACATTTCTGCTCCATCCCACTAAGAGCAACTCATTTCTTAATCAGGTTACTATGCCAGAGATACCAAGTGAGCCAAGATAACACCACTGTGGAGGCGGTTTCCTGCACATTATTTGCTTGATTAAAGACTGCCATGCTAGCAGTGGTAAGATGTCAGGTGCGCCTGTGTAGCATTACTAAACAAATTGCAAACAAATTGGTCAAGACTCAAGACAACGGATCACAACAAATTCTAATCAAAAGGTACAGACTCATCATACCATCTCTCTGGTTACCATGTGTCAACTTTGACAACAAAGGATGCCTTCATGAGCAAATTTTATTATTAATGTACGGTAATGTACAATTTCATTATTTCTTCCAGGTTGAGCAAGCTAGCAAGTCTGTTATTCAACTGACAAGTGGCGCTCTCAATGATGCAACCACAGTAGTGTTGTTTTGTACGCTCTTGTGATTTCTATTAAAGCACATTAACATCCACAGCAACTTGAATTCTTGGTTGTTTTTTTCACAACAGTGCCATCCACTTCTTTTCCCAAGTATGTACAATGGTAGGTCCAATCTACTCATTTTCATTATGTAACTCAGCTCGTTAAGACCTAAAGCGGCAGACAAACAAGAGAAGCACAAGACATAAATGTGTCTTAGTATTTGATCCCTGGCCAAGTGGGGACACATGATGTTCTGAAAGGCTTCAATGCCGTTCCATGACATAATAAGGAACCTTATAACAGTTCGACAGAGAAATCGGCTGTCAATATCAAGCAACCTTAAAAAGGCTCTCATCAGAAGCATTTGTTCTTACCGTGCACCGCGAAAACGTTACAGGGCTGCGTCCCATGGCGTGACGACTCCCTCCTCCCACCCTTGATGAAGGCCGGCAGACTGGGTCTCCTCTGGTCCCCTACAAACTTCCCCGGCTGCTGCCCCATAAGGGCAGGGTGCCAGGCCACAGCCGGGACTCTCCAAGCTGGTCTCAGTTGCTCACCCTCCAACAGTGGGCCACCAGGCAGGGAGGGGATGGGGAGAGGACAAGAACCCCTTTCCCTGGATCAGTCTGTCCTCTCCTGGAGTGTGGGTGATGCAGGTCACCAATGCAGATCCGTATTACTCCAGTATGTCTCTGTTTATAGTGCATTAATGGAGCTTGGGTGCTTCAGAGGTCAAAGAAAGGCATTTCAAAGTAACCTGGAGGGGGAAATGATCGGCAATTACTTCATTAAAAGCAATAAGTAGTGCACACCAAGGGTTATGGACTGAAGAGCAGGAAAACACTGTGGCACACTCTAGCTCCAGATGAATTTATCGTTTTATTAAAATGGCATGTTTGCCCTCAGGCCTTCTTCAAGATTGATTCAACATGAAGATGACTGTTGATCTCGTAGAATGCCTAGAGGCCGAAACCACATCCTCATAAAACAGATAAATGCATGTATGCAACACAGTTCTTCATACTCTCAGTGAGAACAATATCATTTTTTCAACTGCATTCCAACACCATACAAAGTGTACAAATGATCCTGACATACACTTGGATTGCAACACAATCACGTTCATTGTGAAGAAGAGAAGAAGAGGTGAAATAAACACATGCATCCTTGGCTTAAAATACATCCAAGCACATTTGTCTGATAGGTTTCTGTGACAAATAACTCTCTTTATGCTAAACTTATTAAAAGTATGTTTCTGTTTGTTGTGAGTACACCTTCATTACCTGTGCTTCCTGTGTATACAACCCCATTTCCCTGTTATAACTAGCGTGTCCATCCACTGAATTTCCGCTTTGTAATACAAATCAAGCTCTTTAAATGACAAGCTAACATTGTTGAACCTCAGGACCCTGCAGGCTACACACACAACTGGGCACACAAACTATTAACATGGAGGACATATAAAACTGAAGCTGCACACATGCATTAACTCTTGTTATTACTAATCCTACTGTGTCTGGGCAGCTTGTTTGATTACAAAAGCATTGTCATAAACATTACACCATCAAGCACTAAAGCGAAAAATGACAGACGTCTAGCACATATCCTAAACTTGCACCGTAGTTTTAAACTTGTGGAGTGAAGACAAGTGTGTATGGATACTTACGCGGCTATAGAAACAGTTATATCGTTGGTTAGCAGGCGACCTCAGGCTAATGTTGAAGGTAGCCATGGAAGCTAACTAACGTTAGCTGGTGGTATGCAGCGCAGCGAGCACTCAACAGTTGGATATCGCTGGGTCGCTGTTTACACGCTGGTCATAAACGTCGGTCAAGTGCACTTAAATGTCTCAGAAAACATCTCTGGTCACCAGAAAATAATGCTTTACAGGTAGTGTTTCCAAAGGCAGAGTGTTCAGTTTGTTTCAAACTTCCGTGTCCACTCTTCCCGTCTTGCGGAGTTTCTTCCCCTGTGGTACCCGGACTAAAGGCACTTCAATCAAGGAGGTGAAGAGAAATCGAGGAAACTCAGCCGGCCGGAGACCGACGACTCTTTCTGCAAACGCTTTCCTCTGTTTACAGTCGCCGAGCTCTTCGTTACCGAGCCCCCGGTTCGCGTACTTATTCATCGCTTTCACGTGAAAATCTGAGCAATAAACTTTGGCCGAGTAGTAGTGGAGTCGCTGGTGCCGCCATACTTCCATACGCAAGGTGGTTTACAGAAATATGTGGGTGGGGCGACGTGTGACGTCACGTGCGTGCGTGGGCTAGTACATAGGGCCTGAGCAAAGGTTTTATTATGCTGCGAGCGCAGGAGGACAGAGCAACTCCAACTGCACTGTGGGGACATACTCAGAGGAAACCTTTCCTTTAAAACGTTTATTTTACTTCATCGAAGTAATCGTTTCATCGAAGCTATGTAACATACGAGCTGGGACAAAAGCAGCCTCCAACTCACATTCATGTTTGGGGGGGAAAAACTATAATTTAAATACATTAAATATACTGTCAAAAATGTGTTAGGGATATTGGGACATGGGTGCACGTATACATGTGCGTGGATATGCAATGAAAGCCAAATGAAATGTGTCGCATTATTTTTGTGCAACAAAAATATACACAAAACACAAAATAAGAATTCAGATGTGTCACAGTGTGAACAATTATGTGAAACACTAAAATATCTTGAACTAGTTTTGAGTAGTGCATGATGATGACTCTGTAAAGTGCCTTCAGTGCTTTTTCCATCATGTACACTTACACCAGTGACAAATTAATGTAATTTAAACATTACAAAAACCTTTCACAAATCCGTTATATGCTGTTTGCATAACATTTGAACTAAAACCTCTTTTTCACCCTTTCTGTTTCATCATTTATTCAACAACACACCACACTGAAAAGTACTGCAAATTATAGAAAATTTATTGCATACAAGAGTTTTTTTGTATAACATCACACATTATAAAAAGTGTTCCACAAATACCTTTGCAAAGCTTAAGAACAGATGCTCAAGTGATTCCTGCAGAATTTAAAAAGCGACCCACCCTTTTCATTAGCAGGCAAATAAAAAGAAGGGTGCTTTGAAAAAAAGACCAGTTAAGTCCTCTGATACAGGTGGTCCGTCACTGACATAGCTGCTTGATGTGATCACAGTTTTGTAATGAGGTCACAGTTAGGACAAATGCTCTTTAACCTTCCTGTTCCAACAGCTTCTGTTGCGTCAACATTACTATCTCCTCCATTACTTCAGGTTTCAAGATGTCCTTTACCTACAAAGACAGCATAAGGCGAAGGATTATACATAAGTCACACCAAAAAATTTCTGGTTTAAACATCACGAATATTGTATGGATCCTGGTGGCCAATACTTACACACCAAAATCTTCATAAAAAAATGGACAAATTCTCACAATTCATTCAATGATCTTAGCGGGGACAGTCAACTTGTTTTTGTTTTTTGTGACTGAGAAATTGTAATATGAGTTGCAGCTGCTCGGCAGCCCATAAAACAACTTGGCTGGGCTTAGTTAGCTAAAACTTTGCACGCGAATGCCCACGATGAATGCCACGTTGACGTGTTAACAATAATATGATGACAGCCTAAGCTAACAGCTAACATGCTGATATTACATAAGCGCAGTATTTATGAGAAGCATTACTGATTAAATAATCATTTGCCCACACAAAAGAGCAATAAAATCAACCATGTCACACTGTTTTTAGAACTGCAATGAATCATTGATGATTGTAGATTTCCAATATGGCCACCAGATGGCACAATACATCACAGAAGTCTACTTCTTTAAAATTGCCATATCTTTTCATTGCCATCGTTTTTCATTTGTGAGGCGATGAACAATCACATGCTGTTAAAGACTGATATAAGTGGCAACAGCGCATCAAACGTTTTCTGATGGCTTCCTACCTGGTGCTGAACTGACGATTCATAGCAATAGAGAACACTGGTGTCATACAAAAGGACCTTGTGTGCGGACAACGCCAGCAGGCAGTTTCTCAACCGTGAAATCACCTCTCGATCTGCCAGACTGACGGGCTGAAAGGGCAAGAGAGAAGAGATGCAGTAGATTAGACTATTTAAAGTTACTCCTATTAGCAAATTACTCAAGGGTATCTGAACAACACCAGGTAAATGGATATAAATCCAATCAGTCATCAACCTCACCTAATTGAAATCTGCGTGTGTATTCAGCGATATAATCATTGGTGAAACTACAAAACACTTCTACTTGTGGTTTTTACTTTGTTTTGGACCCACCTCCAGGTTGGTGTAGAAGCCCCCAGCCTCCTCTTCAAGGTGTTCTGGTGTAGGATACAACCACACAAAGCCGTTATTCCCAAGGATGACTGATGCACCGCATGGCAGGTTATGGAAATGTGTTTTCTGCCTCTTGATCAGAGAAGGAGAAAGCTGAACCAGCACTCCTTGACCCAACTGATGGTTCAAAGAAAGTTGAGACAGGATATAAGCGTCAACTTGGCAAAGACAAGAAAGTATTGCTGGCTTATTTTTTCTAACAAAATCCATATGAACGTCTCTCTGGAAGTCAGTGTGTACATTTGAATAACTTACTTTTCCATACTTTAAACTACGGGTGTGAAGTGACAGCGCTCCATCTGAGAAGACAGACTGTACCTCGGCCTGAAAGCACAAGAAAAGATGAGCACAAACATTATAAATGAGAGTAACACAAAAGGAGGAGCCAATGAAAGGCTATAATGTACTGTGAATTACACTGATGAGATCGCCCTCCTGAAGGTACTCTCTCATGGTCAGCTCATCTTCTGCTGATCGTCTCCTCTGAAAGAGAAAATCAAATGAGCGTTTGAAGTAATCAATAAAAGTTGGCCGTAAACAGATTTCCCTGTCCCGACCCATTTTCCTATAGGACAGAGCTAGTTCAAGCTAACGGTGAAGTACACTGAGCAAGCATCTCACCAGCTCTCCTCCAGGCAGATTGACAGAAGACAACAAGAGGACAGAGTCCAGCCGAGAGTTTGTCTCCACTTTCCACCGTTTCTGTTGTACCTAAACATATCACCAAAACACAGACACACAGCTTGTTGGAGCTATATGTTATAGGGATACATTTAATACATCAGATATCAAAATTGAGAGGAGATGAGTCAGCTGTGCCTCACCTCTGTGATTCTGCCAACCACCACGTCTCCAACCTCACCGTTGAACCTGCAAAAAAAATAACATACAACAAGATTATAACCACATAACTTCTACAAAAGTAGCAGCGCTCAAACAAATTAAAATCAACTAGGCGCACTTGACTTTGTAACTCTAAAGTTGATCACTTACCTGGTCTTCAGTGGTCTGACACAGATCAGCTTGTCTACTCTCTGCACCTCTCCGGCGACTGACGCTGTCAGCTTGTCCTCGTCGACATAGGTACCGTGACCCCTGGGGATAAACAATGATTATCAGTTATAGGTCTAAACAGCAATGTGGGAAGATACATTTGGGTTAGATAGTGCTCAATGACAATAGTGCCACAAAGTTAAAAGATTAAATTGTGATTTGATTAGCATTCAGAGTCCCTATCACCATTTCACTTCCATTATTTTGTCTTAGCCTGACAGGTGGGTACACTGACACAGGAACTCTAGTCACTGATGATGGCAGAGCACACGGGCTGGACTTAAGGTCTAAATTTACTACTACTACTACTACTACTACTACTACTACTACTACTAAATCTACTAAAAAACTGTTAAAGACCAACACATTCTATTGAGTACAAATGAGCAAAAGGAGATGATTTAAAGTAAGGGCAGTCTGAGAATGAATAATGATGCTGCTTCTCCAACTCACTGCCATCTCCTGATGATGCTCACTTCAAATATTCTCTAGGGTAGTTTTTCTTCTTTTTTTAAGAGTAAATATTGTTTACTGTCAAGCTTGGCCTATCTATTTCCCCCCCAAATCAGCTTTAAAAAGTAAAGTATCGTCACAAGAACCAGCACCAAAGATCGTCAAACTCCTCTCAGTTGATTTCTTTCCATGTCAACATGGTGCGGCCCCAGGAGCCGATGACACCCCGCTGAACCGACAGACCCAGTGCCTACCTCATGAAACCGGTGTCTGAAGTGATAACATCACCGGGGACCACCAGATCCTTTCGGTCGGAGGCAGAATCCAATAAAGAAACTGCTTTTCGAATAGTTGGTAATCTCATGTCAGCCGCCATGCTTCTTCTTTTGCTGCTGCTGCTTCTTCTTCTTCTCTTCCTGGCAGTTGACAAACGATGATATACCGCCGCCTACTGATAATGAGTCTGACTGTTTGTTTTTTTAATTTGTTGTTTTTCTAAATACAGCTACCAGTAGCTTTGAAGCACATAAATTAGCTCATTTAACGTGTAAAATGTTCAAAAGAGTCTAGCTGTCGCATTTAGCTTGCTAAGCTAAAAATTCTTCTTCTTCTTCTTCTTCTTCTTCTTCTTTTTCTTCTTCTTCTTCTTCTAGCGCAATTATCGCCTCCTGCTGAACTGAGATGTGTACTACAGTTTATAGAATCCTGCCTTTATTTAATCTTTTTCCTTACAAAGTAAAAAAAAAAAACATTGTGCCACAATTCACAATTCCCTGTCCCTGTAAGGGAGGAGTCCTCATTGACTGTGTTCACACAAACCTGCTGAATGCTTCATTATTATCATTTCAGGCTTTTGACTAATTCTCACGTCAATTACCTCAACGTTTCCTTAATGATAGTGTGATTCTGAAATGAAGGAACACCCAAAGGTGTTTAATTTGATAGGAAACAGGAGAACGTGAACAAGTTCATACACATCTGCTCCAAGTGCTCCAAGTGTCCCCAAGGCACAATACGGTTTGGAACAGTATTCAACCCATCCAGTACATATCATCATAAAGTAATACAACAAATAGAGACCTAATACATGCTTAGGTTTAGGGCCAAAATATATTTCTGACCCTCTGCTACGAGAACCATCCAAACCACTGAGGTTGTGAGGTACAGGTCTGCTTCCAGTCCCTAGTGTCAAAACTCAAAATGGAGCAGCATTCGTTTATCATGCACCACATATCTGGAACCAACTCACAGAAAACTGCAGGTCTGCTCCGAATCTTATCTAATTCAAATCAAGGCTCAGGACATTTTTGTTTAACACTGCCTTTTAATGCAACTTTAAGGCTTTGATCAATATCTTGAACTGTACTCTAACTGTTATTGTTTTGTCTCTCTTCTATACCTGTTTTAACTAGTTTTCATGTTTTGTTACTTGACGTCTTCCTATTTGTTTTTAATGTCTCTTAATGTAATTTTATGGCCCTGTTCAGGAATTTGAGTTGCCCTGTGTCTGAATTGTGCTATACAAATATACATGCCTTGTTTTTTCTTTAAATTTTTAACATGTATAACTTAGGTCACTTTTATTTGTGAATATGCTTAATATATATTATAAAAGTGAATTAATCATTTTCTGGTTTGTAGGTTGTCTGTTTTGTTTATGTGACTTAACTAATATTTGTTTATGATTTTTAAATATGATAAGCATGTGGCCCTTTGAAAAAACTCTCTTCTCTTGAATGAGACAGGTTGCAACATGACTGGTTAAATCACATTTAACAACACAACTGTGTCACATTTCACAGTTCATGAATATATCGGGACATGATCGTGGATGTGTTTTGCCCGCATGGTTTCATTTACACCACCAGATGTCAGCACTGAGCCATGTTGTTCTCTGCGCAACTGTATTTAACCACGGTCTCACATAACGGGGCGGTGACGTCAGATGTCAACACCACGCAAACGTCTCTGTCGTCGCCAATCAGCGTTGAGTCGGGCAGACTCTTGTAAAGATGGCGACGGTGGAGCACAGAGGAGTGAAAACTGGACGCTTTACCGCTATTAAACACCGTTGGTCCAGACACCGTACGAACTGACACGGCAGCAGGAGCGAAAGTTAATCGACCCATTTGTCTGCCGCAGTTCGCCGTTCGGTGCTGTGTGCTGTCCCTCCGGCCCTGGTTGTTTTTGTTTTCGGTCAGTCGTTGCCTTGGACCGCTCATTAGCTTCAACTTGGAAAGCCAATGCTAGCCGAGGGTTAGCCGTGTAGCCTCATCGGCTGCTGGGATCTTTTACCCTACGGCGCTCGCGAATCGATAGCTCGACCAGAGTAAACACTGGGACTGCATGTATCCACTTAAAGTTTTTACCTTTACGGAGAAGGCACCCATGACTCGCTTGGATTAAAAAAAAAAACACTTTCGGAGGAAAAAGGGGGGCACCGACGTACCTGGCATTGCGACACTGTGGAGTGTCGAAGCGGAGTGAGTTTGCCGTCATGTATTTTCTAACCGGCTGGCCCCGGAGGCTGCTTTGTCCGCTGAGGAGTGAAGAGGAGCCCTTTCACATCCAGCCCAGCTCCCAGAGGTTTTACTTCGCCGTACTGTCAGAGACCCAGCTCAGCATCTGGTTCAGTCGGGTAAGTTTGAGACAACCGGCTGCAGCAGCCCCTCGGCTCGGTCATGAACTCTGCTGTCCGGACAAAAACAATGCGCGCAGCAGCGCCACAGTCATTTAGGCTAATCTGAACATGTTGCGCACAGTGTACCTGATTGTTTTCTGCTTATTCAGCAGCTACAACAGCTATCATTTATTTTTCAGTCAAAATCAACTGCGTAGCAATCTGGCCGTCTGCCCTTCGTTTTTTATTAAAAGGATAATTGCTAAACATGGAGGACAACCTGGGTGTGATTTCCCTTTGATTCACAGTGCCACCCAACACACCTATTACACAGATGACCGCTGACATTGTTACGCATCATAACAGTATGATTATATCCGCATACGTGTGACGCATTACGAAAGCATGGTTGTATCTGTTTCATGTGTGTAGTTCCACTCATTCACTACCTCGTTCATGACAAAAGACTTGGTGGATTTCCGTCCTGCCAGCCGCAGGAGCTGAAGGATCCACCTGATGAATGTCACGCAGAGTAAACGGATCGAATTTCTCGGGAACATTCAGTGCTTTTAGTGACATTTTCTATTTTTGTCACCCTGCCTCCAAATGCTCCTCGAGTTCAAAGTTTCAGTCATTATCGGCTCGGGATTTATTTTTTTTCTTAGTAGTGCTTAAAACACATTTTCACTGTCTGACCGCATGTTGTGGTATGTTCTGCCAGGCTGCAGCTCAGAGCTAATGCCACATCTTTCAGGCTGAGGCCACCGCTGAATGATTCACGTAAACAAACACACTGCCCCTTCATTTAATCCCTTTATTTCCCATTTCTCGCTCCATCGGCATAATACAGAAGGAGCATTTCGTAGTGGCTTGAAAATAAAATGTTCTTTTCATGCGCTGATGGCCAGTGTGGGCTTGATCTCTTTTTGTATTTATCATGACAGCAATCTTGGGACAAGCTATTTACCAGTTGAATGCAAGTCATGAATTTAACTGAAACGACATTAGAAAAAAAAAGGTTGCAATGCTGAAACTGGTTCCCTTTTTAAACCTTGAACCATTTTAAGAAGTGTAACTGACCAGGAACCTCGTTCATTTAATGGACTAGCAATCAGTTTTGATCTTAAGTATGACTTAGGCTGGAAACCATGTAATTTACAAAGTCATTAATAAGTAGCAATTTCATAATAATAGTTATTTAAAAAACCTTACTTTGACGTGGGTATCGATTTTATTTTGAAGCCAAATCTAGTTTCTACTTCAGTGAATGTGAACTGCTGTTCATGTTGTTCATAATATGGCATATGTGTCTCAAGGCTGGAATGAACTTGGGTTAAATCAATATGTAGCGTTGACAGACTCACAAAGTGTGTGTTTGGCTTTGTGAGTCAACCCACCACCTAATAATATGTGTTGCCTGGCTTCAATGTCCTCTACCATTTCTAATACCAGCTTGTCTTCCAATGTTAGTTATCATCTACATGGTCCATGGCTACTCCAGACTAAACTCTAATTTCTGGTAGCATTAAACAAGGGGCAATTACAACAGACATGACATCAGTATTGATTTGAGATTTACAGATCACATGCATGTAAATTACTAATGGGATTCTTATAACATGTCTAAGCAAGGTTTTTTTATGTTGGCGTCTTATGAATCGAACATAAATACACCGTCACAAATGATCTGAAGGCTAAGTTCAAGTTTAATTCTAAGGGCTTCAGTGGCAGCTACCAACGATGAGATCCTTTTTTCTCCTTTATCTTTATTTATTCATTTGCTCACAGTTTATTTTAACTTTGAGTCAAAGAATGTTGTCACGATGCTATTTGTTTCCGGGGAACCCCCGTGTTTCAAGGCTCAGCATATCAGCAGCTGATGTGATAGAAAAGTCCAATGAAATTCCTAGTAAAGCCCTGTTCTGTGATTACTATGAACTGCACACTCCTGTTCCTCCGTGTGTTTGAATATCTCAGATTTCACCATGCCGATAAGCAGAAGAGCTGTTTGATTTGATAACATGTAGTTAAGAACAGTGTTTACAGCAGTCTGCGTTCCACACAGCATGTATATTATTGACTTGTAGTAACAATGGATCGGGGTCACTGCTGATTTCCTGAGGGCCACACAGGATGTGACCATGTTTTCCTTCCCCTCTTTCTTAAGAAGTTTGCTTGGCTGCGAGTATCAATGAGGCGTCCAGGAAAAGGATCGTGTCAGGAATGTCGATCGGAGCAGTGTCTTCCTCTTGACATGCACCTTTCACATCTGTTGTACCCATTATGTCAATTAAGTTTATTGTCAAGCACAACTCTAACCCCCTCTCAAGTACTGCAGTTTCTAAATACATTTTTAAAGCAAACCTGGCAAATTTGCATATAATATAATATCTGAAATGGGATGTTAGATCAGCTATAGTGTGTGTGTGTAATCATTGATTGCAATATTGTTATACCATCAATTTTCCTGTCCTCTACAGATCTAAACTGTCTATATAGTGTGTAAAGGTTAAAAGAAAACGACATAACATTTAATATCATAACACAAATAACTGTCCTGGTTCATATCCTAGCATGACTATCAACATAAATAATTTGTTCTGCTGCATGTTTCCCTTTAGAAACACTGTAGCTTGTTTTTCAAGTTACTTGGTGAATCGTGGTGATTGGAAATTTGCCTCCCCCCCTCCCCTCTCAGATCGGGAGTGCTCTCAGCCATCATTTTGCCAACAGGTCTATTCTCTTTAATCCCATCTATCCTCGACCTTGTCCAGTGCAGCCTGCGCCAGACTAGCTCGTTTGAGGCACCGTTTCTTAATCCGTGTAGCACAGTGGCTTAGCCTTGTAGTCATTCTGTTATGTCGCCCTGCCACGGCTGTATGGTGCTGCTCACGGTGTCTAGGAATAGAGGAATGGAGTTTGACAGTGTGGTAGTGGTGTTAGTGTTATTATGCAGTGGTGGCACCATAGTTGACTGAGTGCCTGTGAAATTGAAGAGGATTGTGTGTGTGCACGCGCACATATGGTTGCATATAGTTGTGTGTGTGTGTGTGTGTCTTTGTGTAATCCTTTATGCTCCCCTAGGATTTCTTCTGTTACACCAACTAACTTTGTGTAATTGTGGAAGAGCATGGGAAATGGCAATGCAGGAGAAATGCACGAGTTGGAGTCCGTAATACCTTTTAAACTATTTCAGTTTAAGATCAGTTTAAATCATGTACACTGCTTATTTGTTCGGCATGTTGTCATACTCATGTCCCTCGTTGCCACTTTTTTTTTGGCAGGTCCGTCATTGTGTTAGTGGGCAGTACACCTGCCCACAAGACTGGGTGATGCACTGAGTGACTTTTCCAAACTTGAACAGTATCTTGAATAGTCCAATAACAATAAATATAAAATAATGACCGAGTTATAGCTCTTTGTTTTTGAGGCATTTTTCGCAGCTGATGTGGAGTTTAATCCATATAATGTCATCCTGAAATGTCTTGGTTTGTCCACAACCCAAAGATATTAATTTTATTGTCATAGGCGCTGAAAGAAATCAGAAAACATTCACAGGTGAGAAGCTAAAATCTGATAATTTTTAGATTTTTTTTCTTAAAAATGACTTAAACAAGTGGTTGATGACCAAAAAGTTGCCGATTCATTTTAAAGTTGACAACTAATCGATTTAATTAATGAATTGATGCAGCTTTTAATTTACTGACTGACAGAATGGAGGGAATATGAGTGTTTTTCAGGTGGAGGGCAATGGCCAAGTAAGCCAATGTAGACTTTGGTACAGTTAACTTTTAGTGCAGCTGCAGAGAAAGAGTTGAATGGTTTTGTAATATGTAATCCATAAATGAACGCAGTATAAGAATTTTTTTTTGTACCAGAATACCTTTAAGATTATTTTTAAAAGATCTTCATTAGGTTTAATTATGCCAGTTAGTTTGAAATCACATATATATATATATATATGATTTCAAACAGATGGTTTCTCCAAAGTAAGTTAATTTCAGAGGTGTTTTGCCCAGTAAGGCATTTCTCCCTGCGTTCTGATATTCACTTCAAGTTTTTCACCATTATGTATGTAATACAAGGAGTTCCATAGATCAGATTTAATGACAATGGTAAAATCTGCACTTTAACCTCATTCATTTTAATCCAGTGCACTACAGTACAGTGGCAAAACAAAACAATCCATCTGGTGAGACTGCACCATATGTGATTCTATCGAGCTGCCACAATGTTGTCATCCCCAGTTCCCAAATGTAATCAAACAGGCTACCTCTCGTTTTCCCCCCTCTATAAATTACAGAAGGCCTAATGAGTTTATTCTGATTGCAGTCTGATATTATTGCAACCTCCAACGAGGAGAGAGGTTTCTCTTTCTGTATCCCACTGAGCAAGCGCCACCAAGTATCATTGACACCATAAAGATTTCATGCTACGAAAGAGACACAAGCTGTTCTCTCATTACCGCGACTGGTACTGGTACAAGGTACAAGGTCTAATGTTGCATAGCTGGAATTACAAGACATATTTACGTGACCAAACGCTATTAAGTGTACAGTGCCCTGCTAATCTTGTGCAGGGACTGTTTCATGTCCAACCGAACGTCCTCTGATGTCATGCATTTTCTACAGCCCGAAGATATTCAGTTCACTGTCACTGAGAAGGAAAGAAACCAGAAAATATCCACATTTAAGAAGCTGGAAAGAAAAATGTGGCTTTTTTTTCTTGAGGAAAAAAATCTAATATCAAAATAGTTCCTAACAGCGAATTGATTGAACATTGCAGCTCTTATCAACTGAATCAAAAGAGGTCACCAGGATGCTACGAGACCTACCGGCAATGCTGCGTGCTCGTTGAAAAATAAATGAGGAGTCATGCAGCTCTCTTAGTTACGTTTTCACTATGTCTCAGTAGGTATTGATTTAGCCTCAGTATTTATCATTGCTATTAAAGTAAAGCTATACAGGTTTATAACATGAATAAACTTTTAATCGTCGGCCGGGGATTTCCACTGGTTCTTAAGATTTAGCTTTGCCAGCTGTTTCTGGTCTTCAGAAACTGACTTTATCACCATTGCTCATCTTAACAGCTGTTTTAAGACCTGTTGGTGTTGGTTGAAGTTACACAGTCATAAATAACTCAGTTATTCTCATCTGGCTGTAGATAAACATACCAGTTGTATTGTTTGTGGTGTTTCATTAGTAGATTGAAATGAACTGGTGGTGATGATTGCTCTGTGATCCAGATAAATATCTGCCGCGGTGATTTAAGGGTAGAGGCATATTAAGGGCAACTGCCTCAGGCGAAGTCTGTCTGTGTTGCGCGCCTGTTCATATTTCTGTGTTGTGCAGCATGAACAGCATTCTGAAGGTTTTTGTTTGCTTGCTGGGCTGAAATTGAATGCAACAGCCAGGTTTCATAACCATTTTATTATTTAAGGACAGAATTTGCATCTGTATTCAGGGCACAAAGTTTGCACCAGTCAACACCCAAATACAGGTTGATTTGCTTCACCCACCAGCCAGAAACCCACTGGTCATCTTTTGAGTGGCTGGTACAATTTAAACATTCACTACCCATTTAGTGGGTGAACGTTAATTTTGCACCTTGTCTGTATTGCTTTTTTGCTGAAGTATCACGATTAAAGGCAGTGAAATGACTGGCGAAAAAAAAGGTTGCAATGCAAGAACATTCAGGCCTCAAAACCTATTTAAATGAAACTCTATGTCTTTCATTTCAACCTTGAGACATCTTTTTGGCAGTGGAAGTACAAACTCGGTTGTGTCGTTTTTACTTGTTGTTTTTTTTTGTAATCATAAGTGGAGAATGCAGAATGTTGAAAGTGCTAATTTTCTTTTCCATATCTCTGTTCCCCACCCACAGCCCAGTGTTTTGATAGTCAGCTATATCGAGTCTGCAAAGGCGGCGGCCCAGTTTGGTTTCTACCAGAAGGCAGAATGGAAACCAGACGACTCCATGATAGCTGTAGCCGTAAGTACACACTTCTTCTCATCTTATATTTGCAGTTTGATTGATGCTGTAGTGGCCCGTTGTCTTGTAAGTACAACATGCTTAAATACAACGATAACTTGCGTACTTACTTTTGACTGGGAAATTGACTGCTAATTTCTGTAAAATAAAACGAGTGTGACTTTGTTGTTCACTCCAGATGAAGTACTGACACTTGGACCCAGAAATTATATTCTCACATTTTACACATCAGTAGAAATTCAACATTATATCATAAATAAGCCATGAGAAGTCAACAACACTATGATTGTGTTTCATGTCATTTTCATAATAATTTGTAGGACAATGTTGGTGGAAATCTTTACATGACCCACATCCATACAGTCCTAAAAACAGCCACTCACAGTGCAGTTATAATGTAAACAGCTGCATAACTAGCCGTTTCTGTAAGATTGGTCTTCTGGTGTTGTATGTTTGGTTGACTGTCCCCTGGAGTCGCCTCGTTTTCTCTTTCGCTTTCTCATTGCTTTCTCATTCTCTTGTCTTGTCTTACCTGTTTGGTTTTTCTTCCCGCTTTCTATTATCAGTAACTCCTTATCTTCTCATTTTGTTAGCAAGTCGACTTACTGCAGGTAGAGTTGCAGTCGCTGGGTAGAAGAAGCTTCAGTAATGGAACACCAACAATAGGATTTTAACAGGATCCTTCTGTTGTGGAAAACCACAGAAGCAGCTGCAGTTATAACTGTAGCACATCACAGTAGAAAAGCATGACAAATGCCAGAAAGAGAAAAATGAAAGTGTGGCTGCAATTCTCTGAACGGCAGCATTTGTCCTATTTTCTTGCTGTTATGCTGAGCTCCAGATACAAGAAAGGTATTCCTGTGGCAGTGAGAGCGGAACTGAAGAGCACTCCCTGAGCTCACTCTCTACGGCATGTTGCAACTTCACTTTTTGATTATAAAAAAAAAAAAAAACACACAGTGAGCAAAGGTGTTAGTGCAAAGTAACACCTACATCTTAAGGTGCCACAAATAACTGTAATGGAAAGTAAAAGGAGAATTGTAACTGATTCAGTATGAATAAACTTGCCAATTCCGAGTCTCTCTGTAACAATGGAGCAATATTTGCAACTACAAGTAAATTCTGCCCATATGATCAGATTATTTACAAACTACTAATAGATACTGTATACTCAGTTTAAAGCAACAGTATGTTATTTCTCAGAGAAAGATAGTTGATTGTTGAGTCTTTTCTCAGGGTTTTCTCTTAATCAGGATAATCTGTGGTTTCTGCATTTACAAGTATCAATTTCTTTTTAAGGGAACTGTTGGGAACTCTTGATTTACTGCAGGTTGTTTAAAAAATACTTGTGTGATTCCTGAGACTCCTGATTTCCCTAAACACCCTTGGACTTTCATGGTCATCAACTCAGGTGTAAAGTGTTTGAGAGGACCGCAAGTTGCTTGATGCTTAATGCTGCTGGAATGTAGTGTCCACCTCCAAAACAATTCAAGCTCAGAGTGTGTTGCTTTAGGCGAATACTGAGGTGTTTGAAAGTTTGCCACTCGCTGTTCAAGTTACTGCCAGTTAAAGTTCAACAGTGGATTCCTCCAGGCATAAGAAAAGACAAAAAAACAACCTTGCGCTGAACTGTGACAGATGAGCCAGTCAAGGTAACTTCGGAGAGGCTCAACACGCCGTCGAGGGTAAGGAATGATGAAGAGAGCTCACTGTCTCCTTATGTCCCACAGGGGACGATAAAAAGATTCAAGTACAGGGTTCAGCAGTAACATCCTGAAATTGCTTAAAGGCAGTAGCTGTCTGTAGTAGATAAAAGTCACTGAACAAACTGGCCTTTAAAGTTTGGAGATAATATTTGAATGCTTCAGTTACTCTTGGCTCTTTATCTAAAGTATTGTCATACTTTGTCCTGTGACTGAGTCAGTCAACTCACAGTGAAACAGTTGTTCTCTATCAAAGTGAAACAATAGTCCTGTTTTGTTCTGTGGTTTATTGATCACAAATGTTTACTGTTCAGCTTTAATGTCTTAACTTTACAATCTCAGAAGCCGTAGAATTGGTTATAAGGCGGGTATCAATCATCTTTGCCCTTAAACCTTGATCCCAATCTCAGCTGGTCAGGCTCGTGGGTGAGCTCTATACTGGGAACAGATACGGCTATCTAAAATTATCTGTCTACCTCAGCTCTTTTTGGGGACAAAGAAGGCTTAATTTTTTGTGGGTTTTGTGAATCAATACAGATTTACCCAAACGCTGAATGAGATAAAGTGAGGACCAGCCTGTGTCAGCTTGTTTTTTTATTCCTGTTGAAATAATCATGAAATATCTCCACCGGGAGCTTTCTTTCCATCATTATAGCCCTACCTTAGGTAAACTCTGGAGAAGAAGAACCCTCAACCAAAAAAAAAACGATATGCAAATTATCAGCCCACGAAGCTTAAAAGACGTTATTTTAAAAATTCATGCTCATTTCCATGGAGATGAAATGACGATGTTCTCGCAGCCAGCATGTTTCTGTATGTAAGCCCACACAAGCCTACTGATGTAGGCTGAGCCAGACCTTTCCTCCTCTGTCACGCCTCCAGTCGGATCACCGACTGTTTGAAGTTCAGTTCCCTGAGCACATCTATCACCCATGAAAATTAAGAAGCATTGTCAGGTTAGCATATGCCTGCTTTAACATTTAATAAAGAGATGTTGCAATTTTAATCAGCCATAAGTTTTTATGCCTTTTAGAAACATTGCATTGGCAGAAGCTTTTGAAGCTTAAATCACAGCAATCCAAGGTATACTGTACTAGTACGTGCCGAGGGTCTGTAGTCTAGAAATTGCTTGATTTTAGCCGTAATGTTTTCAAGGTTAGGTATATACCTTCATTCCAATATACTCCTTGAAAATTGCTGGATTTTTTAGCACAGTCTTGTGTTTTGTTGACAAAATCACTCATGTACACCAAAAGCATATTATTAATTGAAGAGCAAATATTCTAATCTCATTTGTTTGCATCTTGTGTGAGACGCCAGGAGACAACAGAGTGAATGATTTCTCATGTAAATATGTAGATCAGTATTCTTCAGTCCTGGTCCTCAGGGGCCCCTCGCTGCATGTTTTAGTGGATTCTCTGCTCCATCACACCTGACTCAAATGATCGGTATGTCATTGAGCTCTGCTGAAGCCTGATAACAACCCATTCATTTGAATCAGGTCTGTTGGGAAGGCAACAGTCTAAAGATGGAGGGCATACTGAATAGAGAATACTGAATAAAGAATACTGATGTAAACAGTTTCTGTGGCTACATGAGCTTCCTGCGATTTGGATATTGCACTTTGCCCTAGTGCAATTCCAATTATATTTAAATAAAATGTGCAGCCTTATTATTTTCTAGTCTAGTCATGTAATTATACTGAAGGAATATGTAAATGTGCACATTTAATGAATTTCATTAATTTACTGTACCACTAAACAGAGAAATGCTAATATAAACCAATATCATTAATCATGCCATATATCCACTGTCTACAATGAAAGTTTTGCTCAGCAATCATTGTCCTATAACAGCACTTCTGGGATAATTGGTTCCTTTTGTTCATTTGCTAATTTTTGTTGTTTGAACAGATATATGTATGGCTCTACTCGCTGTTATCTACTAACATATTAACATTTTTTTAAATGATTAAAAGGCTATCTGCCCTTTTACACCATTGAAGATTTAAAAAAAGGGCAAGTTCCTGTGTTCACTCATCATTCATAGCTAGATGAAAGGTGCAGTATGTAAGTATGTATGACATCTGTGGATTGTGTTGCTGAGATACCTGCTGAAGTAAGCATGCTAACCAGCTAGCGCCGACCAACTCCAACATTTCCTCTGTGTTCTGGGCTCCCAGTCCCGACTGCTATCTGCAAGGCTATCGAGCTAACGGCAGCTACAGTTAACAGCAGCAAGTGGTTACTCTGATGATATGCTGCCCCCTATTTGTTTGGAGTATGAATTTGACAGTTGAGCAATTCATACATACACATCATGCATCTTTAAGTTTGGTGTTGATCCCTCACTCTGGAAATTGGCAAGCATTGTAATCATGATCAAAACATACAAATAGTGTTAATATGAACAGCTAGTTAAGTAAGTGACAAATACACATTAGATCCATAGATCCGTTTTTATTCCACAGATGCAGTTATAGTTACAGTTTAGATGTTGATAAAACCAAGAAGATTCTGAAAGGTTTTGGTTTAGGTAGCTCCAAAGTGCTTCGAACGTGATCACATTCTCAAAAGCTGTAGCAACCCTGTTTGTACATAATACAGCACAAACGGTAGCCTTGTTCAGAGAAAAGCATGTTTTGATACCCTCAGGGAGCAGAGTGGATTTATTAAGTTGTTATTTATTTACAGGATGGCATGTTATTTATTTCAGGATGGAATGGGAGTCCTTCTCATCAAGTGTAATCCCCAGTAATGAGCCTTCTCTGTGTTGAACTAATGTCTCGATACATACTGTGAATCAGAGACGGAGCAGACGGATGCTGCATCTGCTGCGTCAAACATGTTGAAGCAGACAGAAGTTGTAGAGGAATCAAACTGTTTATCTGAGGATACTCATGTAAATAAACAGGAAGCTTAAAAGAATGAGTGTGTGATAGAGGCATTTAGCTAGTAGGCAATGCTCGTGTTATCATGCCTGTTTTTGACAGAAAACATTTCTCGTAATGATTATCATCTCGTTTCAGGAAAACAAAAGCAGAGCAAAATTCACGATACACTTGAGCTTTACTGACTTAATTAAGAATATTGACACAGAGTGGTTCTGTTAATGAGAACTAAGTGTGATTTTGATTTAACGCAATGAAAGAGCAGCGCACGCAGGTGCAATTGCGGACAGCTGAACTTCAAGATGCATCAGCTTTGATGACATTATCTGTTTTTGTTGCCATTACTCATTATTCTGAGCGGAGTGCTTTGCAGCTAAGGTGACTGTGTGAAGGAAGTGTCTTGTTGAGTAATCTCACACAAGGCAAGTGCCCGGGTCAGCAGATGACTCAATCAGCTTCCAAAGGCCATGTGATCAGCAACATACAAGGACGACCGCCAAGATCCAGACGCGCATCAAAACAAACCGCACACAGAGAATTGATTCATCAGAATCATTTGTGCCCGCTGGATAAATGCGCTGCTTTGTCTTTGTGTGTGTGCTTGGATCTATGGGTTTAAAAGCGATTCTAGTAGAACATTTATTAACTTAGTTTTTATGGAGTCATCATTTTAGTCTAATCTACAACTATTGTATTCAGTGAATGAACAGAGCTTCCTTTGATTTACATTTCTATAGGCAGTGTTTCTCAAAATAGAAGTTTGGACATTATTAATAACGAATAGTTCAGGAATTTCCTCATCAACTGATCCTGTCTGTCTGTAGTAATGCTGGACATAGTATTGCAGTTGTCCAGACATTAGAGGACTTGGGTATTCCCTGAACAGATGTTTATATTCTGTTGGTTGGGTATTTCAGCATAACAAGTCATAATGTTTGGATTATTTTTATTCTTAGGATTCGTTGGGTCAGAGTTTCTCATGCAAACATTTTCAGTTTAAAAGGACAGTTCACACCCTTTACCTGTAGTGCTATTTATCCATCTAGATTGTTTTGGTGTGAGTTGCTGACTTTTGGAGATATTGGCCATAATGGTGCCTTCTGCCTTCTCTTGAATATATGAAAGCAAAATGGCACTTGGCTTGTGGTGCTCAAAGTGTCAAAAAACTACATTTAATGAAACAAAACACAAGAGCAACTTTCAAGAAATCATGAGCCAGTTATTCAAGATAATCCACAGATGTTGTTGTGAGCTATTTCATGCAGGAACCTTTTTTTTTTTCTAACGAACTACACCTGCAAATCATGACACTGCACAGAATGAGAGAAGTAAGGTAACCTAGCACCACTGAGACACCTAATGTTACAGTAAAGTAGCACAGAGTAGATGTACGCTTCCTATGTATTTTGGATTATGGGGTGAGCTGTCCCTTTTAAGCATATTACTGCTTAATCTGAAACCAACCAATGAATTAATGTAAATGAGTTGTTGCACTCTTGTATGCCAAGAGTTCAGTTTTTCCCTTTTTCATTTTTATGTTCCAGCATTATGTTAGTCCATCTAATCCAACATCTTAAAGTAAACACTGGCAGGAAATACTGTCAAGGCCACGAGAGGCTTTTTGGAAGTCAGCATGGAAGAGGGAAGGGTATGTTTCTCCCAAAACACTGCCGCTTGTCCTCGAAGCCACTCCTCTGAAAATACTGGGTCAGGTGGTAAGGGGGCTACAACAACAACACACACACACACACACACACACACACACACACACACAGTAGTTTATCATCAAATAGAATGTTACATGAGTTCATTTAAAGCAGAAGTGAAATCTTTGGAAATTTCTTCAAAATTCCAGACAGTTGACAGTAAAAATACAATTCCCGAGGTCTCCAATGGCGTCATCTAAATGCTGTAACTTGCCAGTTAATGTCAACAAAGAAATTATTGAATTAAAATATTGGAATACATAACATAACTTATTAGAATGATGACCTCTTCCTCAGAAATTCCTTTTCATCCCTGCCTCTTTTAGTGATGCCAAAGTACACATGAATGAATGCCGTGAATGTGTCTGGGAAAGCACTAAGTCAGGCTCAGTCCCAGGCCCGCCCAGCCAAACACAACAGGGAGCAGGTGGAGGAGTTTAAAAATACCAGGGCACTCACTCACTCACTTCCTGGGCTCCACAAACACAGGGTTTATTTCTGAGTCGTGACTGGTGAAAGTGTTAAATGTCTGTTTAAACAGTTAATTTGTGGCAAAATGTGTTTTGACTGGGACGACCACAGAACCACAAAGCATACGTAATTTGCAACAGAAATCCCTCATTAATGCCAACAGTGTTGCACTCCAAATGTGAGCTGCTGCTGCTGCTGCTGCTGCTGCTGTATTTTGTGTTTTTACTTTTCATTCCTCTTTTCGGGTTTATTCTTGTTGGCAATCACACTTCCTGTCTAACAGGAAATGTATAGGTTAAGAGTTTGTTAACTTTGTGAGGTGTCAGTGGAAGTCAAGTCATAGTGAGATCTACTAACTGGAAGCTCCTTTCAGACTTCCTGAAAATGCAGTTGAGTTCAGCATCTAGACAAAAAGTAATCTGATGTTTAAAATGTAGCCCTAGCTTTCACTTGGTGTTTTTTGCAGTCCATTTCAATTTTTCAATTATCTGTTAAGAGAACTGCAAAAAAGGCAACTTGACTGACAAAGCTAACACTGTATTCTATTGAAATAAGCATTTGATGACTTTGCTTCAAAAAATGAATCTGTTGCATGTTTTTCTGTCAAAGCATGCAGAGGTTGTGATGACCCATACACATTGCACAGGCTGTGCAGTGTTTTGACTAGCTTTTATCTTAAGGAGCCACAACTCTTCTCACCCTCACTAGCTGTGTAGTTTGATTATAGGGTTAACACTTTGTGGAAGTCAGAGACTGTCAAAACAATACAGCAGTGCTCAGGCAGATGGGTCAGGTATCAGTTCAAGAACTGTATTGATCAGTAAATGTATACCTATACATATACCAGTATCAAACCAGTATTGATCAGTTTAGAGGTAGTAGAATCAAGCCAATACTAACCCGCACCAGTAATATACTGATGTCGAACCAGCACAGAACCCAAACCAGAACTGAGACTACCGGCACCAAATCAACACTGCTACCAGCATTAATCAATTCCAATACTGGTGCCCATGCAGATAATGTATCGACCAGTTCCAATTTATACCGGTAACGGATCAAATGTAAAATGTACGCAACCCTTCCAGGCTGTAGTCTTTAATGCAACTACCAGCTGTTTCCCAGATGTTTGGCTGCTCACACACCCTGCAGACCTCGAGGCTAACGTAATCACCCTCTAAAACCATGGCTAGGACTATCTTTAGCTGTGTGTGTGTCTGTGTGTGTCTGTGTGTGTGTGTGTGTGTGTGTGTGTGTGTGTGTGTGTGTGTGTGTGTGTGTGTGTGTGTGTGTGTGTGTGTGTGTGTGTGTGTGTGTGTGTGAGACTGAGAATGCAAGAGAAACAGCTAAAGTAATTTACTGAGCGCGAGGGACGGACTTTTTCTGTGGCAGGAGTCAAGAAAGGATGAAGTTCTTCAAACAGGGGAAATACTTTTTCGCTCTTCTCGTGTGTGTTTTGGGATCTGTCCGAGACCAAAATGTTCCCTCTCTGCTTTTAGACTCTCAGTACTCAGGAAGCATTTTTCTGGTGCATTTTTCTACTGCACAGACTTTGTTATACATGCATTAAAGTACATATTATTAGCTTACATAAAAATACTCGTTGTAGGTGAAGAAGAAAAACGTTTGATGTAAAACATAAACATATTTTACTATTCTTCTGCTTGTACAGCAGAATGCTTGGAAATGGGAAGCAGTCTCATGAAATTGCTCATTCAGCATTCTCTGCAGCATTTTATGTTTTGTAAACAGATGCAACCCTCGGGTTCCCATCTTATCTCTATTATACACACACTGGATTAGGTGTTTTTTTTTCCCCTCCTTCACACAGCCAGTGAATTCTGTCTTGTTGGAAAGTAAGATTTTATCTGATGTGTTGGTCAGGTTTGAGAAGATTTAAATTTGTATAAAATACACATTTTTGGTTTTCAATTAGTCTGTCTTGTCTAAACACCAATGAAAGTATTCCTATTATCTTTTGTTGTCTTTTCTTGTAGAAAAGATAAATTACTGAACTGATAAATTACTACTAACTTAACTTATGCATTACATTTGGCTGTACACTTTTACTGCTCTGCTCCTGGTCACATATTGGTTTACTCAGCTATCAATTATACATAAGTCCTTCCCAGTTAGGAAAGATAAAGTGGTAGATAGTAATCGCATACTATTGAGTGATGTGGCTGTTGCTCCTGTAATCAACTTTAATGTAGAATAGAGTCATAAACTGCTGCATAGATGGATCAGAGGTCTCAAGTCTTCTCATGCTTTAGTCAGGACTGTCTGGCCACGGGGTGTTTTCAAGCCACATTTGGCCAGGCTGCAGATACAGATGAACCCATATGCCTCTCCCATCACATGCTTGTGCACTGTTTATACTTGTTAAAAGTATATGCTGGTTGCTACTGTTTCATAGCTCAACAAACCTAATGTCTATGATGTGCATGAGTGGTCACAGTTTTAAAAAAAAAAGAAGTGCACTTAAGTTAAAGGAATCTCTGCAGAGAAGGACCTCTGTGGACCTCAGGAGCTTGTTTAAACATGCAGAAGAGAGTCACTGGTGTACAGTATTACATGGTGTACAGTTTTCTGCTGACTTGCCACTTTTTCTGCAAAACCACCATCTCTCATTCAATTTGCAATCCTGAACTGGATTAGTTTCTGAGTCAGCTTGTTCCTCTTCATTTCTATTTGTTTATGTCTGTACAGCAGCATTAAATCAATCCTGTGTTGTTCCCCTTTTTCTAAATGTGATCCATTGCTTTGTCTCAGTTGGTTTGAGTACAAGTACCAGCTGAGGAAGAGGAAGTGCAACATGACAACATCTAAAGCCTTATCTTCTGTCCTATAGTTACAGTACCATCTGTTATGTGTCTGGCATATTTTTGAATATATCTGTACCCAAAGATATCAAGTTGTTCAGAGAAACCAGCTTAAAGCAGGATGTCATAAACCACATATCACTACCTAACTTTATTATGAAACCTGAGTTTACATGCACTCTGATCATATTTGCAGTCCTGTATCTGCAGCTGAAAGTTACATCAATCATTCGAAGATGCATTAGTCTATTCTGCAGGCTCTCAAGAGACTTTTGGGAGCACCACCGACTGCTTCACTAGCTGCATCTTTTGTGCTGCTACTCCCATTTGTCAGGGAGGACATAAAGAGAAAAGTTTTTACGCTTCCCCCACACTGAGCCACGAGGTGCATTTTGCCTTTAGAATGTCTGTGCCTGCGCATTTATTGGGCCTTAAGTTGACAATGACCGACATCCTGCCTCTTCCTGTATCATTATCTATGCATATGTGAATGTCCCAAGAGCACCACCAAGTCACCGGAGACACATCACAGTTGTCGCCTCTCTCTCTTAATCTCCCATCCCTTTCATCCACAGTTTTTCACATATCTGACGAGACAAGTAAAGCTAATCATTGTCCCGTGAAGAGATGAATGGGTGTGTGAATGCTTTCATGTATCTGGTGTGATCAAGCTACAGATGAAAGGGACGAGATGCTGAGAGTGGGAGACACTGCAGAAGTTCCTTGTAGGTTGCCAAATAGTTTTCCCGCCCCTCCCCCCTCCCATCATACTTCACTGAGATTCCCTGCCTCCTGTAATTGACATGCTTTTGAAGTACAGTAGCATTCTAGTCACACTCGCATTTCCTCTCTGAGCCCAAATGGACCCCCTGTGGGAAAGAAGCCTTGTCTGAATTTGTGAATACGTGTGTTCAGTGGGGAGCTCCTGGGATCGAAAAATTATGTTACTTTTTACTTATCATTCACTATGTTTCAGAGTTAGATATTGTAATTTTTAGTGTACAACATTTATTGGAGAGATATACCTATACTGTATACTTTAAGGTTTGAGATTTTACACACATTGTTAAGATGTGATTGAAAAGAACATACAGTTTTCCAACACCTCTTGAAAAACTGTGTCTTGTTAGATGTCGGTGGTTCCGCCAAAAGTTTCCCCTCTAAATTTCTCTGATGGTTTCATTTAAATAGCTGTTTGAGGCCCAGTGAGGTTAAATTATCCAGCATTTCACCAAAGAAGCAAAAAATAAATGTGGGAATTTTCCAAAAAATGAAAACAGATTTATGCGGCAGAACCGTTTTTTCCTTCTTTTCTTTTCTTCCTTTTACTCCAAAAAAAAAAACATTTCACGATCCTTAGGAATGGTCTGATCCCTAGGTTTTGAGTAAACAACCTGACTGTGTTCAAATGAGCTCCACCCCAACCAGCTACAACATTAAAAAGCAGTTCATACATTTGTTCATTAGTATTAACAATCTCAGAATGCTATATCTGTACATTTACCTAAGTAGAACATTAAATGCAGGTAGTTTTACATTGCTGGATCTTTACTTATATCTAAATAAATTATCTGAATATTTCCTCCACCATTGCAATCAAACCATGAAGATACACATTCCCCAGTGCATTATATTGGTTTTACATTCAGCCCTTGAGAGAAGTGAGAACACAGACACGGTCGTCTCCTATTTGTACTCACTTCAATGTGTGCCTAAAAATGTCACACTGTCTATTTTTCAATGCATTTCAAACATTTCCTGTTGTTTCAATAGCAAATACGCAGAAATGTGCAGCCTCGGTGATGGGGCCTGCTCTCTGACTGCTCAATTGTATTTATATGTGGACAGCATGTAAGTCTACAATAACTAACTAGGTCATTCTAATGAGACTGCGTCCTCATCTTTAGCTATATTTAGTGCTAACAAGAATATGATGAAGTGGCTGTTTAAACATTGTATCTCATCTAAGTCCTCTAATCTCACTTACACATGAAATTAAACTCTTCAAAGGCCATGATGGTTTTTAATCAGTGTTTTTTTGTCACATTCATGTGTGACAGACTGCGACTGACTGGTAAAAAACATGGAAATCTTTTTGTTTTTTAACATGTTTTTTAAACAGTTAGCTCACTGATTCAGTTCACCACATCTGTGTCTGAATGGTTGATGGTTGGCTCTCACAGTATATGATGTTGCCCCTGTCATCACTCTCTGCCTCAACAGATATTTGAACAGTAACATAGAGATATGTAGTATTTCAAGGATCAAATAAAAATTTTTCAATATTTTCTGGTTTCTTTTACTCTATGACCGTAAAGTAAATGTCTTTGGGTCATTTCGGACAAAAACAACATTCGAGGATGTTGTTATGGCCTTTTGGAAACATTGAAACATTATTTTTATTTTCTGACATTTTATACACCAAACAAATAATCGATTAATGAGAAAATAATCTTACCACAGTTACATTGACTCGTGTTGTCATTAGTAGGATTCAAACAGATTCAAAGGGTTTGTTTTCACATTAAGATGTTCAGTATTTCAAGGCCATTTAGGTTGCTGTATGATGAAAGTTTGGACTTTTTGTATTGTTTTTTTGCCATCAGCAGCTTTGTGGAGCTCCACGGCCGTTAACGAATTTAGCAGGCCTCAGTTTGGCTCGGTCCTCGCTTTATTTTCGAGTCGAGCTTCATGTCACTGCTGGCTTTACACTCTCTCTAGTTTGTGTCGTCTCATTGCTATGGTAATGTGTTGGCCAGGGACTAGCACTTTCGCCACACTAGAAAAGTCAAGGGTTACTTCAGTGCGCTGCAACCAACTATTAGCAAACCATGGCTGTACAATGTGGCACAAATGAATAAAACAGTGTAGTAGAGTAGTAGAAGGAAAATGGTGGTTTGTGCAGTGAACTCACTTTGGTTCCAGGGGGTTCTGTAGCTGTCTTTTTATCAACCTTGCTGCTGACAGTGGAGTTAAGATCAGGTTTCGTGTCTTGTTTCAGTCTGCCGGCTCAATTTCAGCAGTTTCCCTGACGGCGCTTTGTGTCGGCATGTGTGTGTGTCAGTGTGGTTGTGGTAAAAGGCACTGTTGTAATATTCTACTTGCACACAATTATATAATGTTTTGAGATCATAGGTACTGTGAGCTTCTCCACAGAATGGAGTCTGGAGCAAGTGTGTTTCAAAATGCTGACAATTTTGTTTTTGGGCACCATTGTCAATAAGAGCAGCAGTTTAGATCGGCGAATATAATAAATGAGCGGATTTCAGTACACAACAATAAGCTTAGAAGACTTGTATAATGCAGTGTAAATTGCAACTAAAATAAAATGCTAATGAAAATTCTGGGGTTTTTTAGATGGTCAACTTGCAGCTCAGTCTGTTTAGGTTTCGGCAGTGCAGAGAACTTCAAGCATCATTTCCTCTCTGCATACAAATATCTTTCTATCTATAACAGTAGTTGTGTTGCAAGTGTCATCCATATATAGGTCATACCTAGGAGATGTTGAAATGTAACATGAAATATCCAAAAATACCAAGTAATCCTGATTTTCCAGTAATTGTTTGTCAAAAGATTCAGATGGACTGAGCCAAGATGGACACATCTACATTATACAATATAGGTGTGGATTTTGTTCTCTTAAGAAAATCCTATTTTAACTAGGATACACTGTGTACATGATACTGTATGAATCTATCTGCCAGTGTAATTGAATCACAGTGACCTCAGCGCCGACCCGTGGATCTGGAACTGCAGCTTTATTCAAACTGCATTATCGATGCAGGGGATTGATGATGCAATGGGATTATCAGTGACTAATGTAACGGCATCAGTAGCTTGGATCTACATCTAAGTATGACTTTGGTTGAGTTGGCCAACAATTTATGTGCAAGTGCGTATTTAAATGGCATTTTCAGTCTGATGCAGCCAATTGTGGCCAATAAGCTCACTCCCCGTCTCCTGCCATGGCAACAGATGATGTTTCTTTGTTAAGTGATAAACCTCTTTCTTCCCTCCTGTCCTCTCATTATTCCGTTCCCCTGCTGCCTCAAAAATCCATCAAGTGGCATTGCAAATTTGTGATGACATTTAAATAATGAAAAGAAATATTACTTTTAAATTTGGATCCTCATCCATTTTTACAACATTCTCCGCCTTTTCTCTCACACACATTTTTGGGTTATTTGTGTTCTCACCCCTCATATAATAGTCGCTGAGCAGTTTTATGTATGCATTTGTAATGACAATCCTATCCTCTCTTTTGTCAGACTGCCAAAGGCTACATCCTCCTGTTTGATGTGCTGGGTGGAGGAGATGACAAGTACCTCTATGAGCCTGTCTATCCGAGGTGAGTAAAGCACACAAACTCTCACACAGCATCGAAACAGACACAGGGAATGGAAGCTGAAGGGGCCAAGCTGTTGCAGGGATCGTTAAAGCATTAATGAGCCATTTAGCCGTCATTACTTTGCATGTTATATCAATCTTCAGTGAGACCTGTATCTCCTGTGAAAACATTATTGCATATGCAAAATGCTATTTGTGTACCGTTTGAATTGATTAGTAGAAATACTTGTTAGTACTGAAACACTGCTACATTCCAATCTAAGTTGGGAGTTGGAATTTCCCAATTTGCTCCGAAGTGTTCCAGGTGCATAACAGTAAACAAAAAACATGGCTAACTGTAACAAACTGATGTTTCTTTGGCAAGTGTACACAGAATTGAACTTTAAGCAGTTCAGCCTCCTTGCGTACACAGTGTAATCTAAACTTTTATTCTTGGAACTGATCTATATACAAATACTGTAGTTTACAGACACATCCTGACCCCCTTTCCTTCGGTGCTGCCATTATTGTGTGATGGGTAGTCGCATAGATGGGTTTGCCCCAAGTTTACAAGTAGACTCCAACTTGAGACCACATTCCATTGTACTTTTTCTAGCAGGAGGCTGGAGATGTTCAGGCTCTGATTTGTCTCGAACAAATTGTTGGGTACACATGCTTTTTCTCGTTTGGAATTGTTTGCTTACTGCTGTTCATCTTTGAAGAAGAGCATTAAGGCCTGAAACGGGCTGCGTCTCGTTAGCAAGTAGCCAGCAGCTGTCTGTCAGTGCAGCTGGCAAGCAATACTAGTAGGAATATAAGAGAGCTTTGCAACTTAATCCTCTTATGCAATGTTTTTCTTTGCTCATAACCAAATATGCACGTAAAAATAAGCAGTGGTTACACACAGGTTGGATGCAGGTAGTGAAGTTTTATCCACCACAGAATTTTCACTGTGACAGGTTCACTGCATGGTCAGAAGTCTGTGGACGCCCCAACGTAACAGCCATATGCGATGAGTTAACATGTCATTCCAAAACTATGGGACTGTGAGGCTTTCCAAAGAGCCCTCTTCCAAAAGCACACAAAAGTATGCACGCAGGGGTGTCGCATGTTTTTCTCTCTTCTTTCACTAATCCTTCCATTTCTGTGCTTTGTATACTCCATGTATTGTGTGTGTGTGTGTGTGTGTGTGTGTGTGTCTGTGTGTGTGTGTGTGTGTGTGTTTGTGTGTATGTGTGTGTGTGTGCTGCTTGTAAGGCATTGTGTCTTGTGTGTGTGTGTGTGTGTGTGTGTGTGTGTGTGTGTGTGTGTGTGTGTGTGTGTGTGTGTGTGTGTGTGTGTGTGTGTGTGTGTGTGTGTGTGTGTGTGTGTGTGTGTGTGTGTGTGTGTGTGTGTGTGTGTGTGTGTGTGTGTGCGTGCGTGCGTGCGTGCGTGTGTGTGTGTTCCACATTCTTCACAGCATACCAGTAGAGGTCTGGACAAGTTGGGGCCTATCCAGTGCTCCTTTTCATCCCTGAGTTAAAAATGTTGCCGAACACATTAGTGAAACTAATATCTGTATTTGTGTTAATGTGTTTTTGTGTTTACACAGAGGAAGCACTCGTTTGAAAGTGACGCCGGGTTATAAGGAAGAGCAATGTGCCCCTGCTCTGTCTTTAGAGATGAAGAAGCCCGTAGATCTGGAGGCCCCCATCACCAGGTAGGATGAAGTCTTATTGTACTTTAATCTCTTTGTCTGTGTCTCTTTATGTTTCACTCTGTTGTGTCTACCTGTCTGTCTCTTCCACGTGCAGATAGCAGCTCACTTTTTACACAGAGGCACACGTATGCTGATGTTATGTTTTTTTTAGTTGTTTTTCACCACTGTACATTTTCATGCACAGAAAGTTTCTTCTCATTTCAAAAAACTAATTTAAAGTCTTGTAAATTACTCACTGAAAATATGCCTCTCATTAAGCTTGGAACAGGGTTGAAGCAGGCCCTGGAAAGCCTAGAAAAAGCTTAATTTTTAATGTGGTCTTTTAAGGGTTAAAAACATATTTGGATTTTGGATAAAGTACTTGAAATTGTAACTTCATTAATTTCGTAATAAATGGCTTGGTGGCTCAGCAGGGCTTTGTAGGATGTCAAGTGTACTTAGAGACACTTGACACATTTTCAAACATTTTTTTGAATCACTTTTTTTTTTTACTTCTTTGTTTTACTTTCATTTGTCACACTTCCAAAATATTATTTCATTTATTTATTTAATTAGACTAAGGAAAACATGTAGGAGCCCTGTTTAAAACCCATTCAAGTAAAAAAAAAAAAAAAATCATGTTAACTCTTGTATAGATTATATATTTTAGAGTTTGTAGCATACACTAACCCCCGTTTTATGCTGCTTTTAAGTCATTTTGACTTACTCGCAGTTTGAGCTGTGAAGGACGTGGTGTCCTTCAAGGACATGTCTCTTCTTCCTCTCATGGAAAGTCAGCATTGGCAGTAATAGATGGCTGAGGTGTGACGAGAAGCTGAGCTCCTCCACTCTTGTCAGTTGTAAACAGAGAGGCCTGCTCAGAGAAATACATGAATCTGCAGAGATGGAGGAGGGTGCTGAGAGGGACGAGTGATGGACAGATGAATAGAGGTGGGTGGAAGGGTTTAGTGATGATTGATGAAAGGAAGGGATGACAGAAGGAACATTTTTGAATTCAGTGTCGCCTGGAGCATTCAAATCAGTCTCATGCATTTTGGGGTCAGTATTGAGACCGTGTTCAGATGCTGACAAGGCATTTTGCCTGTTTGGAATTCCTGACCTCACATGGGAGTCTGTTGGATATAAGGCTGCGTTTATTATAGAGCAGCAACGATTACTTGATTAATCAATTAGTCATCGACTCCTAAATGTATCTTCAACTATTTTGTTCATTGAATAATCGATTTGAGTTTTTTTCCAAGTTCAAACTCAAGCATATTAAGGACGTCATCTTTGGCTTTGGGAACACTGACCGACCTTTAACTATTTCTTGGCATTTTATAGCTCAAACAACATTTTCACCTTCCCTGTTATCTCCCCCACATCCTCACATCCAACTTGACGTCTTTGTTTCCTGAATGATAAGAACTGTCACTCCACCAGCCTTCTGCTCGACTTTCTTTTTGTTCATATTTTTTGTTTATCTGGTGTTTATATTGTCTCCGTCTTTCATGTCCTTGTGTGTATCCGTCACATCTCCTTCCACTGTCTCGGCTCGATGGAGATTGTGGGGTAGTCATCTGAATGAGAGTGCTCTGTTGGCATTTTGCAGGCGCAGCTTGATTGTGCAGGAGATGAGTGGGTGTCTCCTGCTGTGCAACTACAGTAGAAGACTTCGCCTCCTCCACAGCCAACGTCCTCTGCGCTTCACTTCCTGTTATTTCTCTCTTTCTGACTACTGCTTTTCTCCTCTTGGTTGTCCCAGCGTGCTATCGCTCATACTCACAGAAGACAATTAAGCGCTTCACACACAAACAAACACACTCTTGTTTGTTCCTTTGTGTATTAGAAGACAGTAAGAGTTGGCACAGGCAGCTATGTGGCCTCATCACAGCTGGCCAGTAAAAGTTTGACTCGGAGGGCACAGCTGGATGATGACTGGTCCACTGTTTTTTCTAATACTCTGCCGTTTGTTAGCTCGTTCCCACCCTTCCTAACTTTCCTACCTACCACACCTGCCTGTATTCTTTTACTACCGCCTCCACATTTTTATCCTTTTCTTTTGTACCTCAGTGCTCATTTCTGCATTTCTGCTTCTTTCCCACCAGTCTGCAGTCCCTCCAGGAGGACTTATTGGTGTGCACCGCAGACGGCTACCTCCATGTGCTGCACTGGGACGGGTTAGGCAGCAACGGACGCAAGGCCATCTGCCTCACTACAATCCCCTTCTCTCTAGACCTGCAGTCGGCTCGAGGTTAGAGAAGACTTGATCCTAGTTGTGTTAACAGAAGTTTCCAGTCACCTCCTAATGTTGGATATAAGTTTTAAATATGAAGTTGGACTCTCTCTTTAACAAAAAAATCACTCATAAAAATACAAATGTTTCAGTCTTTTTGTTGCGTAGAATACTTCAGCCTCTGTATGTGTGTGCATAGGTGGTCCCTCCCTGGACCTGGAAGGAGTGTACATCCGTTGTATGGAGTATTGTGTGACCCTGGACGGCTTTGCTGTGGTGCTGAGTGACGGACGCCTGGGCTTTATCACACCGCTCAGCAACACCATCACTGCAGATGTAAGGATATACTCACAGACACCAAATCCAAACCCAGATTAAGGCTGTCACAGTATCAGATTGTCACTACATGATTATTTTGGCCTGAAGAATTAATGTTAAAAAGATTTGCTCATCCATAGAAATTTCAAAAAAATAGCTTGTACAATTTTACTCTTGACTTTGGTTATTGTGTTCTTCTGGCAAATGATCTGCACTCAAAATACTAGTGTTGGAGTTTGAATAGAGACTTGGACAACAAAATTGTGTGAAAGTATACAAAAACAAAAATTGCACTAAAATTGTTTTGATATAAATAATAAATACTTTTGTCAGTTTTATGGTGGGTGGCAACCAGTTTTTAAGGTGCATAACTGCCACCTACTGTGATCAAGTGAGAATGTAAAGAAGCAGTAATGACTTTAAGAGTCGATGCATTATCTATACAATATTATCATATTATTTTTATCTACAGGTTCTCAGATTTTATAAATAAGGCTCCCCAGTGTTTTAAAATTTTTTTTTATGAAAATCATGATGATCTGATTCAATACATGGCTTGCAGCTATTACTGAACTTGGTAGGGTTTAGACAGCATTATAATGACTGCATCAGTAAAAGATCTGTTTTCACATCCAAATGGGCGAGATGAGCTCACCATTAACGAGCTGTTCTAAAATCTTGGCGAGAATCGTGTTTTAAGGAAACAGCAGTCAAACACCGCTCTCAATACACAATCATTGCAAGCATTCAGTTATTTGTGACTGATAAAGGTTACTCTTGTGTGTGTGCGTGCAGCAGCTGCAGGGTGTCTGGGCAGCAGATGTGACTGATGGCACCTGCGTGGCTGTCAACAACAAATACAGACTGATGGCCTTTGGCTGTGCCAGGTAGGCGCCCACAACTCTCTCTCTCTCTCTCTCTCTCTCTCCCTCTCTCTCTCTCTATCTGCCCACCCGGGTCTTTACAACACAGTGATGAGAAGAAAACTTGGGTGTGTGTTTGTTTGCATCGGTGTGTTAGAGATTGATTGTTGTCCATGTGAGGTTTGTGCGTGTCCAGTGTGAGAATCTGTCAGTTTGTGTTTACGGAGAGCTACCTAGTGTGTGCTTGTGTAATCTGCCAGGTTGGCAGGAATTTATCTTCCTCGTTGCTCCACACTCTACTTCTACATTTTTTTCCTACAAGCTATTCTATGTTATGTAGCTCACTGAAACAACATGGACACACACACACACTAACAGTGTTAGTGTTCTTTAGGAACTTTAAACTGGTTATGAATCGGTCTCAGCTTAATACTGCCTTTTTATAACCTATGTAAGTAAACAAGACCATCAGCGAGAAGATTAACTATTTCTGTACAACTATTATAGCCATTCTTAATACCTGTCATTGTGTCGGATGTTAACTTCAGGGTCATAAAATTAAACCTTTTGTTGTGAGGAATCTTACATTCTGAAGAAAGAAGCTGCGCTGTTATCTGGTGGTATGTTACAGCACTGAAACAAAATTTGTTTCACCATTGTCATCATTTTTCCTACGAGACCACCAGAAAACAACAAAACAATGAGTTCTTTGTAGTAGATTTGAGTAAGTGTTGCTCAGACAGTCCTCTGCAGACAATAAGAGAAAGTGGAGCCTAAAATTGTCCAGCTGTTGGAGGAGAAAACGTAGTGTTGTGTGACATTTTAATACATCTCCATCGGAGGCTTTTGAACATTTATTTGTGAAGTGATCACAGCAAAATTAAAAGGTTAACTGAAATGTCAGTAGACAGTATCTGAAGGAAAAATAGATTTGAGCCTCTGTGATTAATCAATTGAAATGACACACACACAACACAAATAATAACCTTGACTGTGTTGTTGGTTTGGATGTGTGGGTGTGTGCGTGTGCGCGTGTGTGTGTGTTCATGTGAATGTGAATGTGCAGTCATCTGCAAAGTCATGCATACATAGGAGAAGTTCAAAGCACAGAAGTATAGCTCTGAGCTATTTGTCCAAAATTACAACCGCAGGCCACTTACTCAGAATGTTGTGTGCTTCTACACACCTCATACTTGGCTGTTAAAGTGCATTTATTTTCATTCCAGCGGCTCGGTTTTGGTCTACATGATCGACACCACGACAGGATCCATGCAGCTCTCCCACAAACTGGAGCTCACCCCAAAACACTACCCAGGTATCACCCACATGCTCATACATCTCTCTCTTCATCTCATTGTGCCCTATCCCTGCACACATTCCTCGCTGAGATAACTTGCATTCCTTTAGCTGTCCCTCTCTTGGGTGCACATACTGTTTTTCCCTCAGTTCACATCTGTTTTAGTCAGACTCCTTTAATCTCTCCTTAAGCCACAGCTCCACCTAGTGGGGGAACTGCTATCTGGGCCTCTCACCACTCTAAGAATCCATCAAAAATGTCCTTAGGGTACATTAAAAAGTCTTGAATTAAATTTAGAAAAAAACAAGGTATTTTCCATTTTACAGCAATAGGAACTAATGTTTGTTATAAAATGTGAATCTGATCTGATTTAAGCCACCTTTGAACTAAAAATGGGATTGTTGCCGCAGTTCATTGACTCTTCAGTCCTTTCAATCAGCACCATCAGACCTATAGCAAGTACTGTTACCACTGCAAGCTAAAGTAGTTATAGGAGGCACATTGTCTCATAGTGTCCCGGTGATGATTTCCAAAGAAAGTTTAATGGTTGAAATTACTCATTTCATCTGCTGGAATGTAAGATAGCCTATAAAAGATAACAGACTAAAGATTAAACTTTGAAGAGCTCACTGCATCAATAAAAAAGGAAATAGTCAAAACAGAGTTTGTCATTATTTATCCTTTACACTAGAGTGGTTGTTCGATAAAACATTGTATAATATGATGTCATTCAGTGTCAAATATGAGAAAATTCCTCAATAATTAGAAAACCTTGAACGTACCATTTGCAAAAGCAACCATAACTACACTCTTCTGAATAACTTTCTTTGCCTGGTCAGACATCTATAACAAGACGGGCCCAGTCAAACTGATCTGCTGGTCACCTGACTACAGCGTTGCCATGGTTACGTGGGAGTGTGGCGGCCTGTCGCTGTGGAGTGTCTTTGGAGCTCACCTCATCTGCACTCTGGGAGAGGATTTTGCGTAGGTGTACACACACACACACACACACACACACACACACACAATAAAAATGCACTCACACACACTTCATTTAATGGAAAATCATATTCTTTTTTGTGTTTTTTTAATATGTTTGTATTTTTTTCCTCCGCTCAGGTATCGTTCTGATGGTACCAAGAAGGAGCCTATTAAAATCAGCTCTATGGTGAGTTAGTTTATCCAATTTTGTGCCACTGTGTACATTTTTACCCAAAAAAGGTAATATATAGAAATAAGTCTCTTCATTTAGAAAGCATATTGAAGGGATTTTAGGTTACAGAGAGCATGAAACCAATTTAAATGATTACAGAAAATGAATTGATGAAATTAAAATGAAAAGAAATTGGTGTAGTTAAAAACTAAGGAGTTGTGTTTATGTTCAGATTCAGTGGCTACTTAACCGTGTTGTTTACAGTCTAAGGTAACACACAGGCTGTGTAGTTTGTTAATTCTGTCAGGATAAGGAGATTTTTTTCATATCTTAATATGTGTTTAATCGTGCATATTTGAATAATTTCTTCACCCTGTTACATGTAAAATGTATTTTTCGAGCCATCATACTGACCGACTGGCCTTTTCCAGAGCTGGGGAGCAGAGGGCTACCACCTGTGGGTGCTCCCGAAAAAACAGGAGAGGAGAAAGCAGGAGGAGCAGCAGCAGCAAGAAGAGGAGGAGATGGTCCCACCACCTCACTCCTTCCTGCAGGCTGGAATATTGCAGTTCCACTTCATCAAGAGTGCCCTCACAGTCAACCCCTGCACGGTGAGATGAAACATAATCACTTTTGTGAATACACAAATGTGCACACACACAAGAACACTAATCATTGTATTCTCTGTTTGCTCCTCTCTCCACTGCACAGAGTAACCAGGAGCAGGTGTTGCTCCATGGTGAAGACCGCCTCTACCTGACCTGCGGTGACACCACGCAGGTCAACAGCAACTCTGACGCACACCCGCACACACACTTACACCTGCGCGACGGCAGCCCACTGCACCATCCCCCCAACCCCGACTCCTCTCTCTCTCAGGGACTCAGCACTTTACTGGGACACAAGCACTGGCACGTGGTCCAGGTAAGGATGCGCAGTCATCACACCTGGTTAGGTGTGATTTATTTAATGCTGAAGTGTTCAAGTAGTTCTTGGTAGTTGCATGTTCAAAATGTTGTCTATGTGGCACAAACAGGCTTGCAGCATCAGGACGTTCTTGTAGAATCAGCAACAGAGGCTTAAAGTGCTGCAAAAAATAATTTCATTATTAGTTGATCTGCCAGTTTTCTTTATTTTGTGTCTGTAAACCTCCTGTATGAGATGGAGCAGGAGCTGCATGAACTACCTTGTCTCTGCAAACAACTCTACAGGCTATGTAGTCTTTTTCTGGAAAATAAAACCTCATGTTGATGCTGACAGATTCAAAGAAGCAGTTGATAGTGTTAATGGTCAAATCATCAGGGGGCCTTATTCAACAAGTCTCTTGATATTTGCCCGCATGTTATGTAGTTAAATTGATATAAAGTATAAATGATAATCTTGTATTACTCACTGTATTTTTGTAATCCCTCTAGATTCACAGCACATACCTAGAGAGCAACTGGCCTATACGGGTAAGTCTGGAAATGTTTGTCATTTTTTCCATCTGGTCAAGTTTGAATAGAATTTTTAGTCACAGAAATTAAATCGACATTTATATTCTGTCAATAGTGTTAAACTTCGGAATTTTCTGGTTTGAATGTGATGGTATGTGTAGGACACAGAGGCTTCTGCTCCACCAGCAGATTGTTTTACTCTTATCATCCACATGTGTGCTCAGACACTAGAATCTGCGATGTGGATGAGTTTACAAAGCAGTAATTCAGCTCCCATCCCATTTTTATGACGGATGACTTGAAAAGCATACTTGACCTGTCAAGTGTGCCAATAAAACAGCCTTTAGCTTTGTGTTTGTGTTTGTATTCTGTGTCAATACATGACATTATGTTGTTTGCCTGATGATGACCTGTGTGTATTGACAGTTTGCAGCCATAGACACAGCAGGCCAGTGCATGGCTGTAGCAGGGAGGCGGGGCTTTGCACACTACTCCTTGTATACAAGGAAATGGAAGCTGTTTGGAAATATCACTCAGGTATGTGATGTTGTAAACTGAAAGATGAATATCAAAATGTAACACTGTAAATGGTTTCAGCACAAGGACTGGTGACTGGAAAGTTTGTTATTTTCCTTCCCTCCAGGAGCAGAACATGACAGTGACGGGAGGTTTGGCTTGGTGGAACGACTTTGTGGTGGTGGCCTGTTACAATTTCATAGACCAGCAAGAGCAGGTAGGACTGAAGCACCAGGAACTTCACTATTGTTTCCCATTACTCCCACTATTTCCTATGCCTGATTCTGTTTATGTTAGTGTCATAACAACATTTCCCTCTGTTCTCTCCTTCTGTTTGATACCAGTTGAGGCTTTATCAACGCTCAACCAACCTGGACAACGCCTTTGCATCTGTCACCAAGCTGCACTCAGACACTCTGCTGCTCAACGTCTTCAGAGACATGGTCATCCTGTTCAGAGCCGACTGCTCCATCTGCCTCTACAGTATAGAGAGGAGGAATGACAGGTGACAAAAAACATTGATAGCTGTGGGTTCAGAAGAGTTCTGTAAACATTTTGAAATTGTCATCACATCAAAATAACTATAAATGCAAAGGCTTCAAGAGTCTGGGAATTGTTAATTAAGGTACATTGAAAATGCTTGAAGAGTGCTTGAATTTTACTATTTAAAAGCTGTTCAAACCCTGTATTGTTTTTACCTTTCACACACTCCAGCAAAAAGGGAAGTCCTTGGCACCAGTAGTCATAATAGTGTTAGGTAATAGAGTTACTCAGCCATATTTTCCCTTGGGAAAAGAGGCTTTGAGTAGAAGCTACTGATCTAAAACCCATCACATGACAGAACTGGGCCTCAGCTTTATGTCTGTCACAAACTACATGTTGGTTTTAATGAAGAGTGTTCGAACAGCCTCAGGACCTTAAATGTAGTTCAGATTACCTCAATATTTTAGTGACCCTTCTTATTTTTCAGTGACTTTTCTGATTAAATTTACATTGAGTTAATTTAATCAGGGAACTGTGCCAGCATTTCAGAACATTGAAAGTTCTGCCTCTGATACTAAAAGCTTTTTCAGGACAAGTCCTCCAAGTGTTGTCTTTGTTTTTTATTCATTTATATTTTGTGCGTTACTTTTTACCTGAAAGTCATGATTCTGACCTACAGTACGTTTATCTCTACTTGATCTTCCAGTCCAAACCCAACAGCCAGCGTGGAGTTGTTGCAGGAGGTGTCGATGTCTCGCTACATCCCCCACCCTGCTCTCGTGGTCTCTGTCACACTCACCTCAGTGCGCACAGAGACTGGCATCACATTGAAAGCCCCACAGCAGGTAACAGGAACACAACAACAATACACGCTGAACTATACAGTCTCTATAGCAGCATTTGCATTCATGTTTTCTGTTTGTGTCTATCTCAGGCCTGCATGGCAGAGAGCATCATGTTGAATCTGGCTGGCCAGTTGATCATGTTGCAGAGAGACCGTTCGGGGCCCCAGGTACGAGAGAAGGAGACGCCTGCCAACAACAAGAAGCTAGTAAGTCCGAATATCAACCAAAACTTGAAATAATATAACCGTCACAAAAGTGAGTCTACCGTTCTTAAATAACCAAAGCAGCATGTTAAGTGTATGTTGTGTGTTACATTTTTATGAATAAATCCCTGTAACTCTCTCTCCCGCAGCTACCATTTTGTCCTCCGGTAGTGCTGGCCCAGTGTGTGGAGAACGTTTGGACCACCTGTCGCTCGAACAGGAAGAAGCGCCACCTGCTGGAGGCCCTGTGGCTGTCCTGCGGCGAGGCAGGCATGAAAGTCTGGCTGCCGCTGTTTCCACGAGACCACCGCAAGCCCCACTCCTTCCTCTCCAGACGCATCATGCTGCCCTTCCACATCAACATCTACCCTCTGGCCGTGCTGTTTGAGGACGCCCTGGTACTGGGGGCGACCAATGAGACGGTGCTCTATGACGGGCTGCAGGGATCCTCTGAACCACTGGAGGCGCTGTTCCCCTACTGCACCGTGGAGAGGACCTCCCAGATCTACCTCCATCACATCCTGAGGCAGCTGCTGGTTCGAAACTTGGGCGAACAGGTTTGTGGAGGCTCCTGTCTCATCATGCCAGCTTAAGTAAAAGAGTGCTGATGATGAATAAACAGAAACTTGAGTCTGAATTATATCGTAAGGCCTCTGGCTGTTTGCAAACTCATAAAAATACTTAAATCTTCTTTCCACTCTTCCCACAGGCTTTGATGCTGGCTCAGTCATGTGCCTCCCTCCCCTACTTCCCTCACGTCATGGAGCTGATGGTGCATGTTGTGCTGGAAGAAGAGGCGACGTCCCGGGAGCCCATTCCCGACCCTCTGCTGCCCACCGTGGCCAAGTTCATCACAGAGTTCCCCCTCTTCCTGCAGACCATCGTCCACTGTGCCAGGAAGACGGAGTACGCCCTGTGGAACTACCTGTTTGCCGCTGTGGGAAACCCCAAAGATCTGTTTGAGGAGTGTCTCATGGCCCAAGACCTGGACACAGCAGCCTCCTACCTGATTATATTGCAGGTAGTGCCAGACTGAGATTATCAGCATAAATTTAGAAACCTGTGCGTACCTAACTAAATCTATTTAGGGTGTCATGACATCACAGAATGCTCACTCAGATTCCTATCGTCTCTCCTTCTGTTTAACCCCCCCTGTAAAGAATATGGAGGTTCCAGCAGTGAGCAGACAGCACGCCACTCTGCTCTTCAACACAGCGCTCGAGCAGGGCAAGTGGGACCTCTGTCGGCACATGATCCGATTCCTCAAAGCCATCGGGTCCGGGGAGATGGAGACTCCGCCCCCAACACCCACCACTCAGGTAAAGAGTTTAAAATGATTTCAACACATGTTTTTATTTCCTGTGCTTGCCACTTTTCCTCAGCGCTGCCTATAGATATCAGTCAAGGAAAAGTTACAGGGACTGACAAAATATCAAGAATTTATATTTTGAACATTAAACCCATTTCTTTAATGTTTTCATACATCCTGCTGGAAGACCTATCTATCTATCTATCTATCTATCTATCTATCTATCTATCTATCTATCTATCTATCTATCTATCTATCTATCTATCTATCTATCTATCCATCTATCTATCTATCTATCTATCTATATTACATTTAAGAACAATTTGCCATACAGAGACAAGTCACAGAAACACAGCGCAAGTTGCCAACTTAATTTGTTGAGTAACTTTCTGCAGTTCTTCTTTGCGCCCACAAACATTAAACTGTCAATATGCAAAAATGAACTGTGTGTCTCTGTCTCCAGGAACCCAGCTCAACAGGGGGTTTTGAGTTCTTCAGAAATCGCAGCATCAGCTTGTCGCAGTCAGCAGACTCCATCACTACGGGCAAGTTCAACCTGCAGAAGACCTTCAGTATGCCCTCTGGACCCTCAGTTAAAGGGTATGCACACACACACACACACACACACACACACACGCACGCACGTATTGTGTATATACAGTAACTTTGATTGTGAGTTCTTGTATCATGTTTTGTTCAAATGTTTCCACTTTTTCCATCTCTCCTTCCTCCCTTCAGTCGGGATGTGGAGTGCGCAGAGAACATGTATATCGACATGATGCTCTGGCGTCACGCCCGCCACCTCCTGGAGCAGGTACGCCTCCGCGACCTGGGATGCTTTTCCGCACAGCTGGGCTTCGAACTCATCGGCTGGTTGTGTCGCGAACGGAACCGCGTGGCCCGCGTCGACGATTTTGTTTTGGCTTTGAAGAGACTCCACAAGGATTTTCTCTGGCCCTTCCCTGTGATCCCCGTGGGAAGCCTCAGCTCGCCCCTGAAGAACGGACGCTGTCGCACAGGTGAGTGGCTCTGTTATCTTGAGGTGACGGGGTAATGAAGCAGAACTCATGACCTCGAAATAACGGTGTTAAAAAAATGTGATAATTGCAGCTCTGGACCTTCTCAGCTTCCGTGCTATCCCAGTATTTCATGCAGAACATTTTTTTCCTGTTGTTATGCACAGTGCTGAGTACGCGGCTCTTGAAGTCGCAGTCAGCTGACAGTCTGCTGAACAGCGACATGGACACAGTGCCCCCTCAGGCCGCTTCCAACAACCATGCCTGGCTGGACAGGCTCGGGCAGGGCGCCAAAGACATGGACACGGCCTCGTCTGCTCACTCCAACCAACACTCACCGCAGACACATGATGCATTCCTCTCCCTGCTCACCAACAAAGGTAATAAGACTCAGTTTATCACACCATTAACATATTTTACCATGGTCTTCTCTTCCTGCTTTAACATTCTGTCATTTCTGACCCCTCTAGTGGAAGAGTACAGTGTCGGCTCGGCCACAGACTTGACAGAGACCAGCTCAGTGGTGGATGGTGATTGGACGATGGTCGACGAGAACTCCTCCACGCTGAGCCTGAGCCAGGCCGAGTTGGAGCACATCTCCATGGAGCTGGCCAACAAAGGCCCACACAAGTCGCAGGTGCAGCTCAGGTGAGATACAACCCTACTTCCATGATTCCACTGCAGTCGATGTGAAACCAAGGCCAGTATTCAACAGCTGTGGTCTCTGTGCCCTTCAGGTATCTCCTTCATGTGTTCAAGGAGGCAGGCTGTCTAGAGTGGTGCGTAGTGATCGGTTTGATCCTGCGGGACGCCAACATCATCAAGCAGGTGATCAGCTTCCTGGACAGTCCAGAGGTGCCTCAAGAAACTGTACAGAGTGTACGAAGCGGCTTATTGGCTGTTGACGCATGGGCCTCCACTGACTGGTGGGTGACCTGTACAGATGTTTTACTGCTCCTGCTTGTCTCTTTCAGTTCTGTTCATTGGCTTTTGGTCATTTAAGAATGATTTCCATTTCACATCTTGCAAGATGCATGCACTTTGTGTCCTCGTCCTGAAATCCAAAACTCGAATTGTTCCATCAAGCACTTTTAGCCCAAATCGGGGACCTCACATACCTCTGAACCTGATGAGAAATGTAGCTGATGAAGAACAAGTTTAGGTTGTAATTAAATAGAAGTAAGGAAGAGGGTGATCAACAGTATAACAAACATTACTTGTTAAAAACTGCATTTTTTTGGAAGAATATACTTGATTTGAATTGTATGTGTCGAACCAGCTCAGCTTTGACTATAAACTCTTCAAATTCTTCAATTAAAAAAATGTAATTATATGTCATGCTAACCTCTTTCTTTCTCTTTCGTTTTTCCAGCCTGGGATACAAACCATTTCTCAACCTGATCCAGCCGCAGCTGCAGCTGCTGATGGATTCAGCTGCAGGCGAGCAAGTGCAGCCTGAGGCCTTCCAGCCCTCCAGCCAGAGCTCCAAGCTCGGTGCCTCCGAAGGGCTGGGAGGCGCTGCATTGCCTCGGGCAGAGGACAGTAGGGGAGCAGCAGCTCCGCTGGGCCTAGCCCTGCCCTCCCTTGAACCTGCAGGAGGATTTTCCCGTCCCCCCTCTGAGGACTGTCCACCTGAACAGACAGAGGAGCAGTTAGAGGAGGAGGGAGCCTACGACTGCACCTTGTCCTGAAGCCAGCAGCCTCCTCTGGGCTCTAACCTGGAGGGAGAGAGAGGAGGCAGCGGCAGCAGTGGCTTGAAATAGACTTTTTTGTGTGTGTGTGTGTGTGTGTGTGTGTGTGTGTGTGCGTCTCTGTGTGCGTGTGCGCGCCTGTGTATGTGCGTATGCACAGAAAGTACCTCTCCTGCAAGTTCTTACTTCAGTCAGTATTATCCACTCAGACTTCAGATTAGCCAGTTGTGTCGACTAGAAGCCCTGTGGATACTGAGTGACAGACGAGCCCGACTGGCGCAAAGACATGGCAGCACAACCAGAGACCGGGTTCAGTCTGGTTCTAAACAGCCTCATTTCACCAAAATGTGCTGTTAGATAAAAGTGAATCTCTATAAACAGATATCTGCACATGAAGGCAGAATCTGTAGGTGAGGGACAAGATTTTGTTAGCGGAAGCGTTCTGGTTTCCATTTGTGGTCTAAGTAGTATGGACCAATCACATTTGAGCGAGATGTGGTTGCACGCAGGTAAACAGCCCATGTGGAGAGCAAAAGAGGAGGAATGCATTGGCTGAATTGCAATCTCTGAACCCATCAGCTGTCGTCTGACAAAGATTTATTAGCCTTTATTGGCCTTTGTACATCTATCTCTATTCTGCTGGCTACACTGGAAGCCCCGAACAATAGATGTTGTCCCAAATTGTCAATAGCGGATGGATTCTTAGATTGTACAAAAGGTCACATATGTCAGTTTGTGCATTAATCCATCAGGTTGTGGTGTTTGGAAGCTGTAGACCAGCAGAGGAAAGCACCAGGGTTTTTTTTTTTGTTGTTCCTATTCCAAGACAGATATTTTATGTGTGTTTAGCTTTTCTTTGGCACTCAATCAAGTGCAAACTGGAGACTTTCAATTGTGTGTTCTTTTTTTTTTTTTTTTCACTGTCCAGACAAAAAAAGCTCCATTGTTTCCTTTGGTTTGATGCAAGCAGTGCAAGAATCAGTTGAAAGACAGAAGACCTGGGTGCGTTTGATCACAGCGTCGCGCTACGTCGCTAAGCAAACTGTCGAACAAAGATCCTGTCACGAACCATTTCCAAGATGCACTGAAGTGTGTCAGTAAGTGTGCAGGTCTGTTTGTGTGCACGAGAGGTGTTTCATACTTTCATACCTCATATGATTTTAAAATATTTTGTGATACCTTTTTCAATAATGTAACAGTGTACAAGATAACATTATTTTTCTATCAATTACACCTTGTCCCTCCCTGTAAAAAGAAAAAGGAAAAACTCATGGTATGAATTCTATGTAATTCTTGAGAAGTGACGACCTTAAGATTTCTAAGAAAGCGATCTCTGAGAAGAATCCACTGTTGCGAGTGCAGACTAGTTTCTAACCACTGATCAGTACCTCTGTTCATCCATCTTTCATGCTCCATTTGCCCCGTGACTACCCAAACGTCGAAGGATAGCGCGGTCCCTTATTTAAGACGTCGAGTCGGATCAGTGAGCGGATTTAAGGCGGTAGTGCAGCGAAGGGTTTGGGCAAAACTATAAATACCAAATCATGTGATGCTTTATCCAGCTTTTAAACACACATTTGTGTTTTACTCTCTTTTTATAAAGGGACAGTTCACCCCAAAATCAAAAGTACATATTCTTGACTCTTACATGTGCTAGGGTTAGGGTTAGGGTGCTACTCATCCATCTAGATTGTTTTGTTGCAGAGTTTTGGAGAAATCGGCTTTAAAGATTTTGTGCTCGAGATGTTCCGCAGACGTTCTTGTGAGCAGTTTCGCGTAGGAGCTGTTTTCTTTCTGCCCAACTGCACTCTGAAAACGTTATCACCATGCAGAAGGAAGTGTGCATCTGCTCATGGATGAGTGCTCATGACGGTGCAGGATGTAAACATTAATGGCATCCTCCTCAGCTGAGCTATAACCAAAACCCTCTGGAAGAGCGCCAGGCTTTGAAGCCAACTTACGTAGTGGCCAAATGTTATTACAACGTCACATGATGCACTAGGGCCCAGAAATACTTTTTTTTCTCCATAAGCTTACATTGCTGTAAAACAGATTTTTTTTTTTTTTCTCCCACATAATGTGTTATTTCACTACCAAGATTCGATTGATTCCGTCTGGTAATATTTGGAAAGTCTGGAAGAGCTGCATGATTAAATCACTTTATCGCTATTCAAGTCAGCCGGTTGCTAACCTGGAAGTTAGATTCTCCTTCTACAGGGAGAATTGGGAAAACGGTCTCTGGATTATCTTGCTGTTGAGGTCTTCAGATATTTTGTTGGAATTCTGAGCACCACAAGCCGTCTAGTTCCATTTTTATTCAAGAGCAGGCAGACACTTGTGCAGCTGGTACCTCCAAATCTCAGCAGCTCACACCAAAACTATCTAGATGGATAAATAGCACTACAGGTAAGAGGGGGAAAAATGAGGATGAACTGTCCCTTTTTTAATAGATTCAAAATGTGTTTCCTATCATCAGCAAAGCCATCCTACTCTGAAGACTTTGTACCTATCCCCTTGTTCAAAGAGCATCATCTGACTCCTCCCTCAGAAGTGTCAGTATCATTTTAAAGCCAGGACGAGACGTCTCCTCGGCTGTGGTTGTGACGTTTTATGTGACCCCGTCGTCATCCGATTAAGGACTGATATATTTCGTCCAGTTCAATGTTCATATCACATCCCTGAACGCTTAACGTGTGCTCCTGTGTGGGTTTCTGAGCGCGTGTACCACATTGTATTGACGTGTTTGGTGACTTTGGTCGCGTGCGATTTGTTTTAATTGTATTATTCCTCGTTATTACAATTATTTATTGGCATTATATATGAGTGGTAATTACTGAATCGATGCTCGGTTTGTTTTTTTTTTATGACTGACGACAAACTTTTCTCCCCCTTTTTTTTAAGTTAATCAAAGACGCGTATTGGCTCTACCACAAGCACTAAAAGGTTCATCACGGATATGTCAGTATTATATTGTGCAATGTATTGAAATGTTACTCAGCTTTATTTTTAATGTTCTCTACTTCTTTTGTGTGTGTCTCCCCCACCCCCAGCTGTTTGCTTTGACTTTTCATGATAGACCAAATCATATTTTCTAGTTTTTCGCTCCCCTCGTCGGTGTGTGTACAAGATGAGTCGGGTGTGGTTAGAAAATTATTCTTCAAGGTTTCTGTTTTATGAATTGCCTGTATAGCCAGAACACTCAACTCTTCATAAAAAGGGCATAAATGACTACGCGGCACAGTGTCGTGCTGTCGCTGATGTACTGTCGTCAACACAAATCCCGTTGCACCCTCCACTCTGAACGAGCCTACAGCTACACTACGCTGCTGCGCTGTACGCTTTACTTGACTTGAAAACGGTAACACGATGAACCAAAGACTTTACGTCCAGAGGCCTTCTGTTTTAACTGGTTGTTTCATTTGACTCATTATGCAGAGAGGGGAGAAAAAAAAAAGCCTCACACACACACAAACAAACACACCCCTGTACCCCCACCCCCTCTCATCAGAAACATCGATGCTTCAAACTAATGCTGACGGCATACGAGACAATTTCCTACGGAAATGAATATTGCAGATGTTTTCTGATTTTCTTCTCTGTTGCAAGGAGCGGTTGGCCTGTTGGTCAGTCAGTTGGTCGGTTGGTCAGGTGTGTCAGCGCTCCCTCCCTCCCTGCCTTCCTGCCTCCCTCCTGTGTATAGTTGTAAAAGTATTGCCTGTTTCCTGACTCAGAGTTAAGTTTTATTTCTAAGGCAGGAGCAGCAAACATCCTCAATGCAGTGTAAAGATACTCTCTTGTACATTTGCCTTTTCTACTCATGTTTGGTTTTCTACTTCATTTTTTTTTCCTTGTACATAAAGACCAATAAATTATTTTTAAAAATGGTTTGTTTGCGTCATTGAGTTCAGCTGCTCCACCAAGGAGGATGTTCACCTGTGTCCGTATGTTGGTCAGTTTTGGTTGGTCAGCAGGATTAAACAAAAACTACTGAACAGATTTCCACAAAATCTGTATGGAGTTCTGGTCTAAGCCCAGAATGGACCCCACAAACTTTCTGTGCAGATCTGGAACTTTTTCTGACTTTTACTTTTTTACAACATTGCAAGATGGGGCATTTGTTGACATATTTACTTGTCAGAGACTAATTCATGAATCTTGATGAAAAAAACATCAGCTGTGTTCTGGTGGCTGGTCTTTATGAGTGAGAACTGAAGGGGACTGTTGGGCCTGGGCAAAGGTACAGTGTTGTATGAAATAGCATAAAAATCATAATTCGTGATCTGAAAGTTAAGGGTATTTAAGTCTTTCATAATTGTGTTATTAAAATTATATTTTCAAGGTTATATCAAGTTTCATGGCTGCCAGGACACATTTTATGAAATCACCAAGAACAAAGGCTTTTATTTGCGTCACTGGAACCGATCGCTGCAGGGTTTTCCAACTTTGATGCTGTCATGGCACCGACCGAATCGCCTCAATGTCACCAAGTATTAGAAAATACTTTGTCATTCCATAAGAAATTTCAATACCTATGGAATTAATCACATCAGCATCAGCGAACCAATAGGCACGCAGCATGTTTGTTGTGCAGGGCTGGTGATTGGTTCAGGAGTTCGGTATCTGAGTCAAGGTATTGGTATCGGAATCTGTTTTTTTTTTTGTTTTTTTTACGATATACAGCCACACGGATAATAACACACCACACGTTAACGTAATAAGCATTTTAATTGCTGTACAAGTGCTAATTTAATTCAAGCTTTTTGCATAATGTAAAATCATCCCGTCCATTTCAATAGATGGATACCCTGTAACCAGATCAATCCCAATAGCAAAATGATCAACGTCGTGTCAATCACTCAATTCCAACTAACGAACACATATGCAGTTCAAAAAAAAAAAAGGCAAAACAGCAGTTCAAAAGGAGAAACAGTTACAGTTTTTACTTTTACAGTTAAAAGTGTCAAATCAATCACAAAAAAAAGAAGAAAATGATCAGTCTTGTTTAAAAAAAACAACAAAAACATTTAACTGTAAGAATGGAAGCTGAACCGTTAACGAGAAGAAAGGCAAGATGTTTGAGAAAGAAAAACAAAAAAACACAGTTCAGGTAACAATAACAAACACCGTTACAACATTTATAAAAAATAAAAAGGACATCGGTCAACAACAGGCATTAAGACATTTCAACGTGTATCCCAGAAGAAGGTTAAACTGATATGGACGTCTGTGTGAACGATGGTTTTAGATATTTCCTCGATTGACTGTTAAGACGCGATGTAGAGCTACATCCAAGTGTGAGTTTACACTGAACAACGACGACGACACACACTGTGCAGCCTCTCAGGCCAAGCTGAGTCACATTAATACATTAGATTCTCTCACAAAGTGACTTTAAATTCACTTTGTCACAACAGGAGGTTTGTTTTTCTCTATGTTAAGCTCTCTAGCAGCTCTGACGGGGGGCGCCGGATGAAACCATTGCACAGCGTTTTACGTCAAACATCTCCCGGCCCCATCCCACATTTACAGCAGTTCCTCCTGTCTTTTCTTGCCGTTTTACAAAAACAAAACACGCCTTTCGTTATTCATCATCCCATCTCATGTCAGAACTATTAACAAAACGTTCCGATTTCTTCCACGACTTGAAATCTCTGACGCCGTTGGTGGTCAGAAAATACGAGCAAGTTTGAATTAACTCGCTCACTTCTGTGTCCACACTTTCCTGTAGCCTTGAACAAAAGAAATCAAACACCTTTACAACAGAATTTTAGAAAAATATTCTTTTAAATTGTTAATAAAGCTTTTTTCCCCCCCCCTCCCGTAGACACAACTTTCATTAAAACAGATTTAAGATAAGTCAGACATCTACACACTGAGGAACAAAATGTGTGTTCGCTGGAGGTGTTTTTGCCGCGAACACATGGCTTATTTCAGCTGTAGCATCGGCTTGTTATTTGCAGGTTTCTCATCGTTAGACATTAAGGACAACATGACAGGATACATTTCAGCGGCCTGGCTCACTTCTCGCTGTCCACAGTAAAAATTAAAAAACTTCATTTGTGAGAAGAAAAAAAACAAAAAACAAAGCACATTCATGGTTCTGATATCCGAGCACTGCTGTGCTGATCAGACTGGTTTTAGCAGTGTGTGGCGTGCTCCAATGATGACCAACGCACGCTACGGAACTTAAAGTAACAGTTCAGACAAAAATAAAACAATCCAGCCTTTATCTACTTGCCCTTGTGCGAACGAGAAGTTGAGTGAATTTCCGCAATCCACAGAACGTTTCTGGACACAGAAACAGCAAAACAGCGTTGACGAATTCGCCTGAAAAACTGCAGCAGACGGGGACTTGTTTTAAAATGTAAAAACAACCGAAAAGAAATAAAATGGCTCCATACAGCATGTCCGGTGTGGTCTATATCTCTAGAAGCCTCAAGATCCCAAATTGATTTTTTAAAAAGTACAATACTGTAGCTGCTAGGCTAAATACATTAGCACGCGCGCTGTCTGAACTGGGTGCACGATCTCCAATGGAAGCCGAGATCTGAGAAATTGCAATCTCTGCGTCACACACATACACACACACACACACCCGAGAGTGCTCCGTCAAATCTAACTTTGCATCTTCTAGCTTCTTTCAACTGTGCTGATATATAAAGTGATGGTTTTAGTGTTTCCTTTATGCGGATGCTTTAACAGAGAGAAATGTGTGAGTCATCATGTGCGTTCTTCATCCCGGGACGCCTCGCTGGCTTTCCTCAGACTATCCACTACTAGAAAGAATGTGGCTGTGGCGAACTGCCCCTCATCTGGATCATGAAGAGATACTTTTTCACCAGACGATCAGCCTCCAAAACTCTATGGAGCGAATTTATGTGCGTTCAAGCTCGCGTGCCAACTACTTCATTTTCGCCCAAGTCCCCATCTACTTCAGCTGTTTGCGAGAATGCTGAGAAACTCTGGGAATGTTTTGCGGACTGCGAAACTCCACCCGGCTTCCTCTCGGCGCAGGTCTGAGTAAAAATAATGACTGAATTTCCAAAGTGTTCCTTTGAACACAATGCAAGTTCAAAGCTCAGAGAGCGAGCGAGGTGCTGACCGATCGCAGTGCAGGACACACCTGGCCAGCTGTGCAGAGTGAGGGACTCCATCACTATCGTGTGCAGAGTTAACGCAGCAGCATCTGTTAAGGACGAAGAAATGATCGAATACATTAAAAAGGACCATACTGGTGTTTTTTTCCTACTTTCCATGTGTTTTTTCCAGCAGCAGACAGCTGTTGTTCCTCTTTTCGTCTCCGTGTGAACAGTCTGGCTGCTTTCGCTGTTTGAATAAAGGTTACAGCAGGTGAACTATGTACGATCTATTTCAAATGATTATAGCTTATCAAAAAAAACACAGGAGTGGTCCTTTAAGATGAACTGTGAGTATAACACCTCTACATCATTCACCAGCAATCTCAGCAGCCGAATGAATTCAATGTCTTATTTATAGTCAAAGTCAAATTCGTAACAGCAGATGTCTGATTGATTTGCTCCGGAGCTTTCAACCGTATCACAGCGGTCTTATGTACCTCGTGTTCACGTCTGCTAATACAAATGTCACTGTCGAACTTTTAAGCCAGCGAAAAGTCAGAACAAACTACTATCTGAATGAATTTTTAACTTTTCAAGCTGATGAGCAGTCAGAACAAACTACCACCTGCCGAGGAAGATCACTTGGTACAATCAAAAGCTCCAGAGCAGCTACTGAGTCGACCCTTTTGGCGAGATCTTGCATAAAACAAAAAAGGAGCATAGTGGGACAATCTGTTTTCAAACTCGCCGAGCGCTGTTAAAGGCCGTGATGGATTTAAAGTTTTCAAACCTTCCAACAGACGACATTTCGGGAACACAGAAACTCTGTACAGTGCAGCACCTGATAGCTTTTTAAGACCACTGAGACGTTTGTGTCCACTACAGTAAACATTTTGTGCGTCTTTGGAAGCTAAATGTTAAGGCCTCCGTCAATGTCAGCATTTCTCAATTTTTTTTGTGTGTGTGACTGAAGCTGAACGAGACAACGCGGAAATGGACGGGAGACGAGTTTGTTTGCTCAGCAGATCTCCCGAGTGTGGAAAAAAAAAAAAAAATGAGCGATCTCCTTTAATTCTTAACGCGTCAGAAGAGTCAAAGTGCCTCTTTCAACAGATTTCATCAGAGCGTGGGACTGGAGGAGGGGAGGGGACGCTCGCTCTGATTCTTGGATGACAAACCCTTTTTCAGATACATTTTCTAAATCTCCACTTTGTTCGCGGAAAACAGAGGTAGCCCACAGACAAACACAATAATGCATTATGACCCGTTAAAATAACGTCTCTCTCTCTTTAATATGAATTATCTTAACGGGTTAAGTCTTTTTCCAACGACATTCAAGAAACATTAGTAACTGTTATCTTGGTGTTGAACACTCAAGCGCGCTCATTGTGGAGGTAGTGGTGACACCGAAGGGGCCGGTATACTCGGACGGTAAAGTCCGACGTCACATTTCTACGAGTTTTAAAATCAACAACCCGACATTCACAGCCCGACTGACCGGCTGTGTGTCACTCTTTTTTTCACTTTTTGCACAACCATTTTGATGCAGCTCTATGAATTTCCTCCAGGACAGACTGAAAAACTCGGTGAGCTTTTATCCCCCCGTAGTCAACAAAACCAAGTGTCTCAGTCCCAGTTCTAGTATAACCTGGCCATGACTGGTGACGGCGCCTGGAGTCTTGAGACATGAAAATCAGGTCATGTTAACGGGCTTGCGGTTGTGATACTTGGGCTCTCGACGATAAAAGATGCGGTAAAATATTATCAACAGGCGCCACAAATACGAGCGGTCAGTAGCTGACACTATGAGCTGTCGGCAGCAGCACCAAAGCATAACGATACATTCTCGGAGAAGTCGGAAATCAAATGAACAGTTGAGCATAATGCATCCTGTTATCTAAAATCGGCTGGATGATTTCATTTAAATATTCTTTTGCAATTCTGTACAAATCAAAAGGGAAACATGTCTTTACTTTTAAGACAAGCTCATTAAATATTCATCTATTTGTTACTGGAAACCTCGTTCTCCATATCTTTTGTATTGGATGCCTGCCTGTAGACTAATTTAACACATGTGCATCAGCAGCTTGAAACGTACTATTATACAAACTGAACACAGTCTCTATGTAACATATAATTATTACTAAACAGCAGTTTGTTTTGTATTATACATGAAATAACGGACCCTTGAAGTAAAGCTTTAGATAGTTTGTTTGTTGTTAAGTTGCTATACGGATTAGTTTTTTTAAATAAATTTGCACACATGTAGACTCAGAAATCTTGTAAAAAGATATTTCCTTCGCTATCACACATAATACGGATATGGAATATGGAAAACCCTGGAACCAGGGACCAGCGGGTTTATGGCATTTTTAATGGAAAAATAACTAAAACAACAAATCAACTATCAAAAGAGCTGCAGACTCTACGGCTCTACTTTATTTCGTTACAAAAAGATATTCACTGGTGCTGCTGGGGACAGCTCGGGGCAGAAGTCAAGCGAGTGAGACCGAGTACAAATGCTATTATAGTAACAGCAAATGTCCATAATCAACACTTCAGCCACGTGAGGCATGAAACAAGCGAATTGACACTGACACTGATAATCAGTGTGGAGTTGCATTGCTGGTTGTCCACCCAGTTACCCTCAAGGCTCAGGGAGTGATAGGACATTTAGACCGACACAAGTCTCCTGTGAGTTCCAATCTCATCAAGCCGTAAACCTGAAGTACGCCACTGCTCCAACACATCAGGTCGAAAAACCTAAAAATAAAAACTTCCTTAAAGACGTTGGTGCGAAATCTTCAGGGAAGCTACGTCTGTTAAAGGACACCTTGACATTTTGATTTGAGCCAGCTGTTTTCATACCACCGGCGCGGGTTTCTGCGTCTGCGTGCCAGATTGTCTGACAGCTAAAGCAGATTGTTGGCATCCCTCAAAACTGAAATGCAGGGGCTGCAGTCTGCGGCAAAACAGTGGCGTTTGTGAGCAATAACAATGAGCGATCTCACCGTTAACTGATCAGCTATAACAAAAAACGATTTGCTCATGTTAAAACCAAGTGCGCGTTAATGAACAGCGACTTTCAAAGTGTCAAAGTTTCCAGTTAAAGTCAAACAAGAACAGGTCTTCGTTTCCCTTCCCAGACAGACCCATCCGTATGTCACTACACCTACAGACAGTGGTTGCGTTGATTTTGCAGGGACGCATCTACTCGAGTGGTTCGCCGGTAGAGAGAGAGAGAGCAGGGGGAGGTAGCCATGCAACGTTATTCATTCAGGAAGAGCATGAGAGACAAAGAACGGGAGGAAGTGAGCATGAGGGAACATGAGGAGGGGGGGTGAGATGGAGGGAGTAAAAGCAAAGGCACGACAGATCGAGTACAAAAAAAAAAAAAAAGATCTTAACCCCTTCGTTTCACTAACCCAGGAGTGAGCAACAAGGCTTGCGGTGGCTGGTGCGCCGGACGGTGAGTTAGTCAGTCTGTAGGCTGACCCATCAGCTTACCTCCCGCTTACATCTCAGCGTGCCTCTTCCTGCTCGGTTAGCTACTAAACCTACTGACACAGTGATGGGGGTCTCTCAGGCAGGCTGGGAGGGAGCGTGAGCATGTGTTAGAGAGTGTGTTTGTGTCAGAGTGAAAAGGCGGCAGGGCTGGTCCTCAGTATTGTTCCTTGAAGTCTGTCTCGTCTGTCTCGCGGGCCCCCTGCAGCCCTCGGCTCAAGTCGGCGTCAGCCTCTGTTGATGTGCGGCGTCCTCAGTATCGGTACATGTGGTAGGTGCTGACCCAAGACGAAGGAAAAGCCCATGTGGGGAACTTGTGGAGGATTTCCTCCAGCTGAGCAGTCCGCTGGTCTTGTCCAAAGAAATAGTGGCCGGAGATTGCGACGGAGATCATCCCCTCGGGGCCTGACGGGTCCGGGTCCCTGGGAGGCTGGTAGAGGGAGAGAAAGAAAGAAAGCCATGAGCAGAAGAGAACCAAAAAAATCACCTCATATTTAGCTCGACTACGCCGCATGTGTTTTAGCTTACACCTGCGATTCTTTAAAAAGGTCCTGGAGTTGGTTTCAACCCATGCAATCGTTAATCGTTAAAAAATGTAAATCTCTAAAATTTGAGTTTAATGGTTTTCACATGACACAGCACGACTGTGCCCTGGTAAGGAGTTATCTCCTGCAAACAATCGCTGACTGAGGCCCTGAGGTCATGTTTGGCAGGAGTCTAGAAATGTGAGGAATGAAAAGAATGACATAAAAAAAACATATCATCAACATCTGTCTGGATAGAAAGATAGACTCCAGGCTCACAAAGGTGCAGCAGAATCTAAAGATTTTTGTTACGTTATGGGCAAGGACAGCACCCTTAAAGGAACAATTCCACATGTTGGGAAACATGCATGTTTGCTTTCTTGCCTCCAGTTAGATGTAAAGCTTGATACCACTCTCATATTTGCCGTACATGCTGAATATGAAGTTGGAGCTAGCTTAGCTTAGCATAAGGACTGGAGACAGGTAAACAGCTTGTATGGCTCTGTCCAAAGCTCCTCCAAAGCTGACTGATTTACATGTTGGTGAAGAATTTACCAAAATGTGGACCTATTCCATTAAATCCACACGTTATAATTACATACAATACATTACAATACATTACTGGGTGAAACTTAAAAGGTATGTAAAGAAGAAATAGTACATCACAAAACTGAATGGTACCATTGACAAGCATTGATGATGCTTTCACAGACCACCTCCCTCTCCGAAAAACAGAAAGCAGTTTGAATAATTTACATGAAAAAATATACACAACACAGACGAGATATGAAATGTTAATAAGCATAAAAAGTACGGACTGCCCCTTTAGCAACATGCGGTACCTGTATTTCAAACCAGAAGGTCCACGTGGGGGCGTCGAGGCCGTGGGAGTAGAAGATGAAATATTCCCCGCTCAGGTCAAACTGAGGCGTCCCGTCCCCGAAGGACCAGGTGGAGAGGCTGGCTCCCCGGTGAGGCATCAGGTACAACGACATGTGGCTGGGACCTGCACGAGACCCAAAACTTAATAAGCTGAAATTCTAAAAAATGGCATGCATCGCAAATAAAAAATATGCAGTGCAAGCGAGTATGGCTGCTGTGGAGCTTTTGAGCAGATCTCATGATCTTGCACAGCAGATGGAGTTTGAATGTCTACATTCTTGTGACAAACAGGAAAACTCCTGCCGAAGAAGATCGTCTGATATGATCGAAAAACTTAAGAATGGCTATTAAATGGACATGGGTTGTGAGGTTACTATGTCATCTAATGTTTAGAAGATCAAGAATCAGCTTTGAAGGAATCATTTAACGTTGTTTTCAAAATGACGGCCAGGTCAAAAAGCTCTTAAATCATAATCTCAGTGCTGATTGGAAGACATGTCGCTGGATATTTTCAGTGTACTCGCTGCTTGCTCTGCACTGATGCCTCAAGTGAAACTGAAGTAACGTAGTATAAATGCAACTCTTTATCTGATTGTGTCTCTTATCTCTGCATACGACTCAGATTTATCTTGATCTGGCCGCATGAAGCACTCCTGACCTTTTACACTGAAGGTCATCTTGACCGTCCCCCAGCTCGTCTCCTCTTTGGACAGCAGGCTGAACTCCACTGGAGAGCTGGGAGACACTTCTGGAGCAGGAAGGTACCAGTTCTTCCTGCAAATACACACAAAACAGTTGAGAGGAGGAAGACATGAAGAGAATAATATTAAGACGATAAAAAAGAAAGCTACAAGGATGTGTTGCTGACTTGCTGAGGAACTTCACAGGAAGGAACCAGGGGTAACCACAGAAGGGCCGATCCTCTCGGCAGTGGGTGCGAACGCTGTCGTTGATTTCAGGGATGTGGGGAGTGACGTGCTGCATGCCTGTGAAGTCAAAACTGTTGATCCACAGACCCGAGTCCCGGCTCTCCACCTGGCCCTGAAGATTGTGGAAAGTCCGTGTCGTGTGCTGTGGGGAGGCCGGATGAACAAAATGTTTTTTGTTTTTTTTTTAAACAAAGCCATTTAGTTCTTTAAAGCACATATTTTCAACTGGTTTAATGCTTTATATTCTACTCTTGATGGAGCTTTTTGTGATTTAAGCCCAGCATACACTGTGCGATTGTCGGCTCGTTTTGAGCCGATTTTCCAGTCGTGCGACTATTTTTTGGATCGGGCCGAATTTCGACCCAATCGTAGGTCGTGCTTCGTGCAGTGTACGTGGGGTAACGACGAGCGATTAAAACCTCACGACGAACTCCCGATCACAAATCGTGTGCTCGCAAGAAAATCAAACTTGTTTGAAATCCTGGTCGCTCCTCGTGAAGGTATCGCACAGTAGAAGCAGTGCCACGACCCGATTTGCCTCATCCTCTCGCACAGAGCATGCGCAATCTCTGATGTCACGTCAAAACACGGAATACTGCCCACGTCTGCCCAGCCAATTCCTTGTCCAAACACGACGTCGTCTTCTCTTTTTTGATTTATCGCCACACAGAATGGCACAAATTGCCAAAGCAGCGCGTTTGTTTTTACTGAGCATCTTCGGTGTCTCCCACTTCCGGGTTCATCCTCTTCTTCTACCTCTTTTTGACGTTGCAGTTCCGGTATACAGAAGTCCGACGTGAGTATTATGAACGTATAGTGTGAGCAGTCAGGTCGCATCAGAGCATCGGGTCGTACAGTGTGAGAACATTACTCGTGGGCTGCGAACTTTTGAACTCAGCGATCTAGTCGTGCAGTTTGAGCTGGGGCTGAATCAAACGATTTAAAATATCGCACAGTGTATGCCCGGCTTTACAAGAGCAGGTGGACCCTTTTTTGTGGAGTGAAGTGCCCCAGTTACAAAAACACACGTACCTGCTCCCAACAAATGATTGCAATCACACATATAAGAGCTGCACCGCAGGCTGGTCAGTCAAGATCAGACAAAATTGAACCAATAACTGCAAGAGACTGTCATTCTGCAGCTGCTCTTTCTTGTGCTATTCTACAGCATTTCCTTTGTGAGAATTACAATAAATGCTTGTATGCTATTGTGTTTCTGTGTACATATTGTAGCTTGTGTGTGTGTGTGTGTTGTGTCTATGAACCTGCAGAAAGACACGTTTCGGCCGCGGGCTGTCTGGATCGCCTGAATAAGGAAAGAGAAGGCCGCAGGACATCAGCAGGAACATGACGACGAAGACTGAGCCCAGACCAGCCAGGATCCACTTGGTGCTCCGTACCAAGTAGATGAAATGCAGCTGAAACAGACAGAGCCGTATGTTACTTGAGCGGATGAACAATCTATACAGCAGTTTTATGAAATTACAAAAGAAAATGTTGGTCATTAAGACAACAAAAAAAACAGTCAATTTGATTTCAAGATGAGTCTGGTGACCCAAAAAGTAATCTAGGTTTGTTTTTCATGATCTGGGAATACTCACAAAAAAGGAAGAGAGGAAGATGGTTGCCAGGGTGACAAGGGAGGCCAGCACCACCTCGGGCGGTATTTCTGTGCCACTGCGACCCATGATAGGTGTGAAAATCTCAAACACCACCCAGATGAGGAACATGAAGTGAACATACGGCAACGCCAGGCCAAACAGATAGAGCACGCTGTACTTCATTGATGCTCCTGCAGAAAGACGGAGGGTTACTGATCAAACTGAGCCTGCCCCCACAGCAAATAACCATATCAAACCCATTCATCATTGATAGTTTTGAACTTGGTCGCTCACATTAAAATTTAGAGCAGCTACTGTGATTCATTAGAATCATTTTGCAGTCAGAAAGGGGTTTTCAGAAGCCATGAGAAAAACAAACCAAACCAAAGTGCCCACCCACACCAAAGTTGTTACTTTCAAGCGGGTTCTGCTTTTAATCAAGTTGAGAGTATCTTTGTAAATTGAGGCTGAATGTTTACCTCGATGTTTAAATTCCTTGGCCAGCAGTAGTTTAGTGGCCAGGGGGAAGGCCACCATTAGCATGGGCACGTAGGCTGAACACAGGCCCTGCTGGGTCAGCCACACCAGGCTGCAGCACCACAGAAACAAGCTCACGTCGAAGAAGAGATCACCGAGCTCTACCAGGCGGACACCCTGCAGGGGAAACACACACGATGGCTCAACATACAAGAAATATACATGATCACTTTAAAGACGTTCCTGGAATAACAGTTTCTATTTCAGCTGATATGCATTTCAGTAATCTAATTGTTGCTGTGTCAATTTTAAAAAAGCTTTCTAGAGGAGGACAATATCAATAATGCTCTCAAAGAGACTGGCCAGTTTATTGTCAGTGATGACAATGATGTGAATCAACTTTATTAGAATGTTTCACTCTGTGTTTTCAGTTTTGATGATAGAACCATGTTTATTTGTTTATTTTTAGGATGTCAGTACAAACTGCAAAGAAATATTTTTGAACGAAGATTTTCCTTTTTAATTCTAATAATCACAAAGTAGGTCGTGTCATGACAGACTTAACAAAACAAGACCATCGGCTACTTTGACCATGTGAAATGAATATCAAGGACCTGAAAACAGACCTTGTCTTGTTTTCCTCCTTTCTACTCAACGCGTCATCCTTGAGTATCTGCACACATCAAACCAGACTATTTGGGATTAAAGTCTGCTGACATACAGGAATGCTGGACGTTTTTGTGTATGGACTGTCTGTGTGTGTTTTGGCTCCACACTCATCAGATAGGTAGCCTCCTTCATTTTAATCAATAAGTAACAAATAGAGCTGTTGAGGTAGTCTCGCTGTCTACTCACATGAGGAGATCTGTTAGTCAGTTCATTCTGGTCACTACAAGATTGCAACCTCAGTTCCTATACACTAAACATTCATGACAAATAATAAGACGATCACCAACTCATGACTGTTGTAGTCAGGGACAAACAGTGATATGATTTGGCACTTCCCATTTTACACAAGGGGGACTTTTTACACCCCTGAAACTTACCCTATGAACAAAATTAAAAATTAATGAAAATGTTTTGGTGAGAACCTCCGCTGCAGGACAAACTCACTGACCTAATTTACGTTCACATTACTGGGGATTACTGAGAGGCTTGCTGCAATATTTTTGTTAGAAAGCACATTTAAACACACAAGCACACAAGGAAGCATTGTTAGATTAAAATGAAGGTCGAGATCAAGGGCTTTACTTAGAGGCACTCAACCAGCTCTTTACTCACATTGACCTTTGGCTGAATGATTTGACGATTAGCTGTTACTGTGTACTGTACAATGTGTGTACTCCTTATACACACATGAACATAACAAAACTCCACAGCAGCATATGATCTCACATCACTGTCACGCAAACAAATCCCCAAAAAGACATTAGTACAGCAGATTCTGGTCTTGATTGATGTTGGACTACAATCACACAGAGATCATCATTTCTAACTCTCTTCGTGTACTTGTACTCCAGGGAGCGCGTCAGCAACTGCCAGATGTCATGTAAATATTAAGGAGTAGTTCATGTGATAAAATAAAATTCCTTATTCAAAAGAAGGAAATATCCACATATTGTGTCAGCTACAACATCTCAATAGGGTTGTTACAGATAGTGAAAAAACTAGTTACCAAATGATCAGAGAAGTTGTAACAGTTAGCTAAAAAGTAATGGATATAAAGTTAAAATAGTGAATTAATCGGTCAAAAAGTTAAAGGATTAACGGCTGAAATAGCTTCAGGTAATGGATGACTACTTGAAATAGTGAACACATTGATCGTGATTGTAAGCAAAAACATGGAATACATGGTGAAAATTGCTTAAAGTACTGAATAAATGGTTGAAATATTAGCTAAAGATAGTGGATAATGGTTGTTTGCCAAAAATGATGGATAAATGCTTGTGATTGTTAGCTAAAAGTAGTGGATAATGATAGTCAACTCAAATTAGGGAATAAATGGAGGAAATGGAGAGCCAAAGGTGGTGGATGAATGATGAAATGTTGACTAAAAGTTGTGGTTACTGATTGTTAGCTAACCATGGGTAATGAATGGCGGAAACTGTTAGCCAACAGTAGTGGAAAAATTGTTTAAATATTAGCTAAAAGTAGTAGATAATGATTGTAAGCTAAATGTAGTGGAAAAATGGTTAATCGTTAGCTAAAAGTTGTGGCTAACAGTTGCTAGCCAACATCACAAGCAAAACATTAGCCGTGCTCGAAGTCATTTTTATCATTTTATCTACTTTATTAATATCTATCTGCTCTAAACTTGCCAGTCATGTGTAGATTCTTGTAAAGGAAAGTAAAAACTGAGAGGCCAAAGATACATTCTGCTCTTTCAATAGACATTTTGTTACACTGGTGATGAAGCCGTATGTGGTCTGAGCGAAAGGCTCTTCTGTGTCCTTTCTGAAAGCGGCCTTGAGAAGCTCATAATGTGGTTAGCTCCAGATAAAAATCTAACTTTCTGTAATGGTTCAGTCTCAAATAAACATTTGTATTTTCTAAATGTCAGATGTACAATATGTCAGTTGAACTGCAAGTGTTACTTAGGTCAACTGACACATTTAAGTTCTCTTCGCTTTGCTATTAGCAGGCAGAGATGTTAATATTTGATAGCTGGAGAATCACAAGATGCTTACTCTTCAAAAACCACAGTAGACAGGTAATCTGGCACTATGCAGTAGACAATATTTCGGAGAATGTGCAACACAGACGGCTGACACCTCTAAAGTTTCATAATTAAACACACACAGTCTCACACAAAGGACCGCTGTGCTGTAATCATCACGGAGGAAGAGGAACTGTCTCGCTTTCTCATGATCTCATTAAATGTGAGCTCATCACAAGACATTAGGCGTGAGGGATATAATGTGACCTCCTGTTTACATAAAACCTTATGCAAAAAAAGCAAGAAGGAGAGGAGTCTGAGAAGAACTGGACCTCACTCTAAAAACATCTTTCATATGACAAGGCCTTATCGTTAAAGATATCAATCTGTGCCAAGTTGGTCAGCATTCTTTCGGCCTCAGCAGAGACAACACTTTAACCTTTGGCCTAGACTGGTGATTCACATCCATTTGTCATTCAATTCTGCAGTACAAATATTTTTAGAAAGAAGTGGAATCTTCTATACTTCAAATTCTTTACCTATACACGCTGTTTGCCCTTAAAGTTAGTCTTCAAAGAATAGCTTATCATTTTGGGAAATACGATTATTTGATTTCTTCCAAGAGTTAAATGAAAAGATTGATATGATTCTCAATTCATCTGTCGTGGAGGTGGAGCAAATACCTAGTTAGCTTAGCTTAGCATACAGACTGGAAGCACCAGTACCTTCACAGGCAATGAAAGGGGCTAGATACAAGAAGCAAAGAAACTCTTTTTCCCCAAATGTCGATGTACATTTGTAAATGCAGCATAAAAAAACACACAACTTACTCCGAAGTACAAGTTCTTGGCCAGCGTGTGAATGAGGATCATCTTGCCCGTGGAAGCAGTCCCGTACAGGCAGATGGAGGCGTAAAAGTGAGTGTACCAGAACATGGAGCGTCCCAGCAGAGTGACGATCAGAGCCACAATCAGCACCGACAGCAGGGTGACAAACCAGCTCAGGACTGCTACACCTGTAGCACAGGCCAGATCTCTGACATAGCGCCAACCTGAGAGAGATGTAGACAGTAGGTTAACAGCCTATCCAACTCTTCTCCAGAAAACAATTTTGATTCTTAACAATTTTGATTTGGCGACACAAATTGAGTTCAGTTCCTACCTTACATTTTGCAAGAAAAAAACAATTGAAGAAGACACATGTGCATTACCTGAATACTACCACTCCTCCCAGATGCCTTTTGCAGTTCCTAGTTCTGTTGCTGATACCAACTGGTGAAGATTTATTATAAATACATGAAGCTATATTTAGCGTGATCTGTTGCACTAAATCTTTTATGTAGTGCGAAATAACTTCAAGATATGTTAGAACTATATTGATATTGCACCAAATCAAAATTTGGCTGTAGCAAAGTAAAAATAGTGGATGTTTTAATATCTTTTAAATGAAAGATTCATTGTTTGTGTGGAAAAATTAAGAACTGTTCTACATTTGATTACTGTACACATTCAGTAACAACTATTCACATACGACAATACATTCATGACATGAACTGGGAAGGCCTTGGTGAGTTGGTATGGAATGGCCCAATTGTCTTGTGTGAATCCTCTGGCTGCCAATAAAAAGCAACATTAAAAAACAAAAAAGAATGCTCCACAAAGAGGAAAACATGCCGCACACACCAGGCACAGGAAATGACATGACATGACATGACATGCATCCACCAGAGGAAACGGCGACCCACCTCCGTTGCCCGGCAGTGACGCTTTCTTGGCCAGATAGAGGAAGGTGGCTGTGGCTACCATGTAGTTGAGGATGGTGCCAACACGGGCTGGGTACGCCACCACGACCACCCCCAACAGGTCGAAAAACACCATGTTGCCATGACGATACTCTGAGGAATCTGCCAGCTTCTCCGACATTACGAGGTACCTCAGCACGGCCAGGATGTTGTCGCCTGAAAACAGGAAGTGAGGTGAAGAGGTTCAAAACTCAAAACATGACAAAAATAAAGCTCTGTGAGTTGATTTCTGCAGCAAGAGTATGTCAGGTGGACAGCTGGAGTGCAGAAGCAGGACATGATCTTAACTTAAAACCAGATCTGGTAGGAGACCGTGTGAATTAATCGACAGACTGTGAGGCGAGTTTGCTCAATTGTGTTTTTTGGTTTTTGACCATGTGTACGTCTACTCCCACAATCAGAGGAAGTACATTACAGTTAAGATGACCAAATATGAAACTGATAACCTCACTGTCACATGAGAAAACGGATCCTCCTTTCTATAGAGCTGTCACATCATGCACAGATTTTATTGATGACTCAGTATAACCTTCTGACCGGCAGGGACAGGGACTGAGATAGTGGCGTCCTTCATTCCTGCACAGATAGCCAGACAGTATTTCCTGCAGCAATAAAAACCGCTTGCACATGACCACCACTTTAATGAGTGAGCCAACAAGAGCCTAGTTTGTCTTTGCCTTCATGATCAGAGACATCACCAACTATTTTTATCAAACTCACGGAATTATGGAAGAATATTCAGGCTGTAAACATTCTAGAAAAGCGGCATCATGTTGTTACAACACTATACTTTCCCACACGTACAATAATAATAGTACCATTCTCTCAAACACGCAACTGCTCTCTTATATTCACAATATAGCTTTTCCCATGTCAGGATATGTGAAAAATGTGAAGAAATCTCACCCACCCACACACACTTTTACTATATTTCAAAACACCTCTATTCTGTCATATAAACACTACTACGAGTGTGTTATATTGTTTGCCAAAGACGACGGTTGTGTATGTGCGTGAATTATGACCCAACTGCCTCTCGTAGTTATACAACCCTCAAGCACCAGTATATGGGCCACGTAGAGGATTTCCCATAAATCTGGCTACGATCATGACCCTGAATATAGATGAGAAATCTTGCTACGTGAAGGATCAGTAAGAGGTCGCCGTGTTGGTTACTGCTGCCTGGGGCTAAATTCCTTTTATCCGTGCCTTTCTATGTGCTGCTGCCTGCATGTCTGCACAGTTACCAACACACACACACACACACACACACACACACACACACACACACACACACACACACACACACACACACACACACACACACACACACACACACACACACACACACACGAGACAAAGCTCCATTGTTCTTCCGCCTGGTGGGCTCTCTGTGGCCTGAGAGTGTAAACAAGACTGTACAACATCTACTTGTTCGCTGCTTAGCTAGAACGATTCTGCTTTTTGAATTGACCACAACAAGTTTCACTATGACCAAAACAAAATGCTGATTATTTTCATTTCATTTTCAATCATCGCCACGCTCTTGTTTATATGTCTACGTAATATCCTTACAAACAGATACAAGCTACATTTGATTTTAATCAAAAGTGAATCTACATTAGAGCAACGCCAACTTTGCAACTTTCCCCACTCTGCTTACTGGCAGATGTGTAAAGTGGGTGCTGAACCTGCTGTTCATCACAGGCATCAACAGAGCAGAGCTGCTGGTGTAGCTTCCCCCTGTGCTGTACCTACACACCACCTAACAAAACGGTTCTCCTCTACAGGACTAAAAATACCTCCTACCTCCCTCTGATATCTCACTTTCTCTCTCTAATAATTCATGCCTTCATGGTGAGTTAATGTACACAGAAGAGGAGGAGAGGGATGTCCAGTAGCTGCTGAGAGAGAGAGGAAAGATGCCAACTGTCTCAGGTTTTTAGTGCTGACTGACTGGATTCTGTGCGAAGCACAGCAAAATCATTCGGCAACACAGTTGCGCAAGCTAAACGAGGGCAAGTGCAACAGTAAATGTCTGTGGCTGCTTTGTATGTATGCATTTCTTAGTGCTCTGGGAAATAATGACATCAGCAGAGTGCTGACCGGTCTGCAACCAGGGGGATAGAGCACAAACGGACAGCATGCATTTGTTCTGTGAGACAAAAACAGTGTTGGCAGCAGTTTTTAACCCACACCAGTCGACTGCTGCAGTGACCGCTTTCTCCTTGAGAGAAAGGCAGACACACCCACCAGCAAACATGCACTGAATCTATTTGCAATAAGTGTTAAATAAAAGATTAAGGCATTTTGATTTCAGGACACGTGGGTTTACGTGGATGCACGTGTGCTTATTTACATACCAGCTCTCTGTATCGAGTCTGTAAGGATCCTGTCAGCAGTGTCGTACTTGGTGTGGTAGATGAAACCATTTTCAATGAAAGCCAGATCAATGCCTGTGAAAAAAAATAGATACACATACACAGAATACAGTAAAAATTTAGAAAAAGTAGATATCCATTAGCCACCACCTCAAATTATTTCTATGCCGTAGTCTGAGGATTGTTCAGCATTACCTGGGATGTTACCGAAGTCCCTGTAGATGCGAAAGTCAGTGTCAGAGGGGATGATGCCGCTCTGAAAGACCTCCTGGCCGACCACAGAGGCGAAGGGGTGTTTGGCTGCGTGAACGTAGGCCTGGACCAGCCACGGGTTCTCTGGACCTTTTGTGGAACAGGAGGAACAAGATTTAAGAATATTTTATCTATCTATAGCACAAAGAATAATTGTTGTCTAGAAAAAGTTTATTACCATGGTTTTATAACCCTGTCACTTGTTGTCTTTACTACACTAGGTGTTGGGGGTTCAAGGGTGATTCTGCATCAAGGTTCTCTCTTGAAAGATGAAGTCTTGATGCAGAATAACCAAAAATCTGACATTTAAAACCTCATTCTCGACATTATAATGGCCTTTTAGAATTTTGACAGGGCTGTGTCTTCTTTAGCAATTGGATGGTGAACGGTCTCAGACGTAAAACGTGTGTGTCATGTTTACTTTCTGAGCTAGGCTACTTTATTAGCCTTGTTGTAAGCCCATTTCTTAAAAGGTTAGTCCAGTCAAACTAGGTCTGCCCACCCCTGTTAATCATACACACACCCTTGAGGTATCTCTATCTTCATGACTCACACAGAAATGTTCATGGACAATGTTATGTATTAAAGGTATTTCACGCTAAGTTCTTGCTTCTTCACTCTAAAATTTCAGATTTCTCTGTGATTAAACATTGTTGCCAAAATGCTACATATTATATCTTTAGGGCCGTAGCAACATTAGACCTGTCGTTTAGAGGTTAATTTCTTGGATATATCACAACAGACGTCTACACGGTAGCACAGTCTTGTAGTTTTGGTGAAAATGGCTGAGAAAATGGAGGCAAAGTCATCTGTTTATTTCAATTATGGATCATTTCAAATACACTACGTTTCAAAAGTAGAAAGTTGTCACACAGTGAGACGATTTAAATCATGTATACAAATCAAAACCCCTCAATGAGGGATGTGATGTAGACAGTTAAGCTTGTTTAATGTCCAGCACATGTCAGTTGCATCGAGTAAGTACATCAGATAATGTCTTACATATAAATGCATTGTTACGGGCACCTCAGGGTCCATAATCAGGTTAGAAATCCATATAGATACTGAACAGTGGCAGTCTGCCACAAGGTAAATGGTTGCCAACAAGAATACAACAGTGCTTTCATTTGCAAGCTTTCTGGACGACAAGAGACTGAAGTGTTGATGGAGGGCTGCTCACAGAAACGTATGCTAAATAAAATGCAGAGAAAACAAGCAACCGGGCCAATTTGTCGGAAACAAACTGTACAGTACCTGTCTGGAAAACAACCTCCTTGCCCCCGACACCTGCAGCCTCCAAGTTAATGAAGGCTCGCACCTGCTTGGCCCAGGGATGCTGAGTAATGAAACCGTGACTGGCCTGAAGGAGGAAAAAAAAAAGAGACAAAAGAGTTGGTGAAAGAGAAAGTAAGACAAACAAAAGGAGAGGAGACCTTTTATATCAAATGACAATCCAAAGTGGGGAGGACCAGTTCTAGTGCTGCTGGTTCTGACGTCCAGACTGCAAAAATTTGTGTTGGTGTCACTTCATTTTACCTGCAGGATATTTTCCTCTGCCCCATTAAAGAGGAAGATAACTCCATGATGAAAAGGAGTCGACTGGTTGGCCAGAGAATGGAGGACTTCCAGCATCACTGCACAGCTCACTGCATCGTCACTGGCACCTAAGACAAGGAAACCAGTGTATGTGTATCAGGCAACAGAAGCTTGGCCTGGCATTTATACACAAGACTCATGCAATTGTTCACCCAGATCGCCCAGTTTTCCCGACTCGCTGGCTCAGTTTGACGTGAGGAAACGTGCAGATTATTCAAACTCTGAAGAACATCAGAATGACACGAATTCACAAACACACAAGAATAGAAGAGGGTTGGCTCCGTCTGCAGAGTGCAAACACGAGAAAAATGCAGCAAGCTGGTCAAAATCCAGCTCCCACTGCTTGTCTCCACTACTGTCGAGAGCACAAAAGGAATAGGGTTAACAGCGAGGAAGAAAAGAAAAGACCATGTGAACAGGGCATGTGACGCGGACAGATTAGAAATGTTAGCAGTGAGGAACACAATTTACTGAGAATAAATGCAAAGAAATGGGGGGGAAAACTGTCCAAAGATCAGAGAGACAAAAAGTGAGACATCATGTGCTTCGGATTTCTGGATTTAATGCGCTCATGAGGACGGGGTGAGAGCCCGTTCACTGTTCGTCTGGGTCCCATTCCTGCTGCTGTCGCTGCCACTTGTGTCACCTACATTTCAATCCCTGTGCCCAAAAGGTTCTGTGTGAGCTTAGAGAGATGGCAAGTGCAAAGCAAAGCCTGACCAGTTCACCTGTGCAGATAACAGCTTCCAAGTGGAAAAAATTTAACCTCATATATAAAGTAAGTTTGCTGTCCTGGCTGCTTGCATTGCAACGCAGAATAATGCGGACACGAACATGTGCATCTCTTTATCCTTTCCTTTTTTCCATTATTATTTTTTGCAGGAACAAGAGGTGTTTAGAATTCCAACATATCAAAGGCTTGGCAGGCAGTGGTAGCAATGAAAAAACGTATGTGTATCTTCCTGCTCCACACCTCTTGGATCAATTTCCTTTCGCCAGTGAAGCTGTGCGTGCATGTGTGTGTATGTGTACGTGTAAAGTGGGAAAACATGTCTCTCTCACAGGCCGAAGGGTGTGGAGTGAAAAACAGTGAAAATTCCTGAGTTAAAACAAGACAAAGATTGGCTACACTGCGCTGCCGATGATCAATGAACACTGTTAATACTGTACGGTAGATATGATCCCCTGACTGCTCTGAGCAAGCTTCCTGTTAGAAGCACAATATGGCTGTTTATCCGATTTACAGGAAGTACTGTGGATCCTAATTTTCTGGTATGGCTTGCTCTGGCTGATTAACTAACACTGTGAGGACAACATGACCACTGTGCTCAGCGCTGACACAAATGAGGCTATTATCAATGTAAAACACCTCGGGTATGCCGGACACCTGTGGCTTGAGGACCAGAGCTGCAGGATTTGTCAACAGCCACGCCGCTCAGCAGCTCTTTGAGGTTGTACCACACTAACTAAACGATCCCAAAGAACAGCTGAGGATTCTGGGACAGTCACTTGTTTGTCTTTATTTAGACAAACTGAAAATACTGACCCAACGATTAGGGACGCAACTAAAGATTATGTTCATTATCGATTAATCTGACAAAAATGGGCTCATCACAATCTCGCAGAGCCCGAAGTGACGTCTTTGAATCGCTTCTTTTGTCCAACCAATAGTCCAAAATCCAACAAATGTTTGAAAAATAATATCCAATTCATTTTCTTTTGATGAATTAATCATCTTATCGCTTCAGCTCAATGGATGATGCCACTAGATTAAAAGTATGGGGACTGTGAATGTCTGAACCAAATCTAACATCAAACCACTGACTGGTTGTTACAATATTTCACTGTGAACCACAAATAAGAAACCTCATAGTAGTGCTACATAAAAATATCAGGGGATCACCAATATTCAGTAGGATTCATCCTCTGGGGACCATGACTGCCTTCACAAAACGTCATGGTAATCCTTTAGAGAGTAAACACAAGCCATGCTGCTAGCATGGTTGAAAATGAAAAATACAAACAAAGGAATTTGCTATAAAGTGCTGTTCAGACCCCACACTTCCACAGTTCCATGACAGGAAACAATTGTTAACCCCAAAATGAAACCCCACAGATTCACCGTTCAGTTAGGAAAAGATTGCACAATGAGCAGGCTGCACCAGATTTGTGTCCGTTTTTTTCTAGTTTGTTTCTAGTAATTCTAGTTTGCCACACACTAATGCGCAAATGTTTTCTGCATGTACCTACATGCGTGTGCTACACCTACTCGTCTTAAGCTCAGTAATGTCTCCAGTAAGAACTCACATTTACCTTTTTTTTTTTTAAAATTGTCGCAAAACACTGGTAAGTCAGCTAAAGATAAGTAATTGTCTCCATTCCTGTTGCCAGCAGATGTTTGCTTTTGTTTTTTTTTCTGATGTGTCATGTTTGATGTCACAAACATACGTAACGTAAAGCAGCGAGGCTAGTGACAATTTTATGGTGGTAAGTCTTTACTTACTGAACAAGTTTCAACACTGCTAAAGACATAGCTATGACTGCTGCAGAGTCATTCGACCTGGGAATGAAAGCTGATTGTACCCTTTCCCACTGAAGACAAAAGCCAGATGTTAGTGATTATTATTGGACTTTTCATCCAATGTGAAAGGGGTCCAACAGTAAGCAGAGGTCTTCAAGTACCTGGACTGTTGGCCACTGTGTCAAAGTGGCAGTTGGCGAGCATGAGATGGTGCGTCCCGCTCTTAGGCTCCAGCCTGACAGCGATGTTGGTGACACGGTCATAGAAGCTGGTGAAGCCGCCAAGAAAGTCAATGGAGAACGTGCCGGTGGGACGCTGCACGTCCACCGTGAGCTGATGGGGGCCCGCTGCTGTTTCAACCCGGATTTTCTCAATCTGCTCCAACAGGTAGCCCACTGTCAGGACTTCATTCTCAGGGCTGCCCACCGGCCGAGGGCCGACGCTGGTGATCTGCTCCAAGTGTCGTCTACATGGTGAGGTGAGGGAAAGGGTGGAGAGAGACAGAGTGAAATGTGAGGAGGGGCAGTAAACCAAGCCTTCTTTTTCTCCCTTTACAGCATATCATATTTATTTCCTGCAGTTCACACACTCAGTTCGTGTACATGTATTTGTGAGAGAAACATCTCCTCTATAATACAGATACACTTTGCAGGAGAGTGGATGCTTGAGTGCAACAATTGTCTCCGTTTGCTAAAACTTAGCTGAAGTGAAACCAGGTTCAGATATGTCTCTGCAGACTGTGGTGTTTATAGATTCATCTTGAATCTGAGACTGTTTCAACATTGTCTCATTTCAGTCACTTAAATGAGGTTCATAACAAAATTAAGTTCAAGTTTAAAATGACATACCTCTTATTTTCATCTACGTCACACACTTGACATCTTTAAAAACAACAACAAAAAAATTATCCTGTGGAAGATCTTTCCAAAGTGACAAAAGACAGCACTAGAAGTAAAATCAAATAATTTTTCATTCACTTCAGATTTTAAAAAACAAACTGGGTGTAACCCATCTTTGTTGCATCAGCCGAGTCCTGAACTCAGACCACTGTGCTGACTCAGTCAGGTTACTGCATGGCATGCTTCTGAATTACTTTGACCTGATCTTCCTTGTCACTGCACAGACTCCCTTAGGAGATGGAAACAGGAAATTAAGCCAAGCAACCCATACGGCTTAAAAAAAAGAAAAACAGATGTGTTTCCTCATATTTTCTTTTGAGAAGCTGCTGCCGGTGTTTGCTGCAGCTGTTGAAGGAAGACCGACGTTTGCTTCACTCCCCACGCCAGCAGAAGTGCTGCTGTGGTAGCTGATGCTCACGCCGACCATAAAAACATCATCTAACCATGGTGTGTGAGGCCATGTGCTGTTATCCAGCAGTTACAAGCATGGATCAACTACAACAGATTTTTGCTTCTCCCCTGTTTTCTAGCGGTGACAAATATGTCCGAACTGCTGCTCTCATTCGTTTTAAAGCTGCCTCTCAGGTGCCGCTTTCTGCTCGGGCTCATAATTCAAATCTGGATTGGCAGGGCAAGGACTGCTGAAAGCCATGATTGTGAACAAAGAAGCTCAGAGCCCTAATCAGTTGAAATGCTGCACGCCTGACTCATTTATAGAGCAGCCTGCCAGATGACGCCAAATCCCGCCGTCCAGCACTTTCAAGGGCTCAACATCAGCCCTGCGGCGTGGACCTCAGGTTCAGAGGAATAATCCCTGTCGCTCCTTCTCACAGGGACTGAAAATCTGATAAAAGCTTATGCACTGTGATACTTAGGAGCCTGTTTTAATCTGGATATGAACAGGATGTATCATATTTCTATGGTCACATAGACAGGCTGCACGTTATTACTAATTAATATGTCTGATTTTTTGGTTCATATCATGTTCTATAAAATGTCAGAGATACAATTACAAGTGCCATGATGCTTTGAAAATGTTCATCAGAAAAACCAAAAAGGTTTTCAAGTGACACTTATCTAACAAGCTTGTATTGACAAATTAAGGCTGTGAATTAACTTTAACACAATAGTAACATTTAAAAAGTGTGCGTGTATGTTACAGCTCAAATCAAATGAGTAATTATCAATCATCAGAGTGGAGCAGCAGCTTCTGATGACTCCCTATTGATCGATATGGGGATTCTTTTATTTCTGACATAACTTGCTTACTCATTGTGTCAATACAATGTCAGAAAATACTGACGAACACAAGGTGATGTCTTCAAATTGCTATTTTCTCCCACTTAAGGTCCCACATCCCAGTGATATTAATATGATGATATTAAAAACACAAATAAACCACATTTTCTCGCAAGTATTGTGAATTTCTTTGCTTGATATCAACATAAATCAGCAACATCAGTATGTCACCTGTTTAATGCTGTTTTTCTCCTACTTCCCTGTCCTGTTGCTTTGTATCTCAAACTTTTAGAGCTGCAACTGGCGATTACCTTCAGGGCTGATTACTTTACGCGATTAATCGACGCCAGAAAACGGTGAAAAATGTTTCTGTTCTGTGTTTGTCAAAGGTGACGTTAAAGCAATGGATTAGCCGGTCTACAACGTTGTGTGCTGCATTTCCTGTTTAATGCTTTGAATAAATGTCAATAAACCTGCCCTGTGTCACCTGCCATCCACCTTCAGACAACCTTTTCCCCACACGTTTGGATTTGTAGTTCCTTGTTTCTTGTGTCAACAGGAGGTGTTGACTTTAAGGTGGCTACAGTTCCATCAAAATCACTCGTGGAGGCTGCCGTACCTCTTGTCACCTGAGCCTACCTGCTGTTGCCGTTACACACCGTTAAAACACCTGTCTACCTTGGAGGTGGAGGGGAGGAGACACCCGGTAGTGGTTTCTAGGCGGGTCTGTTGCCAAACTAGAGGAAAGGTTAGCTAAGGCTCTGCCGCTTCGGGACAGTTAGCTAACATTTAGAGACAGAAAGCGGGGGAGAGTATGTGTCGAGCGAGGGACAAAAAACACTCACCTGGCTCTCACTGCGTTGAAGTCGCCGGTCGGCTTCCCAATGACGAGCTGCTGTAGCGAGAAATGAACGAGTCCCCACAGCACCAAAATAAACACAGACACCAGGGAAGCTGCCAGCCCTTCCCGCAGCAAGTACAGGCTCACTTCGGGCTTCCTCTTCGGGTCATCGCTGTAGCCGTTATTCCCGCACCGGTCCCGGGAACCGTCGTTCTCTTGCGCTACATAATTCTGTGTGCCGAAGGCTTTTATTCTCCTGACAGTGGTGTCGCTCTCCATTTTTTGAGCCAGCGGTACATCAGCTGCAAGCGTCGCTCTCAGGCGTCGCTTTTTTTCCTCTCTCTCTCTCTCGCTCTGCTCCGGCTGACGGATCGCGCTGAGGGACAAACTTGAATGAGAGGGCGGGCGGCGGAGGCGCTTGAGAAATGGCAAGCAAGGGAGGAATCATAAGCATCCTCGTAAAGGCACAAGACGAAATTAGCTAGCAGAGTACTCAGTAGTCATCAGCATAATGTGTTGACACTATTTAGGGAAGTATCTGATTTGACGCGAAGTCTGTAAATCCTCATTTAACATCTTAGCAAGACAGCAAAATAGAAAAAAAAAAAGAAAAGAAAAATGCAATCCGGAAAATGTTGAACTACTCCTTTAACATGAACTGAATGAACTCCCTGTTTAAACTAAGCAGGCCTAATCCTATCCAACTGAATGAAAGCGATAGTTCTTACATTTGCATTTGATTTACATCCAGAGTTCAGATTGTGTACTTAGTAAAAAGTAGCAGTAGCATGATGAAAAATGTAAATTGCATTTTGACACCCTTTATTTACAGGCAAGTAATTTAAGCATTTGCAGAAAAAAATGTACTAAGAAATTATATTATATAAAATATGACTGTTAACAATAGAGAGGCATGTAGAAAAAAAATTATAGTACCTTTTAACAAGAAGAATCTTTCATGCAGACAGAGTGCCCAACTTGAGAGTGTACTATGTGTATTGCTGTGTATTATAGGATTAATACTACCGAAGTATTACCATAGGCTATAAAAAGGATTGCTATGTCATTAATGTTGAAGCCGGTCAGGCTGGAGCTAATCTTAACTCATTTAAAGGTGCAATATGTAAGAGTTTGTAAGAAGAAACATTAACCTGTTAAGCCTGAGCTGGGTTGGGCTATTTTTTGAGCACCTATGGTAACATAAATATACATTTACACTTACATTTGGGGCATTAAGCAGACGGTTTTGACAGAGGCGATTTACAACAACTACATTTGTCACAAAAAAGATATATACAGTTTGGTACCTGAGAAATCGGTGCCAAAATGTGCCAAAATGACACATTTGGAGATTCCGCCCGATTGCTCTGTGCTAAAACCTCTCCACTTTTGTTCTGATTCACTTTATTGGCATAAACGTTGGCAGAGGTAATGATTAGATGTTTTGCTATGGTTTGCTAGATATTTGGAGTTGCAGCTGCATCATTCCTCAGGGATATTCATTGTGAAATTGTACAAAAAAATCTATGCTGTGTGTCAACTTGATTTACTTGTACCCAGTGACATTTATACTTATACTTACATATCTGAACAAATATTTCAAGCGCTCCCTTTATTATGATACATTGACTATTCAAATAGACATTGTAGTTGCAGAGATACACTCTGTTAATTATCGAGCCGGGACACAAAATAGAGGCTAGTTCTTAACAATAATCCACTGAATGTGAAGGAATAACAGTTTTGACATTACATTAAGAAGGACGCCTACGAGCATGATTTGTGACATCACAAATGGTTTGAAAACTGTTGCGATCCAACATTCAATTTAGGAAAATGTGACGTGAAATGTGGAAGTGCATACGCTAAACTAAAACTAAACTGACTTTTCAGTAAAGTAGGTGACATCTTTTGGCCAATGGAAATGAAAAATAATTACATGTACATATTCATTGATTCGAAATGATGGAAGTCACATATTATTATTCTAATAAGAGTCTTTTACATGCATCTTGTCCAAAGTCTGCTTACACACGGGGATGTATTTACATTCAATAATTCCCTTGCTTATATCAGCTAATTGATCGATTGTTATAAAAACATACATCCACGTTATTTGTTATATAATTGGCACAGATTGTTATTACTCCCAGTTGAACTGAGATTATGATGTGATTGGACAATGGGGGTTTATGCTGCTGCTTTGTCGCCATCGTGTGGACGAGATGGGAATTACAGGCCAAACACCCGAGGCCATTGAACAATGAATACTTTCTTATCGTCATCCTTTTTTAAAGTCTTACTCAATTTTGTTTATTGTTTTGTTCCCCCAGCGTTTGAACCAGTATTACACACAGCTAGTTAAGTTTCGCATTTAATATATGACTCAAATTACAGTAAAGAAGTACTTAAACACAACAGAGTATCTATAGTAAATGTCATTATTTTTGTTGACTGATATGAATCAGTGTTGGGTCATCTTTATGACTTTTATTGATGCAGTGACACTAACGCAGTGCTTCAATCTTGTGGTGAGTCGAAGGGATAAGTTGTATTTCTTCATATCTTAATAGCTGGTTTATTCATTAACCTTCAACATTAATCTACAAGGTCACTTTTAATTTCAGCTGTCAGATACATGTAGTGGAGGAATAAACACATTAAAACTGTCATTTTCCTTTGAAATGTGATGAATTGTAAGATGCATTAGTACAAGTGAGCCATCTGAAAATTGTGCTTAATGTACTGACTTTCCTCCACTACACACAAATCCTAATTAACTAATTAGTTTAATTGTTGTGTTTTGTTTGTTTTTTGTTGTTCATTTCAAGGTAAAGTGTCAAAGCGAAATTGAACCTGAAGACAGTCGCTGTTAAAATAACCATATGGTGATTAGACGTCTTTGTTTTTCTCCGTCCTTGGTACTTTTCCATTGGACGGTCTCATGTAAATACACAGCCAGCTAGGCTAACGGCAGCTAGCACGACGTACGTATTTGTTTTTCTTGGCTTCATCGACTTACTAAGTGGGATCGTTTTTGGAAGGACAGCTTTGACATTAAAATGTATTTAATATACATATAATTGACACATTTTAGCGACCACACTTGAATTGTTATTTGATGTTTTAATTGTCGTATTGACTGTGGTCCCGGGTCAAGGCCAGTCAAATCCCCGAGGGGAAGTTACAGTTGTGTTCTTTAGCATCTTTAGCGTTTCTGGTTAGCATTAGCTTGTTAGCATGAGTGTGAAGCTACATCACTGTAGGTGTAGCTGTCGTACCGTATTCTTCTTACAAAATAAAAGTCACTGGTTTATTGAAACAGGCGATGTTGAAGGGCCATAAGATTTTGAACATTTCCCTTTGGTAAGCCACGCAATCATTTTCTTGGAAGAAAGAAAACAACATGTATGCATTTTTTAAGAAAGTATTATTTGGCCTTCTCGTGGCTTTATTGATAGGGCAGCTTGAGAGATGACAGGAATTGGGATGAGGGAGAGGGGGGCTGCCCCAGCGAGGACAAGGCCTCTCTACATGGGTCATCACCTAGGCGTCTTTATAGCAGTTTCAAGCCACTGTTGAAGACATGAGACCAAAGTTGAAAGCTGGTAAAAAGTTAGAAGTAGACGAAGATTTTTTTTTTTTTGTCAAAACACTGTAAGCTGTTTCAAAATGTGCAATTAAACTGTGATACCACAGAATAGAATAGAATAGAATGGCCTTTATTGTCACTGTACTGTGGGAGGTACAACGAAATTTAGGATAACTACACAAAACATTTGTTTTTCTCTCCATGGGATCTATGAGCTAAACATAGGATTGATGGTGGACACGAATATATAACTGGCCATTTACAATCCGACAAGTTTTTGACAATATTCCTAATTTAATCATTCTCATATCTGTTGTATTGGAAACATACACACTTAACCCCGTGTGACCAATCAAAAACGTGTTCCATTAATTTGAGTTTTATTTTGAAATTGAAGAAAAAATGTAACGGAAGCAGCTTATTTTCACTGCGCTGACTTGACCCCTCTCCTTTTTAGCCGCTCCGACTCTCTCATCGTCCACTACCCAGCTGAGCATAGCAGAGAGCAGTCAGCCCGTCGTGTCTCTACCCGAGGCCGGATGGTAAAATCCAACCTCCAGCGGATCCTAAACAGTCATTGCTTTGCTCGCGAGAAAGAAGGAAAACCACAGTCTTTTACTACCATGGCGGACTTGAGTAGTGGTATTTGTGACATGATTGGGAAGTAAGTAAACGATGAAAAAATACCTCACCTAGCTAGCTAACCGGGCTGTGGGGGAGGGGTGGCTAAGCTACAGTAACCCTAGCTAGCAAGCACAGAAAGCGGAAGTAAAACGCGTTCAACTTTAAATGTACATTTGTCATGTAACACCGAAGCAACAGCCTTACGTCTTGTGACAGAAATGGTTATGGTTTTATTTTTAAAGTTTTCATGCGAAAATTAGTCGACGAAATCGGTATTATGCAATTTGAGCAGCATTAGCGAGCTAATGTTAGCTAGGAACATCGTCGAACTTATGGTACGTCACTGTAGATGACTGCGCCAGCTAGCTACCTAGTTAGCATAAACATTCAAACGATAGATATGTCGTTCAAGAGAATGCTGATTATTTACATGATCTGTTTGGAGACAGTGGATGGTAATCTGTCAACGAATAAGAGATTTAGACTGTCGGATCTTCTCATGTTTTACTATGTCAAGATCAAACCGACTTCGATGTGTAGGAAAAACACTGTTGGCTTACAGTGAAGAGCTAGAAATGAATGTAGCGTCAAATATTTGACGTTGTTGGCAACGAGTGCCTGTTAAACAATGTACGTATTCACCACTACATAGACAGTACATAAAGACAATTTAGTCTCGGCTCATTGTAATCACATAACCTTAACTTCTACAATTTTTATGACTTCAGTTAAGGCAGATCATAAATGACTCTAGGTTACGTTCCTGCCAGTAAAGTGATCAGATGATCGCACGATTGTGGCCACGCTGTTCTCGTGAGCTGACAACGGAGTCAGGTTGATCATTACGCAACTGACAGTTTGCTGCAGCAGCCTCGAGACAGCAGGAAGTGAGTGTACACGGTGATGCGGTGGTACACATATGAGAAATCGTTATCAAGAATGGAACACAGTATTGTCATGAACGTGGTACTTCTAGTGAAAACGCTTTATTGGCTAGTGGCCCAGTGACAAACAGCCTTTGCATAACGAAGTGGATGGACTTGCTTTATTACTTTAGCCATCAACTAGACTATGTTTTATGGATCGAGAGTCATTAAAAATGGGTTTGAAATCCTACTGCTGCAAGAACATGACCTGACCCCGACAGCTGCTGAAGTACAGTGATGTGGTATTGTAAATGAGTTGGGGCAAAGGTGATGAGGCGATTATTTGAATTGTCTAGCGACAAAAAAAGTAATTCGCAGCAAAATGATATATATATTTAGGTTGTTTTGTCATAATTACTTGTTTTTCTCAAACATGCGGATTTCATGCCTTTCCTTGGTTACATATGCTGGTAGTAGGCTGTTAATTTGAGGCGTGTAACCTGAAGTAAAAGTCTTATTTTTTTTCATACTATGAATTAAAAACAAAAGTGTTACCTGCCAGAAATTATTATGGACATATTCATTATTTCCAGACACATAATTGTATAATTCAATTATGAAAGTTTTAGTTGTCTGGAGTCCTAATTTTTATTATCAGTGACTTGAGTCATTGTAGTTTTGTTTTGTTTTTTTAAAAAAGAAAAAACAATGTAATTCAAGCTTAGTGTGACAATTTAGCAGCCCTATTTTTTTTGTATATTTTGAAAAATGTATGACGTCCCCTTAAATTGCAGTAAAATTACATTTTTTATGATGTCATAGCCATTTTTTAAATGTGAACATCATTGGTTTCTTTACTTCACAAAACAAGACATTTTAAGGTGTTACTCTGGGCTTTGAGAAACTGATTGACATTTTTCAACATTAAATAGATTTTTTAGGACATCAACTTATTGATTAATTAAGAAAATGATTGACAGATGCATCCACAATGAAAACAATACTCAGTTGCACCCCTTCATTTTTATATAACTAACAAATAATCTATACATTGAGAAAAAACCTGCTAAATATATCGAGGAGAAAAAAAAATTAGCAGCCTTAATGCTAACCCCCCTGAGGTCGGCTTATTTATTGTTTATTTTGAATAAAATTGGCCCATTGCACAGATACTTTATTCAGTACCTTGTTTATAAATGCGTACTAGGTCACAAGATGCAGTGTGTTTACCTGGCAGCTTGGTAAACTATTAATGTGGGCTCTGAGTGTAACTTACATGGGCTGTTTCAACTAACCCAAATGAGTAGAAGTAGAATAATGGGTTTTTGCTTTTAGCAGCAAATATCTTTGGTTGGTTGCCTCCCACCGCATCCTGCTGTGTTGGTGCACCGCTCTTAAAAAAAAAAAAAAAAAAAGTTATGTTAACAGCCCTGTAAGACACAGTGCTATTGTTTTATCCAACACAGACTGAAGGTGGTTTGAAATAACACCAAGACCTGGTTGTGTAACACATGTTGTGGATTTAGCACTTGAGTGCAGGTATTTGCTTAAGTTTACAACTTGGAAAACTTATCAGTATTTGGATGTAGCAAAATTTTACTGCTACAAAACCAAAGAGAACACACTTTGAAAAGCACAGTTAATTTTACATTACATTGGTAAGCACCTCTGTCTAAATGGCCACAAAGATTGTATTCAAACCTGATATGAAGAAAAGCAAGGCCATGATGTGGGAGTGCATCCTACCCAGACAAACTATTTAAAATGTGTTCAGTGCAGCAGGACAAAGAGCTTGGAATTTTTGCTGGGTTAAAGATGAGATGGAAGTGTAGCATAGATGGCAGACTCGGTTGACACAGTAAGCTGCATGTAAATATTTGAAATGTATGGGCCATAACAAAAAAGGGGAGCATGACTTCAGTCCAGAAAACAGGTTTATATCGCTAACTTTTTTTTTTGCCCTTTCAACCTTTTTGCTTGCGAGCACTGAGAGATGCAAAAATCCTTAATTTAATTGTAGGAATAAAGGCCTGTAGTTACTTTGAAGTTGTTGGTGAAATTAAATCGCAGCACGTTTGGCCAGCGCCCAGATTTGTCTGTGTTGAGTCCCATGACATGGCAATGAGGTTGTAGTTGCGCAAAAGACGCCTTAAAAACCAAAATCTCACCATAAACCATTCTCTTTCTTCCCCATCCAGTCTGTCCCTGCACTGTAGTAGTACCCGCAGCCCGGGGCCTCTGTGGTGCTCCTGATGCCCCTCTCCCACCCCTGAAGATCCCAGGTGGGCGAGGGAATGGCACACGGGATCACACTCCTTCAGCTCGGCCACTCTACTCAGTAAGTCTTGAAACATGCGCACACAGTCGCACACTTATGGCTAGAATGTAGTCACGGGGTAAGCGTTTGTTGTCAGAGGAAGAAGTGTCAGTAATGGGAGCTCCTTCTCAGTGAAACCATTTCCTGTCACATGAGGCAGTGTGATTTTGTTGACGCAGCAGAGGAAAACGCACCGAGTTTTTGAACCATTCAGTCATCCACAGTCAGCAGTGACAAATCGGATCCTTTTCCCTGAGTTCAGTTTATTTACAGGCTCAGTTTCTCTGTTTGACCAGAGTTGCAGGCGGGATAACGAGGCCCATGTGTGCGCCAGTTAATTTGTAATTGCTTAAACAGCACCCACTGCTGTATTCAGATGTGTTCCTTACTAGCATTTGTGATTCCAGGACCGAAAGCTGACTGTAACGGAGGAGCCAGCAGGGAACGGTCGCCCTAGGATACTCCACTTCCAAAGTCGTCCCACCATTTCCAAGACAATACAGTGGGATGCTGTCCTGAGCAGCAGCGCACTCTACGTGGAGATACCTCTTGACCCTCTTCCCGAAGGCAGCAAGGAGAGGTGAGGCCAAGTGGAATATAGTCATTACAATCGCACACTTGAGCCATTCTACAGGAGAGTAAAGAGGCACTTAAAGTTGGAATGAGACAAATTATATTACATGAAAGTTGACAAATGTTTGTTTAAGATGAGGTGATTAGACTCATTAATCTCATCCTCAACCATCTTCTTATTGAGACTCATGTCCTCTGCTTTAGTTTTTTCTTACTGCAAATAATAACATTACTACAGGAAGTTGTTACACCACAGTCTCCATTTTGTTTACATCTTCTTCCCCACTTCCGATAATCTCAGTAATGTCCAGTAATGTGTGATGCTCTATCATTTTCAAAACTTGCAGTGTGTGCATGTTTTAGATTGGACAGGAAAACATTGTGTGCTTCAGCCTGATTTTTAAAACTCCTGTAGTCTGAGCCTGTCCTTACTTTGAAACATGAGAGGGGACAATATTTTCAAGCAGAGCCGTTAAAATAATCAGAAAGCCAACCTCGTTTTATAGGATACACATGAGACTCTGCCAGTTGTTGTCTCGATTGTTGAAAATGCAGTTTTTGTAGTTTCTAACCCGAGCTGCCATCTTTTCTCCACCCAGTTTTGCGTCTCTCCTGGAATATGCCGAAGAACATCTGAAAGTCGTTAGCGTGTTTGTCTGCTTTTACAAGAACAGAGATGATCGTGGTATGTGCTAACAGCCCTGTTTTCCCAGCACACCTTTTTCATTCCCAACAATTTCAATTACATAATTGCTTTGCCTTCTGTGTTCTGACTCCTACTGCATCGTAACATCTGTTGGCCTTACCTTGTTATTCTTGCAGCTAAACTGGTGCGTACATTCAGTTTCCTGGGCTTTGAGATTGTGAAACCGGGCCATGCCCTCGTCCCGCCGCGACCCGACGTTTTCTTCATGGCCTACAATTTTGACAGGGACTCCTCGGACGAGGAGTAGCCCCACCGGACAGCCCCTCCGCCCTCTGCTTACTTCCATTGTACGTTTGTCCATCCCGTCCCAGCTGACTCATACACACCACCGTCTGTGTTAAACCCTCAGCGGTAGCTCTCTGTATGCAAGTATTCATTTCCCCATGTGTTTTGTGTTCAAGGGAATATGTAAGTTGTGCATCTTTCCAACATTTATCTTCGTGTGTTAAACTGTTTTCATTTAAGTTTAATTGGTGTCGTCACCTTAAAAGGAGGGAACCTTTTTGTTTTTTTGGACTTTAAATCATATTACAGTTGTTGAAGCTATAAGTTAAATTCTGGTATAATTTCCATTTCTTGTCAAGTCTTTGTTTTTATTGATTTTTCCTTTTATGATACATTAAGGTGGAGGATTCTTCATTTCTTGAATGTACAAAAAAAGGTCATCAGGTTTACACTCGGGTACTCCAGCTTTTGTTTTGATTGGCTAAATAATGACTTTAAATTTGTCCCATAGTTTCTCTATTACAAATACATTTCAGCGGGACCAGTTTTATTTGTAGCATTAATATCCTCTCAAAAGTATTAGGATTTTTAAACGTAACTTTTGAGCAACAGCCCCAATAATTGGTACTTCGTAGCTGGATAGTGAATCCATTAGACTCGAGCCGGAGTGAAAAGATGAATGCATGTCTGATGTGGGCAGTTCAAGTAAAAGATCCTACAGTGAGGTGAATTGGTACAAAGTGAAAGGAAAGTGAATAATCCAAAGTGCTTTTTTGCTTCTTTATGCCATGTATATCTGACAATATTGTAGTATTTTTTTGTTTTGAAGGTTAAAAAAATGCTGTGATATGATTGGATTTGTTTTTCTGGATTAGCATTCCTTTTAACTTTTTTTTCATATGATAGTATTGAGTTTGTTGTTCACCTGCATAGTGGTACCTGTTGTGCTTCTGTGATAATAAAACAAACAAAAACAACCCTTTTGTTTACTGTACCTTTTCTCCAACACATTTCAACTAAACTCCAAAGAAAATCTGATAAGGAGCTCCATTAACTTTAAAACTGAATATCCAGACGGTGAAAACAACTGTGTGTAAAGCCTCGGGCGGATCATTTTTCTGCCTGATATAACAGCTGGAGGGTCACTAATATGCTACTGAATGGTGGATTAAAGAGGGCACACATTTAATATTAAATCTAATACATAATCAGGGATTGTTTGAATTAACCATTTTTATTTATAGGTATCTTTATGTATCGCTGTTTGCTAAAATGCACATTTAATAGCCCCAGGTCACTAGTATCCAAAATGTAATCTGTAAAATCAGGTCAGTTATAAAAGAGCAGCAGGGCAGACATCCAGAGCATGTCCTGTGTCTTCATGCCACCAGGAGGCTCCACAGGATTCTGAACTACACATGACTGTCCAACATCTTATGCTAAGGTTACATCTGCAGGGCGCAGAACTGTTTGATGTGTAGTTACACAAACAAATGTCATGGCCCCAGGAAGCCTGCGAGGTATGAGGTATCTCACCGGTCCTCCAATTACCTGCACGTAATGATAATGCGTTGTGCTGGACTGCAGTCATCCGGAACAGTTTATTAACATGATCTTGGGGTCGTAGCTCAAATGCGTGCGTGCACACACACACACACACACACACACACACACAGGTGATTTCTCATAATTTGAGTAAGTAGACCTTTTTGTGTACAAGGCTGCACAATAGACGGTGTACCTACTCTATTAACTTGTTTTTTTGTGACAACACAACACGTACAATAGTCTGGTGATCACATATTACATGTGCATTTACTCAAATACTGTACCCGAGTACAATTTCAAGGTAGTTCAGGTACGTAACTTGCGTATTTCCATTTTTTGTTACTTTATACTTCCACTCTACATTTTGGAAGCAATTATTGTACTTGCACTCAAACAATCTGACAACTTACTCCTTAGATTGCACACTGCATCAGAGCCACAGAAGTACATTTTAAAATGAATTGGCTATCAGCTTTAAAGAACACTGACCCAAATAATCAGAAATGCTGAATGTCTAATCCAGTAATCTGGCAGCCCTTAGCATACAGTATATATAGTCATAGGGGTTATTACTTGATTACTTGTGATACTAATAAACATTTAATATCAGACACTTTAAGACTTTTACTCAAGTGCTATTTTAATATTGTACTCAAGTACAACTTGTAGTTTTTAGCTGAGGTAGTTAGGTAGCGTTTACATCACTGAGTAGAGGTCTAATCAGGAAGTATAAGTCACCAGAATGACAGCTGTGTGGCTGTGCAGATGCAACACCTGGTTCATTGATTCTGATCATGGCTCTTTTTTTCCCCCCAACTGCAGCCATTCTGATGTGCCGCAACAGGGAAAGCACAGGTGTTACTAATAACGTTAACGACGGTTTTGTTCTGTACAAGTGTCCCAGTAAGCTGCAACCAGTGAGCCGGCAGCACGCACAACAAACCAGGCACCTGAAAATGAAGCAGCTAAATGGAGCTCAGCAATCATTGTTTTGTCCTGTTCATTTTCACGGTGTGACGCGTTAAAATGTCTTCCATTATAAAAGGGCCATTGCAGTTTAATTGGAACAGATTGAAATGAATGTTCCATTTCAATGGCGTAATAAATTGCAAACAATTTTAATCGAAGATGATAAAAAGTTTTCTGTCTTTTTAAACAAAAATGTCAAACAGTTATTTGATTAAAGCTACTTAAATTTAAAGATTAGCTGATTTTCTTTATCATTTATGATAGTAAACAAAGAATGTTTGGGGTTTGTGCTGTTGGCTGGACATAAGATGCAATCTGAAGACGTGGGCCATGGGAGACTGCGCTGACCATTTTTACCTCGGACAAGAAGGTTACGTTTTCAGCAGGGTTCATTTGTTGGTTGGTTGGTTGGTTTGCGAGCAGGATTACACAAAAACTACTGAACTGTTTTCCACCAAACTTGGATGAAGGATGTGTCTCAGCCACAAATAGACCCCATTAACTTCTGGTGTAGATCTGAATAAAGAGGCAGATCCGGGAATGGGAAAAATCATGTGTATTTAGGTGGCTGGTGAGTGATGAGTGAGTACAATTTAACATGAATCCAAATACAATTCTGGATCTAACAGATTTAAATATGTTTCATTTGGCATTGGATTTGGCTTGATTGAATTAAAGGAGACTATTCGGCCATGGCAGACGTGCACCCTCGACTGACTTCCCTTTTCTTTTTTTTTTTACATTTTATAGATTTAATGTTTAATCGATTGTTGTTTTAGAGCACAGCTCAAGCTGCAGTCTAAGTTCCTATGATGCCTGTTCAGTGTTGTGCGTATTGTCTCCTGTTAAAACAGTACGGCAACAAAGTCAATTTTGAAAGTGTAATTCTGCTGTACCTGATTAATTTACCATGTTATTATCACTACTTACAGACAAGGATAATAGTGATTAAGTGTTAATTTTAAAGTCTAAAAAACTACGGCAATATGTTTCAGTAAGCTATGGGTGACAAATGAAAGAAAAATCCCACAAAATGAGCAATTACCATTTTGATCAAGAAAGGAAAATAATTCTGAAGTATGATCCCATTCATCAGAGCACAGTATCAACCACCAGCAGTTTGGTGAAGAGAATTCATGAGGTGAGAACACCTGCAAAATCTAAAGTAAATCTTACGATGTGCATCTTTAATGGGTTCAGGGGGATTTCATTACACATCTTCTATTCAAAAAGCTATAATTAGTTGGCCTAATGTCAGAGGGCTGTGATTAACATCACTGTAAATTAATTTGGGAGTGGGAGTGGAATGCTCTGCTTGACCACTTTATATATTCATTCCATGGTGCAGACATTAGCATCACTCAGTATAATTGGTCTTTATGGCGTCATAGATTATGTCATATACAGGACAAAAGAGAAAGGAAGCTTTTTTTTTCTGGAATCCAAATATTTAATAGGTACATATCAAGTATTATTATGACATGTATAAAATTTCAGATCACAATATGAAGCAATGAAACTCCTCAGACTGGCGTTATGCTGCGAATGTTTGAGGTTGCCACATAAAAATGACTAATGATTAAAATAGAAGAGAAGCAACTAAAATGGTAGAAAGATGGCGTACTGACATAGATCATAGTAGGCATTCTAGGAAAAATTAAGAGCGACTTTTCAAACTTTTTTCTTCAAGAGTGCAATAAAAAAAAAAGAAAAAGAACAAACAAACAAAACACATCACTGAAGCCAAGCGTCCACAAGACGTCTAAAAACTGTTAGTACTGTAGGTTCACGGAGGGCAGGAGACAGCGGAGAGAGAGAGAGAGGAGAGGGCGCCAAGGTCACAGCAGAGAAAGAAATGAGAGCTATAATTAGCTTGCCAGTCAATGCAAGGAAGAAAAATAATCTTTGAACAAGATTGAGCAACAGTGGAAGTAATGCACATCACAGTTAGCTTTAAAGACCATAGTAGCATTTGTACTTGCATGTTGTTGAAAAAAAAAAAAAATCCTGAATGATTGAACAGAAACAAGGACATCACCACAAACAAACAAACAGCCGGCCAATGAGAGGGGAGGAAGTGACGGTTACGACCGCGGTGACGGGTCAGACAGATGTTTTTTTTTTTTTAACTTCTGACCTGAAACAGAGCAGTAAGAAACTGATGTGTGGAGCAGCTCAGCTCGACACCTAACATGGCTGTGCACAGAAGGCTGTCACAGGTGAACGTGATGCTGTCGGTGAATGAGGGGCTACATTTTTTTCCAACGAAACCAAACTCGGATACGTGATCTGAAATTCAGCGCGCTCCAGGTCCAGATTACAGATCAGTGCAGAGACTGTGCTGCTGCTCTCCATGACATGTTTTTTGTTTTGTAGTTCCTATCAGACCTGCCAACCCTGGACATTTTAAAGTACCATATCAGCACTGGATAAGAAGCAATTGTATGGAAACCTATTTCCACCAGTTAAAGAAATATAGATGAAAAGTGAGCTTGATGGGAAAACATACTCCCATGGTAAATTATAATTATGAAATAAAAAAAGTCAACATTACTAGTTAAGACATAATGAGATAAAGTTTACATTTATCTCTTAAATCTGACTTTTTATCTCATTATTTCGACTTTTTTAAATCTCATAATTATGACTTACCATGGGGTTTTTTTCTGTTTTGTTTTAAATCAAGGCAAAGTTTTCATAAATTTTTTCTAACTGGCAGAAATGGGCTTCCATACAATTGCATACCTGCTGTACAGAATAGATTTTTTTTTTTTTACTTTCAGAAAATACACTTGCCTGGACGTTATTGTATCTGTGACGGTATTTCAGAAACACGTATATGGGTGCGGCATACATTTTGTATGTAACAATACTAAAAGTCACATCAAGAAAGGTTAAAGATTGTCAAACTATTCAGGGGATTATATACAACAAAGATCCTGTAAAAAAAATGTAAAGTAAAGAATAAATGACATGTAGTCTTTTTCTGTAAGATTATAACAGTTATTGGTCTTGCTTCTTGTGGAGGTATTCTTACAAGGTACTAATTTATGTGAGGCTGAACCAACTGGATAGTAAAATATTAGAAAAGGTTTGCATACAAAAGCAAAAGTTACCTGTTGTAAGAGAATAAAGAAGTTGCTGCATCTAAGGAGAGCTCACATCTGTGTATTTTTGCATTGTGTTCATATCTGCTGTTCAATGTGTGTTAGATCTAATGATCTCAAAGAGTTCCTTATGCTTCTGTTTTGTTTTGAGGTTACACACTGAACCCACACAGACCTGCTGTCTCAAACTGACCGGTAATCAGTACGTGAAAACATTCACGTAACTGAATGCAACCAATGTAGCCATAAAAAATGTTAAAACCATGAACAAAACGTCACCATTCCAGACCTACGCTCACTGCATTACAAGATACTACTCTTGGAAGTCACACTTTGCTCCTGATCCATATAAACATGTACTGTTATCCATCACATCAAAAACAAATTAACTAGTTTCCTTTCACGTCTTTTAAAACTAACAGTCTGGGTCAAGAAATCTGTTTCTGTATTTACGTATTTAAGTTCTATAGACATCAGACCTGATCAGTAACCGTCAAAACATTTCTGCTTGCTGTCTTTACCGTTCCCCTCATTAATTGTTTATGACTCGCCTTTGTTTTTTGTCTACCATGGTGTCACCTCAGACTTCTCTCTCTCAAATACAAACATAAACTGTACGTAAGGATAAAAATCCTGGTGGGTTCTTTGCCTCATGTGTCCTAAGTGCTGCTGTTAAATGACTAACCTACATCTATCCGTTTCACTCCTCTACTTTTGCGTCTCACACTTCACCATGTACAAACAAATGTTTTTCAAACGAATATTCAATGTCATGTTGTATGCTAAGTGTACTGAAACATGACCAATTGAAACATTCAATAGTCTTAAAATGACTCAACTCTCACATACGCACTCTCGAAAACCTACCAACACTAAACTAAACAACTTCGATACTTTATTTTAAGGAATATCAGCTTATTTCTACAACAATTGTGTTAAGTGTCTTAACTGAAGCAGCCATATGAGAGATTTGCCTCAATGAAATGGTCTAAAACTCACATTTTAAATCAGTAAATTTAAGGTAAAATTTCTGATTAAAGAGAACAAGAGAACGATATCAGGAAGCTGACTGGGGCATCAAATGCCAACTTTCAGTACTTAACAGTTTTTTTGTCCTACAAGGCACTCTTATCCATCTCCTGCTGGTCTGAACTAGTGAATACATGACAATATCATACTATTGACTCAGTGCATTTCTATCTAGCTTATGTACTGTATATTGAGAAACAATGCACATTTTGATGGTTATGTGGATTCGCACCACTAGAGGCTGAGGGACAATATAATGTTGATTAGAAAAGTTCTTTGTCAGGAAAGAGAAGACACCTGCCTACTTTTTTCCAGCTCACTGAGACAGATGCGTCTCCATTTTCTGGTTTTAATGTGACAACAAATAACTCACACATTAAACTACTTTTCTACAATGAAGTAGAACCAAATTGTGCTGGATACCCAGAGCTCTGCAGTGAAAACACAACATTGTACATAAGTCTAACAAAAACCGACAGAACAATAGTGGATGAATATCTGCTGAGCCCAATAAATGCTAACCATCTTTGTGTGAAGTCCTGCTTGATTGTGGTTGCTTAGTAACACCAGGGACAACCACAGCGTGCACTTCTATGCCGGCAGTGCACCTAACGCTTTTTAAGCATGTCAGGACGCTGCATGAAAATCTTTAATTTTTCCACTGCATCATTACAGTATTTCTCTGGGAGACAAATTAAAGGGAAATATCAGAATGTACTCATCTAGAGTACAGTCTAGTTCATCTGATTAAAGAAACATGAAAGAGCGAGTGAACCTCAACTTATAGGAGAGATTTAAAACTGGCAGTACACGTTTGTTTATCTTGTAATTTATTTTTAGGTGCTTGGATTGAAACAAACAGTGCCTTGTTAAAAAAAAAGATGATAAATTGGTGCAGTCCAGTTTTATACTTCACAAGTATATAATGTGTCTTATTTTTTAGGCATGATTCCTCACTAGAAATTGCATTTTTTAAAGCAGATTTCTGAAATGTAATTGTCCTTAACCTGCTCTACAGCCTCTTGTCTTTGGTATGTTTATAAAGTAAATGCCTTTTTTTCTTTTGATTCCACATAAAATCTAAGGAGAGAGTTGTGTTTACCATAAGGCTGCTGTTCAGATATCTCCTGACACTCCAGAAAAAACAAAAACAGACACAGCTGCCAAAATTTCTCTACAAATGTACTCAAAGTTAACTCTCTTAACTACTCATATAAGCTCAAGGCTAACAGGCATTATTCCAAGTGAGGTGAGCAGCTAGCAGGATGCTAGCACATGGTCCTGATTAACCTACAAAATAAGTCCGCTGCACATGTCATTGATAAAGTGCTTCAAGGGCATAAAGCGTTTTGTGTGTGCTTCATTTCCATTTATAAATACATGTTAATTCTTGACTTTTCTAATTTTACCTCGCTGCAACAAGCCAACTCTGTGGGTGCCTTAATGTTATGCAGGAGGTGTTATCTCATCTGTGTGT